>MU223146.1:1765205-1783046 GCA_018584345.1 Thuja plicata
TTTACTTTCTCTTAGAATCATTTTGATTCTGAATTTCCATGATGAGAAATTGTTTCCTCCTTCAAGCCTATCTTCGAATCTTATAGCGCTTGCCATGGAAATGTGATATTTATAAATAGATTAAATTTTGGATCCTTCAAGTTCAATTGCTAGGATAATTCCTAACTTGGCTCTGATACCATGTAAATGCAATCGAAACGAAATTTAGAACTAAATATATCTGAGAAAGTAGTAATTAGTGTAAATTACCTTTGCTGAAATCTGTATATTTGATATCTCTGTTTTACTTGGAGGTCAAAGAAAGAACTGTACTTACCGATTTCTGTGTGTTCTTCTGGCGTTTAGATCAGTCGCTTTAAATATGGTAAGGATATTTGTGAGGGGCCACGTCTATAATAGACGTGACTCCTTAAGGAGTCACGTCCATTAGAGATGTGGCTCCTCATATTAGCCCTGTCACCTGTTAACGTCCACGCGTATGGTGGAACCGATAGTAATCGGTATTCAAAACACTTGCTAAACATTAACGTGTAAAACGTTAACTTAACATTTGCAAATCGACGGCTTAGGGTCGATACTCTTCAATTCATCGTTCAGTCGATAATATATCCAATATAATTAATGATAATTATTATCATTATTATTATATGACAATAATAATAATGATAATCATTATTATTATTATATTAAAGCAATAATAATATTTATAATAAAAATATATAATAAATATGAATAATAATAAATATAAATATATTATTAATAATTATTATTATTGATATATATATATATATATATATAAATATATCTCACGATTTATATATTATTGCAACATGAATATTTATCTGACCGATGCTACAATTTTAACAGTGATTATGACTGACAGGGTCACAATGATAATTCATCATATAATTGTTTCTAAAGGAGACAACGTCACAATAAGTAGTTTTAGGCTGTTAGCAATAGGTTTAGCAATATAGTGCAAAACTCTGAGGCAACATTATCAATTTCTGCATCACATTTTTGTCTTACCTTTGCAACCTTGCTTGGACAAGGCTAACTGTTTATTATCTTACCTGTGCAACCTTGCTTGGAAAAGGCTATCTGTTTATTATCTTACCTATACAAACTTTCTTGGAAATGGTTAATTGTTTAATATACTTGGATGGCATGCTGGAAGTCATGTCCCCAAGTGTGTGCAGCTGTTTTGTTTGTCTTGCAGTGACTAACAAAGTGTTCTTAAACTGCTAATTAATTAATAATATTAATATTTATAAAATAGTAATATTAAATAGTTTAATTATATAAATAGTGATATTAAATTATATTGTTCTTCTGGGCCGTCTTACTCTGAATAAATATTTTGTCTCTTTGAGGCCAATGTCCCCCAGCATTATAATTTTAATTTCTAGGCTGATCTCAATATAAAAGGTTTCTTGAAACTAATGGGATAAAATGTTTGCAGCTAAAATTTGCATGCTGCCCAATGTCCGTATCACTTTAGCTTGAAATGAAGAGACCACCCTTGTGGTTTCTTGAAGTAGAAACATATCAACTGTATCCTTATTTGAACCTTTAGAAAGAGGTGTATTTTGGGGATGCTCATATCCCCCACTGCTGATGTCGCAACACTTTGCAGCTGCCTCCTTATCTCTATAGCTCATGTAAGATGCAACACTTAGAATGGAAGGAATTAAATAGTAATAATCTGTAGAAAATGAATATGTAGGCATATTGTCCCTCCTATGAGGGTTATTGAGATTTATCCCCAGCAACAACAACATTCATTTAATGCCTTGCAAATAAAATTTTTCACTGCTTAGCTTCCTAAGGTGAGTTTTGAAGATTAAATAATTAAAGGAAGAATGAGTTCGAAGCAAGCATCTCCCATTGTATCAAAGAAATATTTTAAGAAGAGTGCATTACTACCTAAGCCAAATCAAGTGGAGATGTCTAAAACCAAGCTACAAAGGAAAAAGCTACGCTTCACATTTATGTGCACAAGCTACTATAATATTGGTATATTCTTGGTGGGGCCCGATACATATAGTGGTATATGAAATATTTATTTCTGCTATTGCCATGAAAAATCACGGGGCAGAAATGTTTGTGGAAGATTTCTAAAGAAATAATAAGTTGAGGTGATTTCTTTACATTATTACAGGGAATGCCAGTATAGCGCATATGTGAAAATGTTTGGTATTCGGGAGCCATGAACAGGTATTGAAAGGACCATCTCAGACCTATAATATTTCATTGTTCTAGTGACTACTTGCAGCAGAAACTTATTTGATAAATATTGGCTTGTGTTAAATGTTCATATTGGGGTTTTTACGGGAAGTATTATGGAGATTGATGGAGGAAATCATTATTGAGGATACAATTGATCTCAAGGTGCTGGAAGACTCCTCTTTGCAATTTGTATGCCTATGGAGAATATCTAAGCCGTGTGTGGACTCCAACTTGCGTAAAGGAATATCTACTGAGGAATGGAGTTGCAAGCTAAAGATTAATTTGGAGCGGAGGAAGGAATTGGAGGAACTGGACTGCTAGAGGCATTTCCTCAAATAAAGGACATTGGCTGATGTTACCGAGACTGTATTCATTGAGGAGATGAATGTAAATCTGTTCAATGCTACGGGATGTCAAAGGTCTGTTATCAACACCCAAAGGTTCTGAAATGCACTCCTGAATTGAAATTCACTGGTTTTCTCAAACAACACTTGTGAGGTCAAAATTCTCTATTTCATGTTCCTTGTATGTGATAATGTTATAGAAGAAAGTTTGTTTCAATTTCACTACTTGTTCTTGTTCGTAGTTGTTAAGGAAACTCTATTATTTTGTCCAAGTTATCCATGCATTCTGAAATTACATGAACGACAAACTATCGAGATCGAGTCGAACACAATACATTTGTGGGATTTAGTTCATAAGCTAGCTAGGATATTACAAGCAACGAATAAAATATTATGGATGTGGATTGAGGTGGCCACATAATAGGCTTATTCATACCATACGCCCTAGCACAACCAATGGATATTCATTTCGGCCGCTCCACCACAATCATACTCCATTGACGATTTTCTTTACTGATCAATGTACAACTTCTTGGGCATACAAGACTGTCTCTTGATTACAATGCATGGCAAGAAACTCCCAGTCAAAATTCATTGTATGGTTGGTACAAGTACAACGTTTCTCTTATGTTGTACGACCTCTTTCTGACATAATTGTGCGACTCCTTTTAGAAGGTGAAGAATAGTCTTGGCTAGCTATTAGCGTATATTTGTGTACTTGGTGTACAACCTCAACAATCTTTGTTGTCTGTACAACTTTAACGATCTCCCTTGTCTGCACAAGCTTAGTCCATTGTGCGACGGTTCTAGACTATCATCAAACACCCTTTCCAATACTACATCATAGAATGAGAAAAGTCTATTTTGAACGCACAACCCTTGGTACATTGGCAACACCAAGGAATCTCAATGTATGACCCCTGTCTCACTCCATCGTACAACCTCCTTTCTACTTGATTGTTTAACCTTCATCACAAGACTCTATAAATGTACAACGATGTTTAGTATGGCATAATTCTTCCATGGTACAACAACTTTTCCTCACAGTATGCGTATGTCATACTGTATGACACTTCTTCTCTAATGTGTGACATCTGATGTGATTGCTGGTTTATCTTCAAGCCATACAACTAGCACTATGTACATCTGTAATGTTCGCTTTCTTAAATAGGATTTAATAATAGATAATAATTAACAAATTAAAATTAAAATAAAATAAATAATAATAAAATATAATATATATACTTACAAGTTAATTGAGTTCAATGAAAGGTCAAGAGGCATGCAATGAAGAGTGGTGATTCCCTCAACATAAGATATAAAAGGGAGAAGAGTTCATTTGAAATGGGACATGGATGGAGCATGGAAAACTGGAAAACAAAATATGGAATAATTAGGTTGGAATCAGAGAAGAATTCAGAATTCACCTGAAATAGAAATAAAGAGCAACAATTAAGACTAGTTAAGGAGTGACTAAGAATGTGGAAGAGACAACAGTCTTGGGAAGATATATTAAGAAGACGTAGAGTGCGTTGGAAGAGAGCAAAAAAATTTATTAGACTTACGTTTGTAGATTTGGGAATGAGAAGATAAAAGGGAAGATCATCGAAGAAAATTGTAAGAACTAGAAGAGTTTATTACCGAATTGTAAGAAGAGTATATGCAGACATAAAAGAGGAATATATGCAGAGATTGAAGAATATTCTGATGCAATTTGAGAAGAAAAGTATATGGAGACTTAAAGGAGAAGTATAAACTATAAAGAGTATAAATCAATAAAGAATTAATGGAGAAGAAAATAAGGAAGTGACTCCTTCAAAAGGCTAAAATTATGAAGGATTGTGACTTGTCCAAAGGCTGGTGATTGTGAAAGGTTGTGACCATTGCAAAGGGCAGACATGCTGAAGAGATGTGACTCTCCCCCACATTGGAAGATACAAAGGTGAGAAGGTTTCATTTGAGGACATCTAAGGGAGATCATTTGGTAATAATATATTTTTCTCAAGTGCAATAATGAAAGGTGGTGACTCCATTCATATGAAAGGTGCTGACCTTTTTATGTTTTACTAATAAAATAAAATTAGAATTCATTCCAAGCATTGAAGGATCTCACTAAAGTAATTATCAAATCAAGCAAGCAATCAGTCAGAAAATCAGTCTATCAAATCAGCATACATTCATTTCATCAATAATCTAACCAACACTCATTACATCATCACTCATCAATCATCTAATCATCAATCTCTTAATCATCACACACCAATACCTCAAATCATACAATCAAAAGAATTCATTCATTCAATCAATCATTCATACAAATATCAATTATTAAACAACATCAAATAAACAATCATTTCAAGTCAAGGAAACAACAGACTTCAGATCAAACATCCATAATTCCATCAGTAAATATTATCTGTGGTGGATAACATTCAGATCAGATTAAGAACATCAAACTGATACTCTTTCCAGATCTGGTCTTCTCAGCATTCTGCAATCTTATAACTGCTTTGTATTATATATATTGCTTATACATAGACAGACATATTATCTCTTATATATGTATATTCATATGATGGAATATAAAATACATATGTTTGATGATAAAACTGTTTGAAACCTATCATGTATGAACGGTAGGTGGTGTAATAGGGGAATTGTAAGATGGTTATCTAAGAAGGCCACCCTGTGGATGACCATGCTACTGGCTCCTAGGGCCAAGAGGGCTTTGATATCAATCCGGTCTTGGGCTAAGATAGAACAGCCAAGAAACCCCCTTTACAATCTCCTCTCCAACTTTGCAATGATGGTTCTTGTCTTCAGAGTGATGGGGCATAGATAGGGAAAGTAGGTACATGCGCCCCACTAAGTAGGCCACCTCGGTGGATGTTCATGTTGATTGCCCATTGAGCCCAAGAGGGCTCTTGTTCAAATCCGCTCTTGGGCTTAGTGTGGATATTGCTTAAGGCAGACCTATCATGTTTCTACCTCCAAACCCTAATGTGTTTGTGTAATATTATAGATATTATATGAATGTGATGTGTTCTTGTGTAACCCCAATTATTTGAAGTATATATATCTAAGTTAATGGGTTTTAGTTTTGGTTCCACTTCCAGTTTGGTTGCCCCCCGGGTTCAACGTTTTGGACAAAATTAGTGGCAACAATAATACTAATATAATGGATATATATTTATTATTATTGGTATATTTAATTATGATAAGATCAATTTAATAATAATAATAAATATAAAGGGGTTATATTTATTATTTATTAAGGATGGATCTTAATTAAATATGAAATAAATAATGCATATATGTGGCAATATTAATAATAATAATTAGAGGTTATTTATTATTTATTAATTAAATACTTGGAGGGCGTAAGTCGGCCACCTTGGAGATGTGGAGTTTAGCATTTGAATCCATATATATACATGGTCGATCCTTGAGGATAATGGTATCAAAAACATAACATGCGATTTTCCTCAAGGATCTATAATTTGGATTCTTCCTTCTTCAAATTCTGGAGCAGCGAAGTATTGGATAGCAAATTGCTTGGCATGGTGTGATCAAGTTCAAGGAGCGAAATGTTCTTCTATTGTGCGATTTGAAACAGCCAACATTCCTCCATTGAGAAGTGCAAATAACACTGAGGAATGCATGTAAAGGCTGCCGTTAAGGAGCAAATGGCATCAACAATATAGGAAAGTCGCGGTCTGATTCTAAGTGGATAATCAGAGTTTATGATCAGCGAATTTGATCCATCCAAATACGCAAATTCAGTAAAGCGCAAACTTGATGAATGGGGTATGAATTTGATCAGATTATAGGAGCGAATTCGGTACCCCTTGTCATCGCCTAAGGTTTGAATTGTGAAGGGCTAAATCTGCTGTGTTGGGAGATATTCGACTACGGGTTCCGGATATATGTTAATATAAAGTGCAGATTATATTCAGCAATATACAATTAGAGTTGCTAGTTGGTGAGAGCAATCTGAATTACTAAGGGACTGCTCTTCCACAATCCTTTCATTTTACAAGGCCACGTTATTCAAGCATTGTGGCAACTAGGATCAATTGGAAGTTGAAGATCAGCCTTAGGGGATTTGCTTCGTGGATCGGGGATCCTCAGCAAATCCCTCTGCAAAACATTAAGCGATATAATCTGGGTAATATCTATCCATCTTTGTGATTATTTTCTTTATATCCTGTGCTTAGTTTTGATAGACCTCTATAGATTGAATATTCCTTATGATAATCTGAAAATATTAACAGCTGGGTCGAACCTGGGGTGAACCCTAGCGCACGCGTGGCTGTGGGTGTGTAATGCCCCCAATTCAGGACATAAAAGATCTGTTATATTCCCACCCCGGGGCAACCATGCATTGCAATTTAGTGAAGTCTTCTAAGAGACAAAATTGCAATAATCATATATGAGTAGGTCTATTATGCTAGAAACTAAGGATCAATTATCAATCCCTATGTACAAACGATATTAAGATACATGATCAGAGGAAGCAGCATACTTTAGATAAAGACAAGTTACGCAGTAGCATGGTATTAGAATTAAGAGAAAATGGATCGAATGACATTTTATGCAAAGATCCAATAGCGATATATAAATTGCTAGGATACGTGAAGATTGATAATATACATAATTAAGTTAACAGTGACGGTCAACAATATATATATCATGGTCAATGAAGGAGATATATGTCTATGAATTGTAAGAAATATTGTTACAACTATCATCAATAATCATGTATTGATATGAGGTATTCATCGGCAGCAAGGTTATCGATTAAAAGGTGAACAACGATTACCTATTTACACTATTCGACTATTTGAAAGTAAGATTAAGCATATTGTTTAAAAGACAACACCCATGAATAGCACCCAAGAGATAATCAACTATATTATGTGTACCTTAGTCGATGGACAGAGCAATCAGTATTGTACAAACAATGGTCGATTAAGTCTTTCATGACAGTGATCAATATATGTAAGAAATTGATGAGACTAGATGAGCAACTATTATAATTATCAAATCCATAATTAAGAGTTAATATTATATTATGATTAATACATCTAAGATGATACCCGTTGGGTTTGAGCAGCGATTAGTATTAATAATAAAAGGGTACAATCTCTTGCAATGGAGTGGATATGATTAAAGGGATTCAACTGTTGGACAAGGGGGAATACTTAAATACCAGTTGAAGCCATTCAATTCAGCAGCATTGTGGATTATTTCTCTTGTTTATTTATCCTTAATGTATCTGCTCTGTTTAGAGCGACTGCCTTTGGCATTTTTTGTGCAAGTGGATATTAGCCATATCAGAGATGTCATCTCAGGATTGGAGAGATTAAAGATTCAGATCAGACACAACATCCATCTTGATAGCAAGTTACAACCATCAGAATATTGGACACATCATCAGCAAGTGTATCGCTTCCAAGCAATCAATACTTAATACATTGCAAGTATTTCGTTTGCATATCAGAAACAGAAATCTTGTTGCTATAAACAACATACTATTTTATTGCGTATATTAGAGGGAAAGATCAGACATAGCAATCGATACCGCCTTTGGTGATATCCTCTCATCAATTGTTGCATAGTTAATAAGATCTATCAGATATTACGGCCATTACTAAAAGCAATACATATCGATTTTCATATATATATATATATATATATATATATATATATCAGATATTGCATATCATTATATGTGACAAGAACATCAATTACATAACATACTTCATAATAGACATATCAGACATTGCAGTTGATACATTGATACATATAATTGCAAACTTGTGTATTGATTATATCAGGGATTGCAATTGATTTTCTGTATCTTCCATTACTTGCATCGATAGTATTCATTTGACATAGTAGAAAAGCGGAAATTTGAGGTAATTGTCCCGACTTTCCTAACTTAGCTAAAAAGGGGAAATTATAGGATGCCAAAAAATGGGCCCACATGCCTTAAAAAAACTCTTTTGCACCCTAGAAAATCATTTTGCAAATACATTTTGTGACTTGCAAATTATGAATATGATATATGGCGTATTTTATTTATAATTTTATTGGCAATTATGGATTTATTAGTCTCATGCTTCTAACTTATTATTATTATGTCTGAACATGTATCATATGTATATAATTTTATAAAATAATATATATCAATATGTGTGTGCGCATCTCTCTCTCTCTATATATACACACACACACACACACATATACATACACACATATATATATTCACATATATACATATATACATATATATATGTATATTTATACATGTATATACATATACATATACATATATACATATAAATATATATACATATATAGATATATATATGTATATGTATATGTATACATATACATATGTATATATGTGTATATATACATATGTATATGTATATGTATACATATACATATGTATATATGTGTATATATACATATGTATATGTATACTTATGTATATACATATGTATACATATACATATACATATACATATTCATATACGTATACATATGTACACACACACACACACACATAAATGTGTGTGTGTGTGTGTGTGGAAGAACCCAAACTTGAACTCAAGGAATTTAAGTTTTGGCGAATTCACGCACCAGAATGCATATTAGAACAAGAATCAACAACCTATATGTATGTATGTATGTATGTATATATGTATGTATACACGCATACGCATATATGTATGTATGTATGTATATGTATTTGTTTCTTGGGTTACGGTTGTAGGGTTCAAATCCTAGATCATATTGTTTAAGGAGATATTTTACTTGGTAAAGATGTAACCCTAACCCTAATTCATCATAATTGTGATTCTACAGTAAATTCTAGGGCAAATTTAGGATTCATCACAATTGTGATTCTAGGGTAAATTCTAGGGCAAATTTGGGAGGGGACATTACAACATCAACCCAATTTTGTAGTTAACTTTCTTTCTTGGTTGACATCCCTTGGCTAAACACGCCAAAATCTCTACTTTTGTGCTTTGTCAACATTGCTTTGTTCCTTTTAAAAAATCACAAAAATGATGTAAGTTATGAGAATCTATGTGGTTTTGAAGGTTGTAATTTGGCCTTCGAACCACAGAGCACACCTCAACCCCATTGGGGTCGCTGCCCCTTGACTCCACTAGGGGCATTGCCCCAAGACCCCCATTGCCTGCATTTGATTTTCCAAGTACACTACAAGTCTGAGTTTGCAAGGTACACTTCCAAGTTCACGTTTAAGTATTCCTCTAATATTGTCGTCAGTCTTCCCAAATATTCCTTGATGTTTTCTTGTAGTGTGGAAGATGACTTTTTCTTTTGGGGGGATGATGTAGTTAGTGTACAATGTCTATTGTTATGTTCAATAATATTGGCTATCCAACTATGTCTAAATTTGTAATGTCTCTCGTTCGGTCCTATGGTATTTGGGACTGATTACTCAATCTCAAGTGCAAGAGACTTCATTCTATCAAACAACCCTTCAATTTGCCACTAGGTATGCTTGGATATGACTTGTATAGTAACAATATCTCAAGGGAATATGATACTTCTTCTTGACAAATATGAGTAGCCAATAAGTAGGTGTTATTTCTTTACTCCCATGAACGGGCAATGCAAATATTGGCTATGTCAATGTTAATGAGGAATGACCTATTTGAATGTGATAAGAGATCCTTTAATAATTGTGGAGGCAAATAAGAATCTGATATTATAAAGATGGTATCTCTTATATCCATCTAAACACTGGAGTATAGTGACAATCTGAAAAAAAGGATTGATGTAGGAGCTATATGATCTGATATGAATCAGGAGTTATAATGAATTTTGTTGTTCCAGATATTCTCCATGATGTGTATGTAATTTGGACTGTGTACTGTTTTAGAAATATATGATGTGTCTGATATATGTCTTTTAGATCGTGTATCAACTTTGTATGTCTACCCACTATAAGCTTTGCAACTTGTGGGCTTTATCTGATTGAAATCTTTATTAGTATGCAGACGGTCATGAAGCTTTTCCTGATTTATTTATGTGAAATACATGCCTCCATATTGTAGACTTCTGCTGCCCGACTTGAGCACCTCCAGATTAGAGTAAGAATAAGATATAAAATCTTCCACCTTCCTTATCATTCAATGCCAAAGAGGCCACTGCTTAGTTTGGTTGATCTACAAATGGATATGGGATAAGAAGTAGAAAATGTTCGATGCACTTGAATATCTGTATGTTTCTTTTAGTGCCCCCCTCCCTGATAGCAGGTATGATGATCCATCTTTTATACCTTTGCTTTCATCCATCGTATCTCTTCAAGGAACCATGCTTGAGTTCCAAAGACATGACTCTTACTAATTATTTGTTAATTGATCTGTCTTATCTAATATGCCATTTTAAAAATCCTTTAATAACAAATGCCCACGCTTCATCTAAGGAATGCGAGCTCCTCTGTCTGTAAAGGGTCAATGATATTGATCGATGTTAATTCTTGTTGTTGAAGTCAAACTGCTGTCTTTTATTTAGCTTAATGATCCCCGTAATATTCATACATTTTGCATAGTAGATGGTCTGATGTGGCACACATATCTAGTCACATTGCTTTCCATCGTAGGCCTTAGTTATTTCTTTGAGGGGTCTATGATAACTAGAATCTTTTACTTAGATCCCTCTATTTGCACACGATTGCTACTATTTTATGTCCTTTTTCATATATATTAATGGGATCGTTGCCCCTTTGATGCTTGTTCTCTTATAAGTTTAAACCTATAATATAGCTTGTTTTAAACTTATTGTTGAGCCTTTTATTATGTTATTTTTAATTATCTATTTTTTTATATTTTAATATTATTATTAAATTGTTTATATTATATTATAATATAATTAAAATATTATATTATAATTACATTTTTATTTAGATTATAATTATATTATGATATTATATTTAATAATAGATTATATTACTGTATTCATATAACATTATTTATATTATATCGATTATACTCATCCATTATTATATATAATTAATTTAATAATGAATTATATTAACGTAAGATTTCTATGGTCTTGGAGCGCGTAGTGAAATGGGGAAGAGCAGAGAAGCTGCAAATAGGCAATTGCATCTTCACGAATATGAAGCAAGCAAAAATAAGATAAACCCTAATGAAGAGTTTGGGATTCCAGGCGAATGTATTGCAATTGCTGTCTTCTATTTAGCTTAACGATCCCCGTAATATTCATACGTTTTGCATAGTAGATGGTCTGATGTGGCACACATATCTAGTCACATTGCTTTCCACCGTAGGCCTTAGTTATTTCTTTGAGGGGTCTATGATAACTAGAATCTTTTACTTAGATCCCTCTATTTGCACACGATTGCTACTATTTTATGTCCTTTTGCAAATATATTAATGGGATCGATGTCCCTTTGATGCTTGTTCTCTTATAAGTTTAAACCTATAATATAGCTTGTTTTAAACTTATTATTGACCCTTTTATTATGTTATTTTTAATTATCTATTTGTTTATATTTTAATATTATTATATAATTGTTTATATTATATTATAATATTATTAAAATATTATATTATAATTACATTATTATTTAGATTATAATTATATTATTATATTAAAATATTATATTTAATAATAGATTATATTATTGTATTCATATAATATAATATTATATTATATCGATTATACTCGTCCATTATTATATATAATTAATTTAATAATGAATTATATTAACGTAAGATTTCTATGGTCTTGGAGCGCGGAGTGAAATGGGGAAGAGCAGAGAAGCTGCAAATAGGTAGTTGCATCTTCACGGATACGAAGCAAGCAAAAATAAGATAAACCCTAACGAAGAGTTTGGGATTCCAGGGGAATGTATTGCAGTTAATGTCACAGAAGACGTTGCGGAAGACACTGTCATATTGGAGAACCTCGCCTTTGTATGCCGCTTCACATGAATAAGATCAGACATGGCATCGATCAAGAAATGGATAAAGGAAAATTGGCAGACCGATATCCTAATCAAATTCCTTCCGAATCATTTTTTCCTGGCAATTTTTGCGTCCGAAGAAGAAAAGCTGAGGATATCCAAGGGCAGACTCTAGATGATGGGGGACTATTCATGCAACCATGGTATCAAAATCTTAATCCACTTAATTTCCAGCAATACGATCACCCAATATGTATTAGACTTTATTAGATGCCATCTGAATACTGGGTGGGTGGCTGCTTGGAGGAAATTGGAAGAACTCTGGGTACATTAATGGAGATCGATATGGAAAATATTGAAGGTGATTTAGGGAAATGTGTAAGACTTAGGGTTGTGGCAATTAAAAAAATTCCTCAGATTATTAGTTTAGCTGTGTATGGAGTAGAATGGATGGAGATCAAAATCGAAGATATTGCTTATGGTGTGGCTCACGATTACACTTAGCAGGAACATGCGGGATAAAACCAAAGTCGGTGCGAATCTGGAGACGGAAAATGGAAAATGGAATCAAATGATAAACTCCCCTGCTCACAGTCCTCAAATTTGTCACATCCTCGGGTTCAAACTGGGGATTCTCATGGCTGAGGCACTCCTAATATACCTTTGGACAATCCACGGATGACCACGAATGCAGATCAAATTTCTCCTACTGCACTTATGGACAACACGGCTACAATCCCACGAAGGGAAGAAAATAGGTTGGCTGAGACTAACCCTTACTCGAAATCTGAGGATGTTCAGAATGAGGAAGAATTAGATATAATAGATGAAAGGTGCATTTTGCAATTTGTGGCCAAAGCTCTAGAAATGACTAAACTTGCGAAGAAACACAAGACTAGAGGACAAAAGACAATGAAATAACTTAGAGATGAAGAAGCGATTGCCAAGAATTACACAAGCATCACAAAATTTGTAAGTACCAAGGGAGGAAGGCCCCCACCCTTGGGAAGAAATGAGGCTTTCCACTTGATAGGTCTGGGGCCTAACGACCCCTGACAATCTGCGCCTGGTTTGGTGTCATTTGTAGAACTCGGTGAGTAGCAATCATTCTCCAAGAAATGAATTTGACTATAGTTGAGGGGAAGAAATTTTTGCATACCATAGCGGGGAAGAAATTTTTGCATACCATAGCGGGGACTATTCTACGATGATTGAAGCATTGGGATACTATGGAAGATGAGAAAGAGTTAGTAGGGCATACAATCTTGCAACTCATAGAACACACAAAAGAATCACTATCACACAAAAGAATCACTATCAGGGGGGTCTTCAACTCGATCCTGGAACTATTTTAAAAAGTGGAAGGATCTCTGCGGTAAACAAAATCATGATAGCATTAGGAGAATTTGTCTTTGCGGATGGGTTGGCGGACCGCCCAAACGGGATCTACACCTAGCAAATAGACATAGTGACGTCACATCAATTTTAGGACTGGATAGATTTATGCTATCTCTGAATTGGTTTAACCAGTTGAAAGTTTGTTGCAACACGGGGAATTGGAAGTTCGAGGCAAAACTAGGATCAAAAGACACGCTTTAAGTCTTTGAATAGATATGGAACATTGAGTTAAGGTACCATAAAACTAATTTCGACTGATTCCAACGAGTTGTTTAAAAGCCAAAACATTGTAACTTATAAATTTTATGCGAGCGAAACTGGAGGTTTTCTTCTTGGTTCTTTCCTCCGGTGCCTCATCTGAACCAGGTCTATAATCTTTTATGAGTTAATAAAATATATTGGCTATGACCTTTTACCGATAAAATAAATAAATTATATTATCATTTACTTTTATTATTTCTTATTAAATCCTATTCTAGAAAGGGGACATTACAAAATTGTTTGTATTAATTGTCGGCTTTGGGTAGTTATAAGTGTTGGTTGGTTGACGGTTGTGTTCCTCTTGGCAACCATCAGGTCCTATAAATATATTGTGTATCATCAAGGAAAGTAGTATGGTCTAGTCTGATCAACTCCGAACCTTGGTTGATTATCTCTTATTCTTTGTTTGTAATAATGTAATGTCCTTTACTAGGAGGCTGTCAATTTACAATGTTTAACATACATTATTTTGAATTCAAATCAATTCAATTGTGAGAAAACTATGAATAGTTCATAATACATTTGGTAATTAATATACTTAAGCCCCGATGGCTTACCTCCCTCCTAACCTCAACCCTAAGGAGAGCGTGGATTTACTTGTTGTGGGACGCTTGAGACCAATTTATAATAGGTTCCCTCAAGGCTTTGGGACCCCGTCCCTATCCTGTCTTGGGATTCACCTAGCTTCTTTTGGATTAACTCCACCCTTCCCTTCTTTTGGCTATAGCAAGGGATTAAGGAATAGGTTACAAACATTTAATTCCTTTGTATTACAAACATAGATTCATATAATGTATAACCATATAATTCTAATTATTACTAAATATGTATTTAGTAGACATGTATATATATTGATACCAATATTGTTTATATATATAAATATATATAATTGTAGTTTTGCTTTTCCTTATTATTAGCAAAACATATATACATGCACATGTTCATGTATATTGGTTATTATAAGAAAGTCCTATCTTTGTCTGAGTTCAGAAATAGTATTGTATGAATTCGAGATGACTTGGCATAGTCGCCAATACTGTCCACGTCCCTTGCTCTCTCTCCACTCTTCTTAGAAGGGTATAATATAAGTTTATTTTATCTCTATTACGATAAACAACTTCAATATATCTCCTCTATAAACCAAATACCCGTTGCAAATGCAATTCTGATCAAGGTATTATCGGTCTCCAGGGAGAGAGGTAGCCATGTATTGTCACTCTTTTTCTAGTCCTTTGATTGGTACCCAAGAATGTGTTATATATATATTTTCCTGTTGTAAGTGCTGATTGCGGGTGGGAATAATCATCCCCTTTCACATTATTTATATTATGCGCTGATTTGCAATTTCCTGTGAGTCACGTCTTGCAGATGTGACTAATCCCTGACGTGGGGATGTCGACCGTCGTGTCTATTCCTAAGGCGGGAGTAAGGGGGCCGTTTCTTGTCCTCGACTTGTAAGTCGATGATGGAATATTATATGAATGCTTAATCCAATCGACTATTAAGTCAATTTTGGTATTTGTTGTTTTTCTTTATTTATTTATATTTATTAATAACATTGTATATTTACTTTATTCAGAATATAGAATATTACTAACATTATTTATATATTTATTAATGTACTAATGTATTGATTTATATATTATATATATATTGGTTTGAAATATTATATTATAATATTGGTTTATTTATAGTATGAATTTAAATAAGGAGTTGTATATTAAATCCAAAACAATATATATTTTGAGCAAATCTTATGTGCATTAGTATATTTCATGTATCCGTTACGACTCATAACAAACCGTCCCTCCCAAAATTGCTTGTCCTCAAGCAATTATTATCATAGGTATCTATCATAATTTCTGTTATATAGAAAGTGAATTATGATCTATCTAAACTATTTCATAATGGTGTCGAAATCATCATTTGCATGATAGCAAGCGTTGTTACTTTAAATTGTTCTAGATCAATCAAAATTAAGGCCATACATATGAAAATATGGAATACATGTATGAATATATGGCATGAAACATACACATTAATGCATGAAGACACGGGGCATACATGAAGTATACACATTAATGCTTGAGGACACGGAGCATACACATTAATGCATGAGGACTACACAAAGTATACACTTGGAGACACACATTATTAAAACCTTTCTTTTTATTGATTCATTTTTTACATACACATTCTATCAAGATGATTCCCAAGTAGCCTTAAAGAGGTTTTATGTTATTGTATCAACATTGTTCTACGGAAGGTGGTTGATAATCTACTTTTCGAAAGTGTTTCTAGATACTAGAGGGGCTCCTCCACAAAGCTCCATTTGTTCCCTAACCCTTCATCTATCGCTTGGATGCTTTTGAGCTCCCCTTCATCATGTCTTGCCTTTTTGTTCGGTTTTCTATCCGTTTCTCTATTGAGTATTGTTTTTAAGTTGGGGGCTTGCTCTCTCTTTCCTCATCTATGCTTTGCGTCCCATTTCTCTTTACATCTGTAGTACCATTTTTTTTCTTCAGATTCTTTTTTGCGACAAGTTTGTCCCCATTCCCAAGGTTCATGGCATTTGAAGTATAAATTCTTTTTCTTAAGCTCATCTATGGGTAGGAAGTCCTTTCGATGTCTATCTTTCTTGTGGAAAGTTTTTGTATGCTCATTTGCTTCTTTGATATTTGTGGATGACGTGTCTAATCTTAAAGCTATTTCAATGGCATCATCTAGGGTTATCGGTTTAAGGGCGCTTACCATACCCTTGAGTGCATCCCTCAAACCTTCAACAAAAAGGTAAGTTAACCTATCTTCATCAATCCCTGAAACTCATACTGTAATCCCTTGGAATTCTAATATGTAATCATCTAGAGTTCCTTGTTGTTTGATTTGGGTTAACCGTTTAAAATCTTCTTGGGGATGCTTTCTGTCGAATCTTCTAACAAGTTTTTATGAAAATTCTTCATAGGATGTGATATTTTGATGGCCTTGGGTGCGGATCCCATGGTACCACAATTCGTGTGCCAATCCTTCTAAATAGAGGATCACAAATTGAAGAGCATCCTCTTCTGTCATTGGACTAAGGGTGAGATAAGTGTTCAATTTTTGTAGCCAAGCGTGAGCTGTAACTTTCCCCGATCCATCGAAATTTGGAAGGGTGACTTTATTTACTTTGTGTTTTAAATTTTTATTTTGGTGCAACCTTGTTCTTCTCGGCCTCTCATGCCTTTGACCTTCACAAAATTCCCTAAATGTTATAATTTCTCTGATTTCTGGCTCAAGGCTTGCATAGGCTCTAGCATTGTCTAGGGTATTGTTTGCAGGCTGATCTATTCCTTCTTCCTCCCTAGGTATATCTTCCCTAGGTAGGAAAGGTGGCTTGGGAACCTTAGATGTTGATGATCTACTATTATTCTTCGACTGGTTGGAACTTATGTTTCTCCCATTTGAAGAATTGTTTTTAAGGTTACTAATTGAATTCCCCATTATTTTCAATGCCCGGTGTAGTACCCGGTGTGACCTTTCTATTTGGCTTGTGATGGTTTGTTGTGTTTGTTCCATGAAATTTCTAAGTTCATTAGTTAGTTGTTCATCCATGGCAGCGCTTCCCCTTGTTCGTTGATAGGTTTGCATGACCTA
>MU223146.1:1786836-1814742 GCA_018584345.1 Thuja plicata
AGAAGATATGGTAGTCATTACTCTGAAAAGTCTACCACAATCTTATGAGCACTTCATAGAGACTCTCAACATTACTTCGACTAATGTTGACCTGAAATTCCCAGAGTTGTGCACCAAACTTCTGCAGTAGGATCGTTGGAAACAACAGTTTGGTAGCAGTGCCGCCTCGTCCTCCTCAGAGCAGGCCTTTGCAGACCAATCTTTTCACAAGGATCAGGGCAAATTTCAGTCATATCAGTCCTTTCAGCAAAAGGGCTCTTCTCAATCTCAGGATGGTTCTAAAAAAAAGGTGCAGTGCAATTACTGTCACAAATTTGGTCATATGATCAAAGATTGCCGTACCAGACTGGCTTCCGAGCAGCGGAAGCAGGGAGGATTTCAGCCTCAAGCCAATGTTGCTGAGCACACAGAGGAGCAAGAATCTGCCTTTTATGCCTTCATGGCTAAAAGACTTGCAGATCATGTGAAGTCTTCTGCCTGGTACATTGATTATGGTGCTTCTCGTCATTTCACTCACAGGCGTGATTGGTTTGTTGAGTTCTCTTCCTACACTGACTCAGTTATTTTTGGAGGTGGTGAAGAGTACACTGTTGTCGACAAGGGCAACGTTCAGATACAATTTGGCGGAGAGGAGTCTCATATTCCTCAATGTGTACTATGTTCCTGGTATGGAACTTAATCTCTTTTCAGTCATTCAGATTATCCGCCATTCTCCTCAACTGGATGTTTTGAGTGCACATAAGTGCTTGATTGTTGATCGTGCTTCTAGCGTTACTATAGCTGTTGGCATTGAAGATCATGGTCTTTATAGACTTGTGGACACAACCGATTCTCTTGAGCATGCCTTCGCAACACACTCTTCCACTATCACCAGTCTCTGGCATCAACAATATGGTCATTTGAATATTCCTTATCTTGCACAACTTGTTCAGGATGACTGAGTACATGGTCTACCTGATATTCAGACTCAGAATCATCGAGTTTGTGAAGCTTGCCAGGCTGGGAAGCAGCACCAGACACCATTCAAGGATGGTGACTCATGGCAAGCCTCTAAGGTACTGCAAGTAGTCCACGTTGATGTATGTGGTCCTATGAATACTACTTTTGTTATTGGGTACATGTATTTCTTGCTTTTTGTTGATGATTTCAGTTGTAAAATGTGGGTGTATTTCCTTAAGAAAAAATCAGATGTGTTTACTGTATTTCAAAAATTTAAGGCCTTAGTAGAAAAAGAATCTGGTTCTTCTATTATTACTCTCAGGTCTGATAATGGGGGGGGAGTTTTGTTCTTTTGCTTTCTCTACTTTCTGTGATACTCATGGCATAAAACGTCAGTTAACCACACCATACACCCCTCAGCAAAACGACGTTGTAGAACGTCGCAACGACACCATTACAAAGATGGCTAGGTCTATGATGGAACATAGAAACTTTCCTAGGAAATATTGGGCAAAAGAAGTATTCACAGCAGTCTATCTTCTTAATAGGTCACCCACTCATGCTGTTAAAAATAAGACTCCTGAGGAAGCATGGTCTGGTCACAAACCTAGGATCAACCACTTGAAAGTTTTTGGCTCTTTATGGTATGTGTGGATTCTTGATGCCAAGCACACTAAGTTTGATTCCAAGAGTCAGAAGCTCATGTTTACAGGGTACAGTGACAACCATAAGGCTTACCGTCTGATTGATGTAGACACTGATCGCCTTATCTTCAGTCGTGATGTTTTTGATGAAGAACGAGGACCATTTCAGCTTTCCTCGTCTCAGCCTCATTCTGAGGATCAGCCTTTGAAGGCTTCTGACTTGGGTATTGATTGGTCTTCCCTTTGGTTCACCTGATTGGAGGGAGGATACAAACTGCGTATTTGCTGATGCACTACCTTTGTTTCCTCTGGAAGATGCAAACCTTCCTGCCCATGCTCCCTATCGTGATCCTGATCCGCTTCCTCTTCCAATTATCCCTCCTGCTCATGATGTTGGCACCTCTACTCTTCGGCCAAAATGGTGGGCTAAAACCATCAGTGATCTTCGTCCTGATGAGCTCATTGAGGGTAGAACTTCTAGAAATAAGGGCATCCAGCATAACACAATCAATTTTGCCCTTATGGCTAACATCCACAGTATCTATGAGTCTCAGACATATGCCGAGACCAAAGGAATTCTAGAATGGGAACATGCCATGGATGCCGAGTTCCAAAGCCTTCAGAAGAATCACACCTGGGTTCTTTCAGATCTTCCTCACGGGAAGAAGCCCATTAGCTGTAAATGGGTCTATAAGGTCAAGTATCATGTAGATGGTACATTAGACAAATATAAGGCCAGATTAGTTGCTTGAGGATTCACACAGCGAGAAGGCATTGACTACGAGGAGACCTTTGCTCCTACAACTAAGATGAGTACTATTCATCTTCTTCTTGCCATTGCAGCTCCGTATGGTTGGAAAGTCCACCAGATGGACGTGAAGAGTGCCTTTCTCAATGGTGAATTGCAGGAAGAAGTTTACATGACGCAACTTCCTGGTTTCAAGATCGCCGGTTCAGAACCCAAAGTGTGTAGACTCCAGAAAGCACTCTATGGCCTTAAACAGGTTCCTCGGGCTTGGTACATAAAAATTGATCAGTACTTGGTTACTCGTGGCTTTCAGCGTAGTCCTTCAGACAATAATCTGTATATCAAACACTTTGGTAATGATATTCTCTTTCTTGTTGTCTATGTGGATGACCTGATCATTACTGGGAATTCAACACATGTGATCTCCGAAATCAAACAGGATTTGTGCAAACACTTTTGATATGACAGATCTAGGGCTTCTTCATTATTGTTTGGGTGTTGAGGTTTGGCAGACTGACCGCCACATTTTCCTTTCTCAGTCTAAGTATGCCAGAAGCTTGCTTGACAGGTTTCGCATGCAGGATTGCAAACCTACCTCCACCCCTATGGAGACTGGCCTGAAATTGTCCGCCACGTTTGATTCTCCTCCTGTAGATGAAACACAATTCCGACAACTAGTGGGTAGTCTCATCTATCTCACTGCCACTAGACCTGACCTCAGCTTTGTAGTGAGCTACATATCACGCTTCATGACAGCCCCCCTGGTTGATCATTGGGTTCACAAATTCAGATTGGGCAGGCTCAGTTGACCGGAAATCAACTTCTGGATATGTGTTTAGTTTGGGATTTGGTGCAGTCACCTAGGCTAGTAAGAAGCAGCAGGCAGTGGCTCTCTCTTCGACTGAAGCAGAATATAGAGGCGCTGTCAAGGCAGCTTGTGAGGCAATTTGGCTTCGTCGGGCACTTGTTGATATGCAAATATCTCAACCCGGTCCGACTACTTTGTTTTCCGACAATTAGGGAGTGCTCAAACTTGCCAAGAATCCAGTCTTCTATGAATGAACCAAACACGGAACTTCATTTTCACTACATTTAGCAGTTGGTTGAAGACGGATCCATTCAGTTGCTGTATGTTCCCACCTCGGAGCAGCCTGCAGATATTTTACCAAACCTCTCAGTTTAGATAAGTTTGTACAATTCAGGGGGTCTATTGGTGTAGTTGATAGATTGAGCATTAAGGGAGGGTATTAGAATAATATTTTATTATTTTTAGTATTAATGCTCAATATTGTAACTTGCTGTAAATATCTTGTTAAGATCTTCTTTGATCTTTCTTGCAGTTTCTTTTTTGGAAACTTGCGTTTTTTGTAACATCTGTATAGCCTATTTATTGAGCTTCGCTCTTGATAATAAAAACATTCATTCATATTTTTACCAATTACTCATCGTAATAAATTTACTAAGATATAGCAGTAAACAAAAATAAAGTAGGAAATAGTTGGTAAAATAATAATTACTTGCCAATTCTTGATAATAGAACCTCATAAGAACAAAATTTGCGATATGATGATAGTATACTAGTCATTACTTCCTATATATACTCTACTTATGCTATGGAGTACTTAGGATGACCCTAATAGGTATATAAACCTATATGAGGCAGCTAAGTCAGATTTGACCCCAAAAAAGTTTTAAAAATTGCAAATATTTTTTATTTTAGCGTGGCTTGCTTTTGAGGTTTGTCGTAGGTTTGCCTTGGGTTCTTAGGACGAACCGACCTGTATTTTGGCGAACCCTATTTGCACCCACAAGTGAACGGGACTTGGATCCAGCAAGCCTAGGGGCAAACTCTGCAATGTAGATTTTTAATATACATTGCAATTTGGAGAAGATCTAATGAGAAGCATTTTAGGAGTATCTTAAAGTGAATTTTGCCTGATGTATATTGTACCAAATCTTAAGCCTAGTACTTAAAACTTAATACAAATAGTATCAAAATATCGGCCTATAATCCACTTGCCTCTTTTCAAGGAAAATAATATTCATTTATTTATGGATCATTGGAAGGGTAGGGCTTGCCCTAAATTTATTCTAATATTTCTTAATGTATGTCAATATTGTGGAAATAAATGCTGAAAATGATAACAGGTGTATTGAGATTAGAAATTTATTTTTTCAAGTATTTATTGGTGATTTAACAGTCATATTGTTTTCTTCTATCAACTTCTTTGGTGTCTAGTGTAGTCAATAAATGTCATTTTAAAGAGAATTGTATTGTTTTGCTTTATATTATTGAAAACTAACATTGAATAGTGTGCTTAATGAGCATTTGTTTCCTTGCAGATGTTAAGAATGTAATACAAGCTATTGATATAAACTTGGAATTGTTAAAGTTCGCAGAAAGCAATGAACGTGAAATTGCACTAAATAGTCTTGGCCAAATTGGCATGGGTGAGTTTTGAGTAATGCTCTCTACTAGAGTTTGAGATTCCATTGTCTCATTTTTGTATATTTAAATGATACGTTATCGATGTTTGCGGTGTCCATGTAGTATTTGGTATAATTTTTTTTTCATGGTACAAGTTCCTTCTGCCTATCATCTTCTTGCAAACCTTGAACAACCGTGCTGTGAAGTGAAATGTGTTTTATATAGTTATAGATAATGATTTGGTGCATTAGAATCTATATACAGGTGGATTTATTGAACTTATATTACAGTTGCTATGAATTATTATGGGGATCATGGTTATTAGTTGCTTGTTAACATCTACGGAGTAAATCTATTATTTGATGTGGTTATCTAGTGAAATTGAACATTTAATTGGGTTCTATCAAAAATGTCTTTTGCATGGAGCTTAAAATTTAACTAAGTGGCAGTCAGTCAAGAAAATTATGGCCCACTTACCAGAAACATACAATAGTTTGTATTTATATTTAGTCAAAAGAAGTTGAATTGAAAATATATAGGTAACAAGTAAAAAAAAATTGTCTGTTCGCTTTCTTTTTTTTTCATGAAGTTTTAGATTTAGAGCACTGTCTTACTAACTATCTTATCATTATGTATTCATATTATGCTTGGTATTGCAATCAGGTATTTGGATGATATAGTAGTGTTTTTTTGTTTCTGATAGTTAAATAGCTGCTAGGGGCAGCACCCTTTATATGAATATCCAAAATATTTACATCAACAAGCAGGACCGGATTCAAAATATCCTGATAATGACTTCTTCCTGTGATTTATCTACCCCCTATCTCAACAACAATTAATAATTCAGCTAATTAACATGCCCAACCCCCAAAATGGCCTGTGGTCATATACATCCGCAATATTTGAAATATAAGAAGTAAACTACACTTTTTTCTACCTTATATCTTTCTGGCAGCACAGAGACAAAGTGTGCCTCCCAGCAGGTTTTGCTCTAAGCTTCACAAAGAGCCACTCACTTCCTCTCTTGCAATTTGGGCCGCAAGAGTACGAGCCACCATCAGACATTCACTGATGCATCATGAGTAGGACCAGCCACCGCCTCCTCGACATCCTTGTTGTCATTCTGCACCCATTCTTCATCACGACCTAAAACCCACTCCTCAGTTTCACTCACAATCTCCATCAACAGATCCTACTCCATGTCTTTACCCACCCCTCGGTTCCTCGTTGATGCCAGCAAGACGCAACAGGTAAAGGATGCTATGTTCCATATCATCCCAACACGCTTGTAGTTGCTTAGGTTGGAGATTGTGGACAATTAGAAGTTTTGTCAGCTTTGCGCCTCGGCCAAGCGACATGTAGTAGATCTGCAGAAGTGGAGTGAGTACATTACCATCCACATTGTCCAAGGCCATGTTGATGTGATGTCCCCGAATTAGCAGGTTCTGGGAACCTGAATATGGTTAACTCGCCGGCGCGACCCTCGTGAGTTGACAGTTTGTTTTGGGGGTCTCAGCGTTCAGATTCTATTTTTGGACTTTCTATTTTTGGACTTACTATTTATAGTAAGTCAGTTGGAGGCCAGTTACTATTTCTGGCAGTGCAGTTGAAGACCAGGTTGATCAACTATTTTTATAGTGGATGCAGGGAATCGTCATCAGAGGCATAATTGTTATTAATTACTGACATTATGTTATTAATTAATAAATTGAGTATAGTATTATAATAATAATAACTTATTATTATAATGCTTTTAGAAGTTGACGTTTTGAAGACTGGTTAACTGGAATTGGTTTTCAGAAACTCTTGCATTCAAGGAGTTATATATTCGGGCTTATTTGTGAAGTTGATCATCGATTATCTTTTATAAAAAACCTTGGTCTCGAGAATTGTTCTCATTTTTTCTGAGCCCTTGCTGATTTAAAAGGGTCAAATTGGTACTGGAAGACTGATTCTTCCTTGGACTGATATTCAATTGATTGCTGATATAAAATCAATTGTCCTTCTCCTTCTTACTGTTCGACTGTGGCTGGAGGGAAGACGAAGTATCCACATACAGGCAAGCACACTGAGGGTGCGATTTTATCTTGGAAGTTACTGTTTGTACGAATTTGGATCCCAAATTCAAATTGCAAAGTGACGCCAAGAAGTGATTGTTGGGTCACGATTTTCTACACGTGATTACTTCCAAACTGAGGGCGCCAATAGCAGGCGGACACCTTGCTGTGATCGACCGCATTTGGGGAGCTGCAGGCCGCGTCTGGGAGGCTGCAGTAGCAGCGCGTGAGGGCATTGGAACCCCGTGGCTGCCAAACTCGGGCCGCGTGGAGTAGTACAAACCGAGGGGGAATGAAATAAAGGCCGTGTGAAGTGTGTAGGCCGTGAGCCATATGGGAAGAAGCCGCGTGAGCTGTTAGGCAACAGCTATACAAGTAATTCACAACCATCACATCATTGCGTGGAAACAGAGAAGATAGCTGCCATTCAAAGTCCACCTACGTGCAAGTCAATACTAGGTTCTTTCATTTGTTTGTTTTTTGGCATTATATAATAAGTGATGTGGTTTGCACATTTGCCCAGACTCCTTCATTGTTGAATTAAATACGAATTGATTGTATGAATGGACATTTTCCCTTTGAGTTGATAAATAAAGAAGGAAGTTCTACTTGTTATATTTTATTTGAAGTTAAATTCCGGTTAAATCTCAGTAGAGCCAACTCAGGCTCTTTACAGTGGTATCAGAGCGGTTTCCTGCTAGCCTGCAGGGAAATCGGGTCCAGTTAAATTTTATTATTTGAGGGAATTAATTATGGCAGACAACAGGAGATTCATTCCTGGTAGACATTATTACAGGAGAGGCAACTCGCCTCCACCAAATGTGGACGATGCAGATATCCAGTTTGGTACGGTGTTAGGTGGGGATAATAATGCTGGTGGCTCTGTAGGCCGAACCGGACCCACTGAGGCAGATATAGACAGAGAGGCTAGGGAAACCTTCAGGAACTTAGCCGCAGGCCAGCATCATGTAGCTGATGTATTACATGAGCTTTCTGACACTTCGAGACGGTTCACTCTTCCTAGAGGTCAGGGCAGGGAGAGATCACGTGATGCTTCTGTCACATCACATCGGTCCTAGGTTGATGACCGACACAAAGAGTATGAGCCTCGGACCCCGAGATAGGATAGAGCTGACAGGACAGGTGATAGGAGAGATCCATTCAGGCCCCAAGGGCCCAGATTTATGAGGCCAGAGACCGACACCGCCAGTGTTGATGATGAGAGTGCCCCTTTTGCTGACGACATAGTCTCACACTATGCCGAATGGGATGCCCTTCCTCCAGCCTTGAAACAAAACTTGAATTTTGATCGTTACCTGACTCAGAAACGAGAACATACTAGGGGAAGACCTGCACAGGATAGGCAGAGGATGGTGAATAATGATCTGAGACAGGTGGCTAGCAAGATGACGCTAGTACACTTTGATGGCAGCAGTAGGGTCACTGCTAGGGCTTGGATCCACAAGCTCGATACCTACCTTGCATTGCGTCCGATGACTGAGATGGATGCTATTAGATTTGCAGTTCTACACTTGGATGGATCTGCTCAGGGTTGGTGGTACCACGGACTTAGGTCATTACAACATGATCAGATCACTGTCTACCAAGAGTTTGTGGATAGATTGATTGAGCGCTTCAACAGGAAAGACCCCGAGGTCTATTTTAGGGAGTTGGCTCAGTTACGACAGACAGCCAACCTAGAGGCTTACATCAGTGAGTTTCAGCGTATTTCAGGGATGGTGTACGACATATCAGAGTGGAGGAGGGTGATGCTATTCCTAGAGGGACTAGTTGAACCACTACGAGGATGGGTTAAATCCCTAGATCCCCCATCACTGCACAAAGCCATGAAGAAGGCTAGAGATCTCGAGGCTTCTGCACCTAGGAGACAGCTTGCTGCAAGACCTTCCAGACCACCTTATGATAGGACAGCCCCAAGAAGGGAAGAGAAATCAGATTCTAAACGTCCTATGGCAGCACCCTTAGATCAGGAAACACTTAATGATTTGAGGAGAAAGAAACTTTGTTTCTACTGTCGGGGGCCGTATGATGTCACTCATAATTGTCCTATGAAACCCCAGGGTAAGCACATGATGGAGTGGTTTTATGATGACGAGGAGGTTCCCGAGTACATAGAGGAGTTGACTAATGAGGGGCAAGGCATTCAGGGAGCAGAGGAGTACACAGAGGAGGAGGGTGATACATCACACCTCAAGGTGGCATATCTTTCCAGTATGAGGAAAGAGGGGGACTTCAGATTACATGGTCTACTGGCTGGACAGAGAGTGATTGCTCTTTTTGATACGGGAGCCACTCATAATTTTATTGACTCTCGTTTAGTGACTCGCAGAGGTATCCAGACAAAGGAGTTTGCAGGATTGAGAGTACAGGTAGCAGATGGTTACACTTTGAAGTGTAACACGATGGTGACTGATTTACCAGTCAAGCTAGGAACTTATGCCTTCAAGGCAGATTTTTACGTAGTAGATATGGGTGGTACAGATTTGGTTGTAGGGATGGCCTGGTTACATACCATTAAGGACATCTACATCAGCACAGAGAAGATGGAGATAAGGTTTATCTCAGAGGGCAGACCACAGGTTCTTAAGGCCATCAGAGAGGAGGGACTCAAGCAGATTTCCATTAGGCGAATGCAGCGTTTAGTATGTCATGAGGATGAGGTGGATTGGGTAATAGAGTGTAGGCTAATGCCTTCATTAGACCATACAGATAGATTCACATATCACCCGGACATTCAGCAGTTGAGAACTAAACATGATAAGGTGTTTAGAGACTTACCTACGGGTAGACCTCTGGATAGGGGAACTGAGCACATTATAGAGTTGGAGGAGGGCACCAAGCCTGTTATGATCACCCCTTACAGGCATCCAAAAAGGCTAAAAGATGAGATTGAAAAGACGATATAGGAGTTACTCAAGATGGGGCACATTAGGCCGAGTAAATCCCCTTTTGCTTCTTTAGTTGTTCTAGTGAAGAAGAAAGACGACACCTTGCGCATGTGCATTGATTACCAGATGCTAAACAAGAGAACTATTAAGAACCGATACCTCATACCACGGATTGACGAGTTGACTGATGAGCTGCATGGAGCACAGTGTTTCTCGAAGATTGATTTGAGGTCTGGGTATCATCAGATCAGAGTTGGGGAACAGGATATAGAAAAGACAGCCTTCAGATGTCACTGTGGACACTTTGAGTTCCTTGTCATGCCCTTCGGTTTGACGAATGCACCGGCTACCTTTCAGTCCACGATGAACAGGGTATTTCATAGCCAGTTGAGAAGGTTTGTACTAGTTTTTTTGATGACATCCTAGTCTACAGCAAGACTTGGGATGACCATGTGGCACATCTGGACACAGTACTGAGTATATTGGAGAGGGATTCCTTAAGGAATCTAAGTGTGCATTGGGAATGACAGAGCTGCTCTATTTGGGACACATCATTAGTGCAGATGGTGTGCATATGGATCCTGATAAGGTCCGCGCCATTATAGATTGGCCCACGCCAGAGACCCTGACACAGTTGAGGGGGTTCATTGGATTATGTGCTTTCTACCGTAGATTTGTGGCGGGGTTTTCTAGACATGCTGCCCCCCTTATAGACTTGACACGTAAGGGTGCTTTTCAGTGGACTACTCAGGCACAAGAGTGCTTTGAGAGGTTCAAGGTTATTATGACTACTTGTGCAATCTTGGCACTGCCAGATTTTTTGAGACCCTTTGATTTACACTGTGATGCTTCAGAAGAGGGTATAGGAGCAGTATTATCCCAGGATCGTCATCCCATTGTTTTTGAGAGTAGGAAACTACGTGGTCCTGAGAGGGCATTCAGTGTGTACGATAAGGAAATGTTGGCCATTATGCATGCCTTGGCCAAATTCAGACAGTACTTGGTAGGAAGTAAATTCTGCATTAAAACCGACCATAATAGTCTGAAACATTTTCTTGGGCAACGAGATCTTAATGAGAGGCAGCAGAAATGGGTGAGTAAGCTGCAATCATATGACTTTGATATTACTTATATCAAAGGAACCCAGAATGTGGTGGTCGATGCTCTGTCTTGGAGACCCCACCTTTGTTCACTTACCGAGGTTTCTGAAGCTTGGAGGCATTTGATTCTAGCTGAGTATGCCAAGGACCCATGGGCAACAGGCATTATTGATGACAGTATCCAGGATGACCGATATTCCCTAATGAATGAGTTGATCATTTATAAGGGAAGGATTTTTCTTGTGGCAGGATCAGGAGTCCGTGAGATTGTATTCCGGACTTTCCATGACACCTATGGCGGGTCATCCAGGTTTCTTTAAAACCTACAGGCAGATTCGGGAAAGGTTTACCTGGAAGGGCCTGAAGGGAGATGTTCAGCGATATGTTTGCGAATGCTCTGTTTGTCAGCAGAACAAACAAGAGCACACTTACCCCCCTGGGTTGTTACAACCACTTCCCATTCCTGAGCGGAAATGGGAAAGTATTTCTATGGATTTCATTGTGGGGCTACCCAAAGCCCAAGGACGAGATTGCATTTTCGTGGTGGTGGATAGGCTCACGAAGTATGCACATTTTTTCCCTATTACCACTACCTTTTCTGCAGTACAGCTGGCCAAGTTATTTCAGGAGGTGTTCAGGATGCATGGCTTACCCCGAAACATTGTGAGTGACCGAGATAGTCGCTTCATGAGCCACTTCTGGCAGGAGATCTTCAGGTTATGTGGTACAGAGTTGACACCGAGTACCAGTTATCATCCGCAGACCGACGGCCAGACGGAGATTGTCAATAAGTGGGTAGAAGGCTATCTGCGGAATTATGTTTCATCACAGCAGAAGGCTTGGGTTAAGTGGATCCATATGTGCGAATATTGTTATAACTCCACATTTCACATGAGCATACAAATGTCCCCTTTTCGTGCCTTGTATGGCTATGATCCCCCGACCTTCGTGGATTTACTATGTAGTGACAACAGGGTGCCCAGTGCAGGAGAGTTATTGCAGGATAGCCAGGACATTATGAGGGCATTGAGGGACAATATACAGAAAGCCCAGAATGTACAAAAACAGTATGCGGATCAGATGAGGACAGCCCACTCTTTCGAGGTTGGGGACATGGTTTATCTTATGCTGCAGCCTTAGAGGCAGTCTTCTATCAAGAAGAGTGGAACTGAAAAACTCAAACCGCGGTACTATGGGCCATTCTGGGTAGTTCGACGAGTTGGAGAGGTGGCTTATGAGCTGGAATTACCGGAGGACAGCAGAGTTCACAATGTGTTTCATGTTTTGCGCCTCAAGGAGGCCTTAGGCCGAACTGTGGCTCCTTCTGCTATATTACCACACCTGGATGATGCGGGGAAACTGGAATTGATACCAGAGGCCATTTTGGATATCCGCGAGAGACAGCTGCGCCGGAGAACTATCCGGGAGTATTTAGTCAAGTGGCAGGGGTTACTTGACGAGGATGCCACTTGGGAGGCCGAGGATATTATGCAGCACCCTGGATTGCGATTGCTTGAGGACAAGCAATTTCAGGGAGGGCGGACTATGATGTCCCCGAATTAGCAGGTTCTGGGAACCTGAATATGGTTAACTAACCAGCGCGACCCTCGTGAGTTGACAGTTTGTTTTGAGGGTCTCAGCGTTCAGATTCTATTTCTGGACTTTCTATTTTTGGACTTACTATTTATAGTAAGTCAGTTGGAGGCCAGTTACTATTTCTGGCAGTGCAGTTGAAGACCAGGTTGATTAGCTATTTTTACAGTGGATGCAGGAATCGTCATCGTCATCAGAGGCATAATTATTATTAATTAATAACAATATGTTATTAATTAATAAATTGACTATAGTATTATAATAATAATAACTTATTATTATAATGCTTTTAGAAGTTGATGTTTTGAAGACTGGTTAACTGGAATTGGTTGTTAGAAACTCTTGCATTCAAGGAGTTATATATTCGGGCTTATTTGTGAAGTGATCATCGATTATCTTTTATAAAAAACCTTGGTCTTGATATATATTCAATTGATTGCTGATATAAAATCAATTGTCCTTCTCCTTCTTTCTGTTTGACTGTGGCTGGAGGGAAGACGAAGTATCCACATACAAGCAAGCACACTGAGGGTGTGATTTTATCTTGGAAGTTACTGTTTGTACGAATTTGGATCCCAAATTCAAATTGCAAAGTGACGCCAAGAAGTCACTACTGGGTCACGATTTTCTACACGTGATTACTTCCAAACTGAGGGCGCCAATAGCAGGCGGACACCTTGCTGTGATCGACCGCATTTGGGGAGCTGCAGGCCACGGTAGCAGCGCGTGAGAGCACGCGAGGGCATTGGAACCCGTGGCTGCCAAACTCGGGCTGCGTGGAGTAGTGCAGACCGAGGGGGAATGAAATAAAGGCCGCGTGAAGTGTGTAGGCCGTGAGCCATATGGGAAGAAGTCGCGTGAGCTGTTAGGCAACAACTATACAAGTAATTCACAGCCATCACATCATTCCTACTACTTTAGACTATCAAAATGTACGCAATAATGTGTGTCATACATGATCGCCCTCATCTATAAATAGTTGCTTTTCGTAGAGCGTCATGATACTATAATTGAATCGCTGCACATAAAACTCTCATATGGTACTAACTCAATCACTGAATTTTACAAGTATTGTTTTTTAATAAAAGGCCATATAATCTCTGCTCCGCTTTGACAGTCATTTTCTCTGCCTTTAATGAATCACATTGATTCATTTGTTAGTTGCTACAATTAACTTAGGCTCCACCGTTAGTCTTCATTCATCTTTGTTATTGTCTTTGCTTATTACATCAGTGACTAAGCCTCTTGATTTTTGTGTGACCTTCGATTCACTTTCAATATTAAAATTATTGTTTTGGGCAACGCTATTAAATGCTTCAAATAGATTGGTGTTTATATCAATGCTAACACCATTATTAAACAATATCATGGTGTGAATTATTATTTGTGGATTGTTCATAAAATCTTGATGAGCAACAATTGATTTTTTGTAATGTCCCCGTTTTTTGGCACATGGGATTAGCTTATTTCCGTGACCTTCGTAGGCTAATCAGGATGTTAGAGGAGGTCGTGTGGCAGAGCCAGGGATCAGATTCCACTCTGGAGGGCTGTGATGCCAGTATTGCTCTTCATTTGGGTCAGATTGACCGACTTACTATTTATAGTAAGTGTTTATTTTGGGTGATCGTCATGATTGTTATTTATAGCAGGGTGCCTATGCATTGGTATCAGTGGAATTGTGGATTCGTTTGCAGAGTTTCCAGTTTGAGGGACTTACTAATTTTAGTAAGTCTATATTTGGCATTGTGTATTTGTGGCAGGGTGTCCGGGCAGTTGTCTTGCCAGAGCAGAGCATTTGGGTTGGCTTGGGTTGATGATTTTATTAATTAATTAAGTTCACTTAATTAATTATATTATGAGCTCATTTAATAAAGTCAAGTCATTAATTAATTATAATAACTTATATTTAAATGTTGTCATTTAATGTGAAGGAATATAATGAGATATTATATTTCGATGGAAAAGTTATGCAAGTAAAATGTTTTAATGAAAGTGTTTTAAGTTATGAAAATGTGTTGAAGAAGCTAGGGATTCGATTTCTCTTTGGGAGGTTATAAAAGACATGGAGGAAATCGAATTCGTTATTATGTGTTGATATTTTCAGCTTGTGAATTTGGCTTCAAGGGTTTCGGTGATTTGACTCAAAGAATTGCAAATTCTTTGATTGCTTTCAGCTCTTAGAACTGGTGAAATGAACCCGGCGATTTGTGCGATTGGAGATTCGAATATTGAACATTGGATTGATCATGCTATTATTCGTTCTTGTTTTGGTTCGATTTTTTGAAGGCTTGGAGATAAGGGTTTGTCCGAATTCTACAGCGGGAAATGGTAAATTTCTTCGTTGTTTATGGCACTTTGAATCAACGACAAATGCTGGTGAATTGTGAATGGTTTCAGAATTGATACATCTATGCCCATTGGAGGGAAGGTAGTAAATTAGCTACGGTTATGCTGGACACCATTGTTTGGGAATTATTCACGTTACTTTGCTGAAACGTGGGCCTTGTTATCAGCCGTAGCTACGGTTATGCTGGACACCATTGTTTGGGAATTATTCACGTTACTTTGCTGAAACGTGGGCCTTGTTATTAGCCGTTGCCTCTTATTATCAGACGCCACCATTCCAACTTGAGCCGCCGCTAGTCCAGTAAAGACGTGGGAAGAATTACAAGTTTTAATTCATATTAAATGCTTTGCAATGAATGTAACGTTTCATATCATATCTAGATGGTTTCATAAATTGAATTCAATAAGAGAATTTCAGACTTAGCGATTTATGATTTGTAGTGGTTATTTCAAATTTATTTGTTATTTGTATGGCAATTTCAAAATAAATAAAACTTTGCAAGTTAAATCCGGGATAGAGCCAGGCATGCTCTTTACAGTGGTATCAGAGCGGTTTCCTGCCATTTTGTGGGGTTGGAATTTATTGGGCTCACCTGTTTGACTTGAGTGATCAACACTCTTGTTTTAATTGCAGTCATGGACAGATACAGGAAATCTGGAAAACATGGAAACAAGTTAGACAGTTTATCTGAGTTAAGAAAACAAACAAATGCCTTAGTTAAGGATATGGAGAAACGAAGGCAAACACTGGAAAGATTAAATGCGCCACTTTTAGATCCAACAACTGTCGATAAAGCAACTAAATACTTGGTTTCTTTGTTCAATAGGTCCTCTTCACAGGGAAGATACGAGGAGAGACATGAGTTGTTTACAGGTGAAACATTTGAGATCTCCATGTTGAGTTTTCAGCAACTGCTGATTTTAGTGGAGATGTTCTTGTACTTAGTGGATCAACCACTAATCCTAGTTGCACACCTGAGGATGGAGATTCTTTACAGGGACATGTGGATGTGCCTATCTCATTGGCAGATAGTGTTATTGAGTTTCAGCATCTTGAGCCTGTTGTTGATGTTGTGGATAGTGTGAGAGTGGAGGATGTTGTAGATACCACTTTGGATACTGACACCATAGATGATGGTGTTATTTTTGAGGACTGCGAGGAGTTTATGAGCTTTGACAACTCTAATGTTTATGACAATAGTCACAGTGTGGAGTCAGTGCAGGAGACAACAAACTTTTCCCGTATTGAGGATGTGAGCATGGAGCTATCCAGTGATGACACTTATGATGGGAGTGTTACAGATGAGTCAGGTGACATAGATTCATGCCATAGTGTAGATGATTCGCGCGATGACATTGAGTCATGTATGCAGTCAGAGATAGCAGAGGGGTCTCAAATAGATGATGTTGATACTAGTATCGCGGATACCTCTGATGTTGAGAGTGAGGATGATGGGTGCTGCAACGTATCTAGTTTTTTATATCAGACATTGGGTGTGGACTTAGCGTTGTCATCTGGTTGTGGTGGGTTCCGGGATCCTTTTCTGCAGGGACTCACAGATGAGAATGGGGAAGCATATGAGTGGTAGGAGTTTGTTTCAGCCAGAGCTTCCATTCCTTCAGATGAGGTTACTTCTTCAGTGACTCATGAGGATGACTCTATTTGTAGCGAGTCATGTTTGATTTATTAGACCTTGGGGGAGGACTCTGAGTTGTTAGTGAGTGAGGATGGGTCCCAGGATTTGGATTGTCATGTGGTTACAGAGGACGAGGTAGCTGAGGATTGTGATGAGTTAGATTCAGCAACAGCTTCCTCGGGGGTAGATGAGGATGAGTTCGATGTCAGTACTCAGTTTGTAGATGTGTGCTTGGATGACAGTACACAAAGATTCCGTGATCTAGAGGGGAGTTTGTTGGATACAGCTTCCTTCCATAGTGTGGACAGTGCAGTTGAGATTGTGCATAGGAGACCCGTTGTGCAGAGTCATCATGTGACTAGCCAGTTGAGAGTCAGTGAGAGAAATTTCTTCTACTCGAGCATTTCGATGCCGCTCGTCAGTTGTTGGTTGTTTATGGTTGGGGTGCTCCTATGACAGATGAGCACGGTGGTAGCTACCTTTGCCTGACAGAGATTCATTGCTTGCGGGAGGCTGTCAGGATTTTGAGACAGGATTATCTACTTTTGTAGCCGATCGAGATCACCTAGTTGAGTGGGGGAGTACGACATATGAGGCACTGATGGACAGAGAGGAGGAGGTGAGTGAGCCTACTCAGGAGCTCACAACGAATTTTGAGGCCTTAGAGCACACTCAGTTGGCTCTTCAGGAGTCATAGTTGCAGTTGGGGGAGTACGACATATGAGGCATTGATGGACAAAGAGGAGGTGAGTGAGCCTACTCAGGAGCTCACAACGACTTTTGAGGCTTTAGAGCGCACTCACTTGGCTCTTCAGGAGTCACAGTTGCAGTTGGGGGAGGTGACTGTGGAGTTGGAGCGAATTCAGTCTTTACCAGTCATAGATCCAGTTCAGTTGCAAATAGTAGTGGTTTGTGGTGAGTCAGCTTCCACAGTTCGTAGTGATGGATGTGTTGGGGACACAGTTACATCCATCCTTGAGACAAATGCAGTAGATGCAGAGGAGGTTAGTGCATCAATGAAGGACAATAGAAAGAGCTTTGTGGTATCCGGTTCTCCAGTTCTTAGCATGATAGCAGATGATACAGAGTAGATTTTTGGGAGTCCTGTGGTAGCCAGTTTGGATTTGTTCGAGAGTTGTGTGCTAGTTGCTGACACCACTCCATTTGATTCACAGGATAGGGACAGGGTATCATCTGGTTGGGAGACTAGTTCTCATGATGATTTGTTTCCTTCTGTCAGAAGCAAATCTATTCCCCTCCTTTTCATATAGCTGATAGTGATAGGCAGTTGGTAGGGTTGCAGGTTCAGAGAGATCAGCTGTGGATTGTAGGGGAGCAGGTTGATGCTGCTTCTTATAATTTCTACCGCACTGAGTCATTCTTGGAGTACTTGCTGGAGAGTCCGGTTTTGCAGTAGCATCCTTTTAGAACTTTTGAGGGTACACTCATTCGGGGCCCTCGCGATATTCAGCTTTTGGTGGGGAGAATTATAGATACTTTGACTACAATGCTTCCTCACAGGGATTTTGTGGTTGGGTTTGCTGAGAGAGTTACCCAGGATCCTGCCTAGCCAGTTGTTCAGGGTCAGAGATTTGAGCCATCTCTTGATTCTTGGTTTGATTTTGATGAGCCTCTGACAGGTATTGGAGCATTTCATCAGGATTACATAGTGACGAGCATTCATCATTTCTCTTTTGATCCACCGGTTGTGGACTTGTTTGCATGTGAGTGTGGGTTGGCTCCAGGGTTATACCATTCTTTTGGGGATGGGTTTGCTCCATCTGTAGTTGATGGGGTTGGTTACTGCAAGTTAGCAGGGGGTGTCTTGCAGGGTCAGTGCATCCAGGATGGTTTTACAGTGGATGGATATCTAGATTGCGGGAGTACACAGGGCAGATTGAAAGGGTTTGCAGGGAGCTCTAATCTTTTAGATAGTATTGGATATCCATTCTTCCTTGTTATGGATGACTGTGAGTTTCATCTCTACTGGGATCTGAGTAGTGACAGGTTTGGCACTGCAGATTGTGTGGACAACTATGGTTTGCATGATGACAGTGTCTTTTGGTTAGCTCAGTGGATGGTGATTTTATTAAAGGAGTTTGCAAGTGATCGTAGGGACATTACACCATTCTATCCTTGGGATCCGGGTGGACTTTTGTGTTTTGTTTTCTGAGATTGCTTGGGGGCAAGCAATTTCAGGGAGGGAGGACTGTAATGTCCCCGTTTTTAGGCACATGGGATTAACTTATTTTTGTGACCTTTGTAGGCTAATCGGGATGTTGGAGGGGGTCGTGTGGCAGAGCCAGGGGTCAGTTTCCACCTTGGAGGTCTGTGATGCCAGGATTGCTCTTCGCTTGGGTCAGATTGACAGACTTACTATTCATAATTTCATAATAAGTGTTTATTTTGGGTGATCGTCATGATTGTTATTTATAGCAGGGCGTATGTGCATTGGTATCTGTGGAATTGTGGATTCATTTGCAGAGTTTCCAGTTTGAGGGACTTACTAATTTTTGTAAGTATTTCTGGCAGTGTCTATTTGTGGCAGGGTGTCTGAGCAGTTGTCTTGCCAGAGCAAAGCATTTGGGTTGGCTTGGGTTGATGATTTTATTAACTAATTAAGTTCACTTAATTACTTATATTAGGAGCTCATTTAATAAAGTCGTCATTAATTAATTATAATGACTTATATTTAAATGCTGTCATTTAATGTGAAGGAATATAATGAGGTATTATATTTCGATGGAAAAGTTATGCAAGTCAAATGTTTTAATGACAGTGTTTTAAGTTATGAAAATGTGTTGAAGCTAGGGGTTCGATTTCTCTTTGGGAGGTTATAAAAGACATGGAGGAAATCAAATTCATTTTTATGTGTTGATATTTTCAGCTTGTGAATTTGGCTTCAAGGGTTTCGGTGATTTGGCTTAGAGAATTGCAAATTCTTTGATTGCTTTCAGCACTTAGAACTGGTGAAATGAAGCCAACAATTTGTGCAATTGGAGATTCGAATGTGAACATTGGATTGATCATGCTATTATTCATTCTTGTTTTGGTTCGATTTTGTGAAGGCTTGGAGATAAGGGTTTGCCCGAATTCTATAGCAAGAAATGGTAAATTTCTTGGTTGTTTATGGCACTTTGAATCAACAACAAATGCTGGTGAATTGTGAATGGTTTCAGAATTGATACATGTATGCCCATTGGAGGGAAGGTAGTAAATTAGCTACGGTTATGCTGGACACCATTGTTTGGGAATTATTCACGTTACTTTGCTGAAACGTGGGCCTTGTTATCAGCTGTTGCCTCTTATTATCAGATGCCACCATTCCAGCTTGAGCCGCGGCTAGTGTAGTAAAGACATGGGAAGAATTACAGGTTTTAATTCATATTAAATGCTTTGCAATGAATGTAATGTATCATATCATATCTAGATGGTTTTCATAAATTGAATTCAATAAGAGAATTTCAGAGTTAGCAATTTATGATTTGTAGGGTTTAATTCAAATTTATTTGTTATTTGTATGGCAATTTCAAAATAAATAAAACTTTGCAAGTTAAATCCGGGATAGAGCCAGGCAGGCTCTTTACAGCTTTCCAGAAACACTACCATCTTTGTCACACAAAGGGCAATCCATTTTATGTTGATTCACTCTATGCAATTAGAGCAGCTGCCTAAGCCATTCTTGGCTTCATGCTACTTAATAGAATTGTCCTTCCCTAAGCTTTGATTTTATAAGAACCCTTACTAATTCTGCCTTGTTTTTCGTAGTTTTGGAAGTTTGTCATTTTGTCAAACACTTGTCATGTAATCCTCTAAATTCTGATTTTCTGGGTCTGATATGAATTTCTGAGTTTTGTTGTTTGATTTTTGAATTGATTGTGTTCCAATTACATGTACCAAATAAGAGAGAACATAACAAGCAACGTAACAATACCAAAGGAACCCTTTATTGATGAAATATAAGGTCTGATTACAAATAAATCAAGTCTGATACGATATTTATCAGATTGTAACAGCAAGTACAAACCTTAAGCATTTGAGTGTTCAACAATTACAACATACCCATATGATGCATAACTACAATGGCTATGTAGAAGACGATATGATGAAACAAGCTCAAATCTGGACTCCAACAATTTTAAATTTTTTGTAGATAATAGGAAGGTCTGAAACACAATGCTGATCACAATTTGAAAATGCCAAACTCTCCAAAATTTCTTCCAAACCCTAGTAGTTGTAGATCTGAAGAAAAATGGTATTTCCATCTCTTCCTCAATTCGAAAATCCTGTCAAACCCCCAAAGAGATTTCCAGCACTGTTATAATAAGCACAATGGTGAATTTTGGATAAATCCACAAAAGATGGATTTGGGTTTCCCTCCAAACAACAGAGAAACTCTAAGGGTTTTCGTCCTCATATTTCTTGCGTTAAAAGGCAAGCAACCAATTTTCTTAGAGAGAAAAATAAATTAAACCAAGTATATCAAATGACTTCCTCAAATCCCCTTTTATAATCCTCTCATGAAGTTTCCGGAAACGCTATTTAAACTTCCCACTTTTATAATTTAATATTTAACCTGCATACGTGAATTAATAATAAAGTGACCCCCTCATATTTTTTCATTATTATAAAGTCACTTTAATATCCTTATACCTCCATATGTTGGCACTCAATTTGTCATAATAATTAAATACTTTATGACATTAATATCTTAAATGCACACTTGTCCCTTAATATCCCCTTTAGTACTAAAGATATTTAATTTAATTAGTTATATTAAAGTTAATGTTAGATTAGGCTTTAATTAATTAAATTAAATCATTAAACTCCATTAAATGCCAAATATCAAACCAACAACTAATCCTGCCAACTTTTGGATATAACCGTGATGCCTTTTGACTATGTAGATGACTTACCATAAATAGTATGGACCCAAATGCCCAAGTGACTTACTAAAAATAGTAAGTGTATATATAGAGAGCCTAAAAGATCTCTAGAATGCAAACCACAAGTAAACTAATGCTCTAAGATGGAGATTACTGAAATAGACACCCAAAGGGTTAGGTGAGTAACACTGAATCACTCTCAAAGGCCCCCCTAACGACCTCATTAGGCTATGGAGACCACTAATAATAGGCCAACCTTTGAAAATAACTAATGCTTAGGAAGGCGCAAAAATGGAGACATTACAATGCACCCTTCCCAAAGATTGCTTGCCCTTAAGCAATTTGCATCTGCATACCAAACCAAATGCTATCTGCACCTGTATGCTAGTCGGACTACTAGGACCCCATATCAATCTCAGTAATATGGCTCCACCAATTTGCTGCGCAACTCTGATTAACTACCATCAATCTATGGCAACCGAAGAAGCACTCGATCAATCATACGAATCCATGGATCCCAAGTCATCACACTATCTCTGTCCCTAAAATGAAAGAGATAGATGTCTCTCATCATGTCATTAATGCCAACTATCCAAATCTGAGTGAATCTGCAAAAATGTGATGAATGCCACCGAAGGTGCAAATAAGAATATTTCAAACCATAATAACTGCTGCTATAGTTCAAAACAACATCAAACAAACTGAAATTTATACCCTTGATCGTTAAAAAAATGCCTACAATGTCAATGTGCTGCTGGAACCTCATCACCATGCCAATATCTAACATTGGAGTAGTGATCCCAATCATTCCAATCTATCCAAACAACTATTGCCACCAATAATGTAGGAGAGCCTCCTAACAACAATGATTGAATTGGAACCCAAAAAGCTTTGGCTGGAATACTCATACTCTCAAAACCATCGCCATAACTTGGAGCATAGATCTGTTGGAACTCACATTTTTCAAGCATATACCAACCCAAAGCAACTCCATAACATGTGTCTCAAATCCTAACGTTAGGACTGCTTCATACTTCAATAATGCATAATCGGGGAAGTGTATCAATGGCCACTCCAAGAGTGTCCATTTTCTCAGACACTCTTGAATCAATAATGCGACCATCCATGTACACCCTTTCATAGGCTGGTCATAAAACGGTAAGCTCTACCATGTGAACCTCTAGAGGAGATAACCCCTCAGACGCGACACAAATGACCAAGGCTGAATCACTTATGTCTCCCTCTACATGTTTAGATAGAACACTAGTGGCTGGTTCACCAGTTGTGTGCTCAACTATCTCTTCTATATCTATATCCACCAGGTTTATGCTCAATTGGCTTTCCCTCAAAGGTGACTCATGATCTCCATCATGCAACCTATGTATACTCAATAATTTTAGAAGCATACCTGTCCTCAAGCCCATGCAAATCTGAAAGCTCCTCGTGCTTTACCACTATAAGGGGTTCTCCCCTCAAAGTATGGGTTCCACTTTCATCCTCAAACGTTATGGCAGCTAAGAAGACTGGATTTCTACTATGGATGATGATGCTTGAGCCAAGCTCAATCCTTCACAAAGCTCATAAATCTGAATTTCTGATTCTTGAAGGGCCATCTGTGTGCTCTACAAAGAATCTTGGGTAACCTTAAGTTCATCAATAAGCTTATTTTCCTCCTTTTCTTTACCTTTTAGCGCATCAAAATGGATCTAACCAAGCATGAAAAGGCGATCTCTATCGGAAAGTAGTTGTACGTAATTTGTCTTCATTACCACTAAGGCTTCTCTAAGTACCTATGAATCTAAAAGGGAAAGTTCTTCACCAAGGTCCATATGCATTGATGAAGGCCTTCAACAATATTTTTCCATTAGCTTATGGGTCTCTGTAATCTCCTCTCCTTAGGCAGTTAAGTCTTCAGCAGGGTTTGGCCTACAATCAGGGTTCCTGTAGGTCATTGGAGCGGATAGGAGAACCAACTAGGGCTAGTGGAGCCTTGCAGGGGGCTTTCTGAACCTTTATAGATATGGAAATGCAGTCTCCTATTATTTAGGAGGATCCCTACTTTTTAGGAGACTGGGAGATAGTCCAAGAAGCATTCTAAGCCATTCTGAATGGCGTCAGACAATTTCCTCAAATTTAGGAGGGGGCTTGCAATGACCCTACTATATTTAGATTTCATCCTTGGACTAGCAACAACACTCAGTTTTCAGTTTGGAGTTCAAGTGATGGATCTAGGAATAAATTTGAAATCTTAAAGTTTTTACATTAATGTTTTATTTTGAATAAAATAAAGGAAACTTTAATAAGACGACTTTATAAAATAACAAAATATTATTGAGCAGCCCCATGGCACGTTTACACTTTGAATTCAAAATGATTATTTAAGTTATGCAAAGTATATTTGAGAAGCCTCAAACTCGATTTGTTTGGAGAGTTTATAAAGGCATTTGGTGAAGAGCAAATTCATTCATGTTATGACATTTTCGATTTTGGCTCTTTAGTGAGAAGTCTTGAGCAAGGGTTTGAAGAAAAATCCGATCAGCAAGGAATGCAATTGCTTGCATGATTTCGATACTTTGAATCAGCAACCTCCAGCTGGTAAATTGTATCACTCAGCGGCTGAATATCATCAGTCGAGTGTGTGTTTAAAAGGATGAGGGTTTGAAGGAATGGTTGACGCCATTGAAGGAAGAATAGAGCTGGTGTGATGGACGTTTTATTCATGATGATTGTTTTGATGCATTGTTGGACATGGGGCATCTTCTAGAGCATCTGTCACCTCTTCTAGGAGTTTGTAAGAACCTTGCGATTTTACCTCATATTCATTGTCACTGGAATGATTTGTTTTTGTAAAGAGTTTATGTTTTCTATGTTTTTTCCAGAATTTATATCTCTTGGTATTTTGTTAAGTATGGAATTGAAATACAAAGTTTGAAACTCAATTTGCAAATTACCACAATGCACTTACAAATTTGTTTCATTAATAAATTTCCTCAATTCTTCACCAAAGGAATATATCAAACAATATCATACATGAAGAAATTATTAAGAACAATGTATAAAGAACCTGTAATGATTTTTGCCTGCATGTGAAATATTCTAGAATTACATTGCAGCGTCTGAAACTAACTGAAACTATCGTGGTGGCTTGAGAAAGATTGAAGATGGCGCTCCAATGCCACAACGTGCCTACCAACCACTGAACCGCAACCCTTATTTTTTATCGCTGCTCCCAAAAACACTAGTGCTGCCTTGATATATTGAATGCAACACTACACTAAACTGCCGCTGCCTGCAAATGAAGGTCGGCTTCCCAAACTCCAAAACGCTGGCCTCTAAAGACAGCGATCTGCATTTAAAAACATTCTTAGCACTCTGCAATTTAAGACTGATATGAAATGCTGAATCTTCTTTACCATTCGGTTACCAAATTAAGCACAATCTTAATCTCTGGATGAGATTAACGCTGATACAATTCATTGACATAGATCAACCAATTCAAAGTGCAAAATACTTAGAAGAATTCCCAATTCTTCTAGCTTCCAATTGCTCATACCCTAGGCTCAGCCCAATCACCAAATTCATCCAATGCAAAAAATAAAAGATATCATTAATGAATTGCTTTTGCCCAAAGCATTGCTTTTATAATAAAAGATATCTTCTCTCACACACTTTTCAGTTACATAAAGACAATGCTTTATGTGCACATTTGAAATATAATAAACTATTATATTTCTATCCACTTTAATGATGAAAAAAATACCCTTTCATTAAAATAACAATATTCTGACACATAGGGTCCCTGTTTTATGAGCTCAGGATTTAAAACTTCTCAACCCGGTTCCAACGAGCTATAACAGTAAGATGCCCAAAATACAATTTCAATAAAAATAACAACCTTAGCCGATTTAATTAAATAATAATCATAATTCACCCATTTTGCGAAAACGACTGAGGAAGCATCAGAATCAAAATCTGAAGCACATGAGTGGTCCTGATGATGAAAGATGATGAATGAACATGACGGGGTGACTTACTAAAAATAGACGCTCCCTCCAAGAATCTTGGAGCCCAAACCGGAAGCCGGAAATAAATTGTGAGAGCATCATATAACTCCTCTAAATCATCCAAGTTTAGTGGAACCATTTGTTGACTTACTATAAATAGCAAGTCCCTCAAAATGGGGCCAAAACCCACAACAGGGTCCTGTAATCACCAGTATTAGCCTACAAGGACCCAATGATAGGCTAAATCCACTAACTCCAATGCTCGCTCAAAATGGGGACATTACAGAGTTGCGGCCAACATTGAAGCTTCTAGAAGCAAAGATAGCCACCATCTTCCCTATTGCTTGTGGCCAACATTGAAGCCGATGGAAGGAAATACTAGGTTACTCTAATAATCAATTTGATTGTATTGGCTATGGTATTGATTTATAACAGCATATGATGGTTTTGATTTCAAATTCATTGAGGATATGCAGATACTTGGCGTTCTTAATGTTTTCAGATTATAGCAAGGAATATACAATCTATAGAGGTCTTTCAAATACTAAGACACAAGATATAATAAATATTCTCAAGGAAAGATAATACCCTGAATTGAAGGTCTGAATTTATTCTTTTGTTGGCTTCAAATCTGCACTTTGTATTCTTCAAATTAGTCCTTCAATGTTGCCCTCAATGAGTGTTATGAATCAGCTCTTGAAGGTCTTCAATTCGCTCTTCTAGGGCTGCTCCAATTTGCCCTAGTTTGCCCTTCTTGATTTGCCTTAATTCGCCCTTTTAGGGTGCTAATTTTGCCCTAGTTTTTATGCTCTTAGTAGCCTCCAATCTGCTCTTTAATTCACTATTTAAGGTCTGCTCCAAATTGGTATAATTCGCACTTCACTATCTGCTCTTGTTTGCTTTATGGATCTGCTCTTCTTCTTCCAATTCGAACCTTGAATTTCGCTTCTAAGTGGTCTGAAATAAATCGCTCAAGTAGAGGATGAAAATGATTAAGAATATGCAATTGTAATTCTGCTCAAGTACTTATCACATTATGTTTTTGGTGAGTTCCTTGAGTAGATCTACTCTATTTATACATAATTGTAAATGCAATCGAAACGAAATTCAGATTTAAATATAATTGAGAAAATAATAATTTAAGTATTTTACCTTTGCTAGAACCTGAACATACAATATTCTGAATATACGATATCTCTGTTATTCAATGATGAACAACACTTATCAATTTTTGTGTGTTCATTTGATTCTCAGACCAGTCGTATAAGTATGGTGAAAATGGTTGTAAGGGGCCACGTCTATAATAGACGTGACTCCTCAAGGAGTCACGTCGATTATAGACGTGGCTCCTTATGTTTTGCCCCGTCACCTTTTAATGCCCACGTATACAATAGAAACGATAACTATCGTTATCCTTTAATAAATATGCATACGTTTATATTAATCCAGCTTTTCATACGATAGTTAATCGATGGCTTTAAATATGCGTTTCATACTTTTATATTAATTCGACATTTTCAGTCGATAGTCAATCTTTTAGTCGGTTTGTATAAAACGACTATTTAGTCATAGTATAATCAATATTTAAATTAATGATAATTATTATCATTATTATTATATAATAATAATAACGGTAATCATTATCATTATTATAGTATACCAATAATAATCTTTATAATATGAATATAAATATGAACAATAATAAATATCAAATATTTGTTAATATCTATTATTATAAATATATATAAATATATCTCAGAATTTATTTATTATTGCAAACTAATATTTATCTGATCGATGCTACTATTATGAACACTCCCTCTTAGCTAGGGAAGATAAATTTATATATGTATATCACATTTCTTATGATAAAAGTTTCATATAACTTGTGAGAAACATCACATAACATGTGATGATGAGTATCACATGGCTTGTGACAAGAAGTTTCACATATCTCGTGAAGATAAACATCACATAACACGTGATGTGAAATATCACATAACTTGTGATAAGAAGTTTCACATATCTCGTGAAGATAAACATCACATAACTCGTGATGAGAAATATCACAAAACTCGTGATAAGAAGTCTCACATATCTCGTGAAGATAGACATCACATAACACGTGATGATAAGTATTACATAGCTCGTAATACTCAAAGGATGATATTCTTGAGAGTATCACATTCTCCTTATGCATCCTGGCTATGGTATGTGCACTGACATTACGTCACATAATGTCTACCATAACAGATCATGATATCATGTCAGCATGATATCAATATTATAAAATCGTCATCTTATAATATTCAAAATACAAGTGTTCATTTCCAAAAGATCGTCACCTTTTAGAGATGAATACAGGAGGTAGAGCCCATAAGGTCATATATCAACACATATGACAAAAGAGGTTTACAAAAAACATCTTTATTATATATATCAGTAAAGATTGTAAGTTACAATTTAATCAAACCAAGACTTATCCTGGAGTGTTCAACTTTCACTCTGGCAAGTGGCTTGGTTAGTATATCTGCAGTTTGATCTCCTGTACTGATATATTCCAACTGGATTACATTCCTATCTACCATGTCTCTTACATAATGGTAAGGAATCTC
>MU223146.1:1822351-1844007 GCA_018584345.1 Thuja plicata
TTATTATTATTATCCAACCGATTTTATCATAATTAAATATATCAATAATATATCCAATATATTAATTATTATTATTGCCACTTTGTCCAATGCGTTGATCTTTGTCGTAAAGGCCAAAACATTAACAGGCGTGGTGTTTGTTTGCATAAGGAATTTTAAATTAATTTGTTTAGCAATTTGCAATCATCTTAATTTTGAAAACTTCAAGCAAATTTCATATATTATCATAGTTTCAAAACAAATATATCTTTTGCAAGTAAATTCCGTTACAGAGCCAAGGAGGCTCTTTACTGTGGTATTAGAACGGTTTCCTGTCATCCTATTGGGGTGGAATTCATTTAACTTAATTGTTTGACTTGAGTGATCAACACTCTTGTTATTATTTCAGTCATGGATAGACACAGGAAATCAAGAAAACATGGAAACCAGTTAGACGGTTTGTCTAATCTCAGGCAACAGACAAATGCCATGATGAAAAACATGGAGAAACTGAGGCAAACTTAGGAAAGACTTAGTGCAAAACTTTCAAATCCGGCAACTGTTGAAAAAGCAACAAATTACTTGGCTTCTTTGTTCAATAGGTCCTCTTCATAGAAAAACATGAGGAGAGACATGAGATTTTTATAAGTGAGACACCCGACAATCTCTATGAGGAATTTTCAGCAGCTGCTGATTATTGTGGAGATGTTCTTGTACTTAGTGGATCAACCACTAGTCCTATCTGCACATCTGAGGGTGGAGTTTTTTTACAGGGACATGTGGATGTGTCTGACTTGTTGGCAGATAGTGGTACTAAGTCTCAGCATCTTAAGCCAACCAGAGTTGGTGATACGAAACAAGCTGATGACATGTTCACTACCATTGATGGCAGTTTTACATCACTTGGTAGTGTTGGGGTTTGTGGGTCAACTTCTAAAGAGTCAGCCTGACTCTGCTCTAAGATCCCTTTCTCAGACCTTTTAGGGTATTCTAAACCCTAACCCAAGAGAAGTCACTAAGATCTTCACCTCCTTCTCAAGACCCAATCCCCATCAATAAGTTTTTCCTCCTCTACTCACTGAACCTACACGGGTAGATTCATTCTCCTGGCTAAACCAACTCATTCAGCCAATACACTCAACATCCTCTCACTTTTCTTCCCTAACCGGACTATCACCAAGCTCGTCTAGGGTAAGAACTCCACCTTCATGTCCAACACCTCTCCTACAAAAACAAAACATAAAACTATGTACAAGGGCTTCTCTCGAATTCTATCCAGGCACATGGTTCTCACCATGGATTCAAGAACCTCGAGGAGCCATAAAAGATTACTCCCCAAAACGGGCCAAGAACTCACAACCTGCAAAACAAAACAAACTAAACTATTTGCACTCAAAATAGACAATGAAGCCCAAAGATAGACTAAAAACACACTCTGCAACTTTTATTAACTTTCTTCTTTCTCTTACAACACACACTCAAAAACAACATGCATCCAAGTATATATCCCGCGCTCTCCAACAACTTTCACCAACCTTATGAATGATAGCATGGGCGATCATTAAACAACCTCCCATCACTTCGAACAAGTGTAACTGTCCATTGAAGACAAGGCGACACGTAATGAGCCGTTACATTTGACTATTTTGGTCATTAAAGACAAAGCCGTGATTTTTGGGTCGTTAACCGACATCACCGAGCATCAAACCGACTTTACCGAGCATCAGCGTCGAGCGTCAGTACAAACAGAACATCAACATTGAGCGTCAGTCAGCAACCCCGAGCAATCATCACCGAGCGATGTCCCTGAGCGGCAACCCCGAGTAACCCGAGTAGCAACACCGAGCGACCAAAGCAGCATCACCGAGCAACAGTGTGTAACCCGAGCACCAATACTGCCCGAACACCAGTTTAAACCGAGCACTATATCTTAGTGCCATTTCACCTTCTTCGGTTGCTAGAGCCTTGGTTGGATTTCTTGAGGTTTACAAGCTACCTCAACACACACTAACTGAAAAACAAACTTAAACAACTATGGTGTTTGTTCACTGAATTGACCTCGGTCATTACAAAAGTGGTTGAACAAAACACCATACAAACCCAAAATGCTTTCTAACCTAGGTGCTCCTGCACTAGGTAGTAGTATTAGTGATACAGGATCTGATTTTCAGGGCAATAGTCCTTTATGTGAACCTATCGATGATGCCGTGGATAATGTGAGTGCGGAGGATGTTGTTGATACCACTAGGGATTATGATTCCTCTGATGACGATGTTGTCTTTGAGGTTTGCGAGGAGGATATGAGCTCTGACAACTCTAATATTTATGACAGCAGTCGTAGTGTTGAGTCAGTGTAGGAGACTACAGTCTTTTCTTGTATTGAGGATGTGAGCATGGAGTTAACTAGTGATGACACTCAGGAGTGGAGTGTTACAGAGGAGTCAGAGGATATTGATTCATGCCACTGTGTTGGTGATTCACATGATGACATTGAGTCATGTATGCAGCCAAAGATAGAAGAGGGGTCTTAGTTAGATGTTGTTGATACTAGCATTGTGGATACCTCTGATGTTGGGTGTGAGGATGATGTGTGCTGCAGTGAGTTTGGTTTTTTATATCAAACATTGGGTGTTAACTCAACGTTGTCATCTGATGGTGATGGGTCCCAGGATCCTCTTTTACAGGGACTCACGGAGGAGGATGAGTCAGTGCAGGAGACGACAACCTTTTTCTGTATTGAGGATTTGAGCATGGAGTTAACTAGTGATGACACTCAGGAGTGGAGTGTTACAGAGGAGTCAAAAGATATTGATTCATGCTACAGTGTTGGTGATTCACATGATGACATTGAGTCATGTATGCAGCCGAAGATAGCAGAGGGGTCTTAGTTAGATGTTGTTGATACTAGCATTGTGGATACCTCTGATGTCGGGTGTGAGGATGATGTGTGCTGCAGTGAGTTTGGTTTTTTATATCAGACATTAGGTGTTAACTCAACATTGTCATTTGATGGTGATGGGTCCCAGGATCCTCTTTTACAGGGACTCACGTATGAGGATGAGGAAGCAGATGAGTGGCAGGAGTTTCTTACAGCAAGGGCTTCCACTTCTCCAAATGAGGTGTTTGTAGAGGTATCCAGTGGCGATACCTCGTTGGTGGACATGTGCGAGGTTGTTAGTGCACATGAGGAGAGTGATCATGAGGTGAGTTTGGAGGATACAGTTTCCTACCACAGTGCGATTAGTGACACTGAGAGTGTACAGGAGAGCCAGAGCATGCAGAGGCATCTTGTGTCAAGACAACTGAGGGTGAGTGATAGAGATATTTCTTCATCTCTTGAGCATTATGATCCTATTTGGTAGTTGTTGGTTGTTTACGCTTGGGGTGCTCCTATGACAGATGAACACAGTGGTAGCTACCTTTCCCTAGCAAAGATGCATTCGCTTTGAGAGGCTATTAGGATTTTGACACAGAGCTTTGTACAGTTGGTAGCTGACAGGGAGCGCCTGCTTGTGTGGGGGAGTGCCTGTTATGAGGCATTGTTAGGGAAAGAGGAGAAGGTAGTTGAGCTCACCCATGAGCTTCATGCGACTGCTCGGGTGTTAGAGAGCACCCAGTTGGCTCTTTAGGAGTCGCAGTTGCAGTTGGGGGAGGTGACTGTGGAGTTGGAGCGGATTCAGTCTATGCCAGCCATAGATCCAGTTCAGTTGAATATAGTGTTGGTTGGTGGTGAGTCAGCTTCCACAATTGGCAGTGATGGATGTGTTGGGGACAAAGTTACATCGATCCTTGATACGGGTGCAATAGACATAGAGGAGGCGAGTGCTTCAGTTGAGGTCTGCAGAGAGAGTCTTGTGGTACCAGGTCCTCTAGTTGTTAGTATGATGACGGATGATACAGAGCAGATTGTTGAGAGACCTGAGATAGGAGTGGATTCGTCAGAGAGTTGTGTGCCATTTTCTGACATTCTTCCTCCGTCTTACAGGACATGGACGTGGTATCATCTGGTTTGGAGACGAGCTCTCATGATGATTTGTTTCCTTCTGCCGGAAGCAAATCTATTCCTTCATCTCATACAGCTGATAGCGATAGGCAATTGGTAGTGCCACAATTTCTAAGAGATCGGTTGTGGATTGCAGGGGAGCAAGTTGATGCTACTTATAATATCTACTGCATGAAGTCGTTTATAGAGTACTTGCTTGAGAGTCTGGTTTTGTAGGAGGGACCTTTCGGATTTTTTGAGGGTTCACTCATCCAGGGTTCTCATGGTATTCAACTTTTAGTGGTTAGAATTGTAGATACTTGACTAAAATGCTTCCTCACAAGGATTTTGTGGTTGGGTTTGCTAAGCAGGTTACCCAGGATCCTGTCCAATCGGTTGTTCAGAGTCATCAGAGATTGGAGCCATCTCTTGATTCTCGGTTTGATTTTGATGAACCTCTGACAGAGATTGGAGCATTTCACCATGATTACACAGTGAGGAGCACTCATCATTTCTCTTTTGACCTGCCAGTTGAGGACTTGGTTGCACGTCGGTGTGGGTTGGCTCTAAGGTTATACCATTTTTTTGGGATGGGTTTTCTCCATCTCCAGTTGATGGGGTTAGTTATTGCGAGTTAGCAGGAGGCTACTTGCAGGGTTAACATACCTATGATGATTTTTCAGAGGATGGATATTTAGGTTATGGGAGTACTTGTTCCTGTTGCATAGATGGGCTTCATACAAAAAGCATATTGGCAGGGAGTGCAGGGAGTTCCGGTCTGATGGTTTTGGATATCCATTCTTCCTTGTTATGGATGGTTGTGACTTTCATCTCTATGGAGATCCAGGTAGTGACAGGTTTAGCACTGCAGATCGTGTGATTCGCTATGGTCGGCATGGTGACTGTATGTTTTGGTTAGTTCAGTGGATGGTGATTTCATCACAGGAGTTTGTAGGTGATCACAGGGACATTACTCCATTCTATCCTTGGGATTCGGGTGGACTTATGTGTTTTGTTTTCTGAGATTGCTTGGGGACAAACAATTTCAGGAAGGGAGGACTGTTATGTCCCAGTTTTTATGCGCATTGGAGTTTGAGGGATTTGCCTATATTTGGACCCTCATAAGCTAATCAGGATGATAGAGGGGGTCGTGTGGCAGAGCAAGTGGTCAGTTTCCACTCTAGAGGTCTGTGATGTCGGGATTGCTCTTCGTTTGAGTCAGATTGACAGACTTACTATTTATAGTAAGTGTTTATTTTGGGATTGTCATGATTTCTACTTTTAGCAGGGCACTAGAGCAATGGTACCAGTGGAGTATGGCAACATTTGCAGAGCTTCCAATTTGAGGGACTTACCATTTATAGTAAGTCTATTTTTGGCGGTGTCTATTTGTGGCAGAGCATTTTGGTGTCTAGCTTAGGCAGTGAACATTGCCATTTTCTAGTCATTCATCCGGAGGAATTAATAAGCTATTTGTTAATTGATGATTATTAATTAATTGTTAATTAATAATTAAATGAGCTTATTATAAGATTGCCAAGTTATGAAATGCTTATTTAATAAAGTTCACTTTGGCGCCAATATAAGGAGGGATAATAATTTAATATTATTATTCAAAGTTTACACTTTGCATTCAAAATGATTATTTAAGTTATGCAAAGTGTATTTGAGATGCCTCAAACTTGATTTGTTTGGAGAGTTTATAAAGGCAATTTGGTGGAGCAAATTCATTCATGTTATGATGTTTTTGATTTTGGTTCTTTGGTGAGAAGTCTTGAGCAAGGGTTTGAAGAAAAATTTGATTAGCAGGGAATGCAATTGCTTGCATGATTTTGATACTTTGAATCAGCAACCTCCAGTTGGTGAATGGTATCACTCAGCGGTTGAATATCATTAGTCGAGCGTGTGTTTAAAAGGATGAGGGTTTGAAGGAATGGTTGACGCCATTGAAGGAAGAATAGAGCTGGTGTGATGGACGTTTTATTCATGATGATTGTTTTGATGCATTGTTGGGCATGGGGCATCTTCTATAGCAGCCACCACCTCTTCTAGGAGTCGCAGCTAGCATTGAAGCTTCTGGAAACAAAGACAACCACCATCTTCCCTATTGCTTGCGACCAGCATTGAAGCTGATGGATGGAATACCATGCTACTCTAATAATTAATTTGATTGTATTGGCTATGTTATCGATTTATAACAGCATATGATTTGAAACAATCTCTTCTGGCTTGAAACAACTAGTGAAAGCACTCTATGGTTTGAAACAATCTCCTTTGGCTTGGTACATAAAGATTGATAAGTACCTCACTCATCAAGGCTTTTACAGGAGTCCTTTTGATTCCAATCTATATGTCAAAACTACTGGTGATGATATTCTTCTCCTTGTCATCGATGTTGATGATCTGATTATTATTTGTAGCTCAACACTTTTGATCAAATAGATCAAACAAAGGTTGTGTTAGTCATTTAACATGATAGATCTAGGACTTCTGCATTGCTGCTTAGGTGTTGAAGTTTGGTAGAAAGATGACAATACATTTATATCTCAGTCAACATGTGCCAGGAGTGTCCTAGAAAAATTTAGGATGCGAGATTGCAAAGTTGCCTCCACACCTATGAAGAAAGGGTTGAAGTTGTCCACCAAAATAGATCCACCTATGGTAGATGAATCCATGTTTCGGCAGCAAGTGGGCAGTCTCATCTATCTCATTGCCACTAGATCTGACCTCAGTTTTGTTGTGAGCTACATTTCCCACTTCATGACGACTCCTAGAGAAAAGCGTGTGCTGAGGCATGTGAAGAACACTTCTGATTTTGACATTCTAAATGGCATAAGTAAAAATTCTAAACTTATTGGTTTCACAAATTCAGATTGGGCATCTTTTTTTGATGATAGGAAGTCTACATCTGGGTATGTATTTAGTCTTGGAACATGTGCAATCACATGGACTAGCAAGAAACAACAGGTGGCATCTCTTTCTTCGACTATAGTAGAATATCGGGTAACTATTAAAGAAACTTGTGAGGCAGTTTGACAAATGCTTTTTGATATGCACATGCCTCAATTAGATCCTTCACGTTTGTTTTGTGATAATCAAGGGGTGCTCAAACTTGCCAAAAATCTAGTCTTCCATGAGCGGACCAAGCATGTTGAGCTTCACTGTCATTACATCTGTAAGCTTGTAGAGGATGGATCAATGGAGTTACAGTATGTTCCAACTACGGATTAGATTGTAGACATTCTCACCAAGTCTCTGGGCCCAGACAAATTTGTAAAATTTAGAGGTCAACTTGGTGTGGTTGATAGATTGACCATTAAGGGAGGGTATTAGAATAATATTTGCATATCTAGATATTTCATGGTCAATATTGCAATATTAGTTTGATTAGATAGTTTCTAATTTTGTCTTTAGTTATCGATTGTTTCTTTAGGAAACATCGTCTTTGTAATTGCCTATATATGTACATTTCATTCTTTGAATAAGATTAAGCAATTACCATTGTAACAATAAGTGTAGGACCCCTGGTGACAAAATCTCGGTACAGAGAATTCGTTGAAATATCAGTGGGATCCTTATCATTCTTAGCTTGGCAAGCTTATAAAATTTGTTGCTATCATGCAAACGAGCCTCTACAATAGGGAAAATATTGGGTATAGCAAGACTTCTCAGTCTCTAAGATAACAATTCAGTCATGTCCCAGATATCAACATGAAATTCAAAGATCCCATCATCACTAAACATTAGAGAAGTCAGATACACTCTCCAATGACTATCAAATATTACTATATTATACCAACATAAAGAATCATGTTAACTCTATGCAATAATTTAATCACTATAAATTTTGCTAGTTGTAGTCAGCCATTGTGCTAAAGGTATGTATTGTTAATCTGTAGACATTCATTGTTTACACTACTGTAATGGATGACTTCATTTACAGTCATGATTATCACCATTGTCAGAAACACCATGTTTCTGAATTATGAAAGGTCACAACAATTGCAAACTCTAAGAAAATTCTGAGCTTTTTGAACCTGACAAGAAGACCCATACAGACTTCTGGGCTCAATCAGTTGGATCTTGTGAATCCATAAAGCATATATTCTTGTAAGCCAAATAAAACGAAGTAGTTAAAACCATCTCTAAACCTTCCTAGGAAAACATTGAAGACCATGGATGTGTGTCATGCTTCTATTCTTCATTTTAATATGTGTTTAGCTCGTCCTTGCTTTAATACAGAAAGATATCCCTATTACTGTGCAAACATATGGTCAACCAAATCAATTCTTACAAATACAGTTGATGCTATTACCAGGAGGTCTCTCAGGAAAATGAGAGAAGACTTGTCTTAAGATTACAAATCCTACAAATTGCCAATTATTGATTATTTTGTTGGAAAAGCTCACATTTGAATTATAGGCCAAAAAAAAAATCTTTTTTCGAATTTGCAATTTGTTATAATATCAGAGTAGCGCAACGAAAGCTGAATTACAAAATAAACCTTCATAAAGACAATCCCCAAAAACGTCAGAATGTTGCAAAAACCAAGCCAACTCTTATTGGGAAGTCAATTAATCATCTCAATTTAAAATTTGCTTGAGGACAAGCAATCTTGGGGAGGGCAGACTGTGTTGTCCCCGTCATGCTAGGAGGAACCACAGGCATTAAATAACATTCCACTCTAGAGGTTGACTGGGTTTATTTGTTTGGCTGACACAGGTTAAATATAAATTCGTTATGGAGACCGACTCAAATTAAATATAAATTTGTTATGGAGGCCGACTCAAATTAATTTCTAGGCTAACTAATACTAATAGCAGCAATTAAGTTATAAAGGCCAACTAAAATTGATCTTTGGGCAGCGATGGTTTTAAATGGGGTTAAATAATAATTAACGGCAGCGATTCATTGGTTAAGGGATGTATCAAGAAATTGAAGAGTTGTGACTCCTACCGCGAAGGGCATAAAAGGAAGAATACATCATTCATAGAAGGTATCCAAAAAAATGGAGCAGATAAGAAATTCTGAGATCTGAATTGAATCCAGGAAAAGAAGCAATTACATTTTACAAGTAACTGGTATGTAATAGGGAAAAGTGTATTGTTTATTATGGAATCTCCTATGATGTCTGTAATTTATTTATTATTGAATTACATTGCCATTCCATCAAGGATTTAGATTTAATAATTATTCATTGGATTTTAATAAAGTAATCATGTTAGAAACTGGCAAGGAAACATAATAGGGGCAGGAGTATGGGTCTCCTCAATCAAGTAGACACCCATTGAGTTGGTTGTTTGTGGTCCCCCACTGAGTCGGTTGCTTGTGAGCAAGGAGTTGGATTGACTTGGTTGGTAGTTCGACGCTCTTGGGCTTAATTGTGGAGGATAATCTCCCAGCATCCTATGGCGCTTTCCCCTCAAGTTTCTAACATTGTTGAAGCCATAGTATGTATGTTCACAGTAGGAACCCTCATTATCATTTGTTTGATGTTAATTGATTATTTTTCCTAAATTCAACTACTATCGTGTAGTCTAGTGGAAGAATACTCTTGTTAATAAATTGTGTTTCTGAATTGTTATTTTTTGTGCAAAATTAGGTATATCCCAAAAGAGTACATTACAGTGTGAACACTGCTTAAGATCAAACTCAATTTCCAGCTGGGAGTTATAATTTTTGGAAAACTGGTATAATGATCATTGCAATTCCTTTTAAATAGTGTTAAATAGTGTTTTAAGGCCCGAGTCACTGATCATTTTTAGTCCATCCAGAAGTGCTATTGTTGCTTCCTTGTTATTGGCCACTTTTGAAAATATGAAAAGCACCCTGAACCTTAAGATTCTGTCTTTGGTCCAATGGGAGACAACCAGCTCTGGCAGCAATTGACAGGTTGCACATGAATCCCTATTGAAATTCAACTTAATGGAATCTGGTGGTGGCAGTTTCAATTTAGACTTGTCCATTTGTCCTTTTTGCTAACCAATCAACTTCGATTGTTACCGTGAATTTATTATTTCTGATGTAAGCATTGGATGCATTCATTCTGTCTAGGTAATGTTTTGTTTAGTCTGTTATCATTTTTTCTCTTGCTGTTAATTTCTGATCTCTATGTACATATAGTGTTACTTGTGTCTTCGCAGTATAAGATAATGTATGATAATCCTTGATGCTGGTTTGTGAACTTGACTACACTGATCATTTTCATTCATTCCCATTTGCTGTTTGCATTTGTCTTTCTTCTCACACTCAAAAAGGCAGTGACAATACACAAAATAAATAAAGTCCATATTGTGGTTTCTTGAAGGAAACTGACGAATAGAAAATGTTTTTGGTCTGCATTTCTCTCTTTTCTGTTGTTTATGAATGGGTTTGAGTCTGGTTTTGTAATATTTTGGATATAATGCAATTTTGAGTTCATTAATAAATATCCCATGATGGATGTATAATTTTAAGTTCAACAGCATGATTGGGATGTGAGACAGTTTAAACGCTTTCTTGTGGAATTTGATTTGAATATGTTGATAACTAAAGCAACAAGAATGTATGCAGTGGTGCAGGGTGCTGAGCTTTTACTTTGCAATGCCCCACCAACAGCGAGGCATGTCGTAGATGCAGCTTTTGCACATCAAGGAAGGAATTTACAAATGGTATACAATTTCTCTTTACCTCTGACTTTCTTTCCATTTTAGGAAAAATTCTAATGGCTACAACTAATGAACGAAGGGAAAAATAAATTATAGTAATGTCAACAAGTCACCAAAGTTGATCAATGAGAACCAAAAGTACAAAAAATTATATCCAAGTAGGACTTGAAACTTGCAACATGGCACTGTATGCCTAAACTAAAACTGAGCACAAATGGATCAAAAAAGAGTGTAAGCTCTAGACATGCGAATAGAGAGTACGTAAAATGTACATAATACAAGTTATCATGTCACTGGAATGTCTCTTTTGTATAATATTTTATTTTTTTCTACATATTTCTTAAGTTGGCAATCTTTTTTCCAGTATTTCAAAAAATAGCCAAATACTAGAAGATATGCAACGTGTTAGGAACATATAACTCAAATAAAACAATTTATATATTGAAAAGAACCAAGGAAGCATCAATGACATCATACAATTTTATCGAATTTACTTGACAAATGTGTCTTATAGCACCTAGCTAGAGAATAAGCTCTTCATAAGTTTTATCTTATGTTGGTCTTGTTCCCTATTTAGACAAAGTGTTGGGTAAGCAATTCACCTAAAAGCTACTACTCTCTCTCATTTACATGCACACAAAGGGTTTGGTAATTGATTCATCAAAAAAAATCTCTCCCCTCTAAAGTTATAAATAGGAAGGTTAGAATGGTAGAGCAGGATATAATTTATAGGTTTTTTTTAACATGAATTGAATCGAGGTGATAGCAATGGAGATTTTTATTTCATGTGGTTTCCATAGTTTGTGACCTTATCTCACATATTCTAGAGTCCCATTGACCTAATTTTGGTCATGTGTAGACATTGGTATAATTTCTTCCTTCCTTTTTTTCTTCCTACTTTATTTCCTTAAAGAATAATTACAAGGCAATTGTGCCGGTTGGTTTAGAGTTTTAATTTATTTCAGTTCCATAATCTATTGTGGAATTAATATCTTCTTTCCAATGTCATATTTTTGTCATTCTAGGATTTATTCTTTTGCTCAATTGTCTATTTTGTTTCTCTTATGTAAGACTAGAGATGTATTAATTGCTTTGAAAATGATATCTACTCACACAATTTTATTTTCTTTCTGTATATTCCAGCACATAGGAACCCATTGTTGTATAATTCTGACACAAATTTTAGGGTTGATAAAGTTGACAGTTAAACTTTGTAAATGAATTACAATACTAAATGAGATAATTGTATAAACTTTAAAGCCATTTTTATATAGGCTTTGCAATTTGCAGATGAAATTACACTAATGCAAGGTGCTATTGGATTTTTTAATGGATCAAGAAATTATTCTATTTATACTTAATGAGCAATATATATGTATAATGACACCTGCAAAGTTAAAATGATTTCTTTCTGATTCAAGTCAATTTACCTATGTTGTAATGTCCCCTTCCAACTCAGTGGAGTTGTCAAATCTTTAGCCTATTCAGTTGGTTCACATAGACTACTAAGTTAGGGTTAAAGAAGCTCGGAGGCAATTATCCAATAGTTTAATAATATTTGAGTGGTTGGTTGAGCTCTCACTGGGATTAAGAATAGAATGCCTTTTTCTGGAGTGATTTTGGGATAGTTATCCAATATTTACTATTTTTATCAGTACTGATTTTTATTAAGTCATTTTGAGCACCAACTAGGCCATTTGACAAGGATACCATTTTTAGTATTGTCGATTGGTTCAATTTTGATGACTATTGTTTACTGCTATACCTGGTAAATTACAGACATGAAATATAATAGGATGGCAGTGCGTACCAAATATAGGAGTAAAATATATGTTTATTCACTCATGAATTTACTACATAGAAGACTAGAGATGGTCGGCCAAGGATTACAATTCATTTGAATATACTCTACCCCTTCCTTGGCGGTACACAAAATATTTAAAGGACTTGGCAGTTGCCAAGAGAGACACAACCGTCAACCAACCGACACAACTACCCGAGAGTGACAACCAACGGACATACATTGACAACAATGGATAACCAATATTATCAAACATAACAATAGGTGTTGTACGCTGACTACATCATCTTTCCAAAAGAAAAAGTTGTCTTCTAGACAAGTATATATCAAGTAATATTCGGGAAGACTATTGGCAAGAGTGGAAACAATGACTTGTACTATCCGAACTCAACATTATAGTGTACTTCAAAAATCAAATGGGGGTCAAGGGACAACACCCCTAGGAGGGTCAAGGGGCAGCGCACCTTGCAAGGGTCTAGGGGTAGCACCTCATTTTTATTTTATTTTTTAAAATGCCAAAAGTAATACCAATGAAGCCCAAAAATAGAGGTTTAGAGGGTTTAGCCAATCTCTTCAACATTGTGAAGTATGATATTTCAAGATGAATCCTCTTCTCCGTACTTTGTTTATGCCATTCGAAGACCAAATGGTGATGCCATGCCAATGGAAGTGCCTGTATGTGGCCCAATTGTCATATGCCAAGAGATTCCACCACTATGTGGTCATGGAATAGTGATAGTATAGTGCCCAAAAACTCTAAGTGAAGACAGGTTTGTACGACTTGGAAGAGTCCGTGCGCAAGAGTTGTTGTACCCATACGCAGAATCCGTTGTACCGTACGACACTAAACAATCCGCCAAAATATATTTGTACGATAATGAATGACTTGTCAAGAAGTTTTTTGTACGCTCGAAGGCTGAGGTTGTGTACAACTTGTCTATGGTGGCCCTGTGCCTTGGGATTGGTGGCGTACAACTGGAACCAAATTCCATACAACGTACAGTGTCTGCATGAATGAGAAGTATGATTTCGTACATTGCATATGGATAGCTATTCGAGATGTTGTACGATATTAAGAAGTTGCATTGTTCATATGGTGCATGCGAATGAATGCTAGAAATATTGTACGGCTATGAGGTTTTGTATTGTCCATACATGGTGGTGTTGAACGCTAAAGTGTCGTACAGGATACAGGATGAAAGGTCGTACGTGTGAGTGTATGGGCTGCCATACAGGCTGCTGAAATTGTCGCACATGATAGTACATGATCTACCATAGGGGGTTCACAATCTGGTCGATGTGCCATATGGGAGAATCTATGATCCACGCACATTGGTCAAGGTAACGTATGTAGGTATTGTACAAGTGCCACACTTGATGACGTTTTGTTGAAGGACAAACTCCCAGTCGTTGTACGGAATGTGCTGCTAGATGGATTCGTCATTAAGATGAGCACGATGATGTCGTAGGAGTTGTGGAATTTGTACAGGGTATTTGCTCCAATGCTCAGTATAGGACAGGCTTTGCCACTCCTCTGTATGAACTAGTTCAAGAATGATTTTGTCCTTTAGCCTTCGATAAAATCCTACCAAGATTGCCTTCCACTTCTGCCAAAACAAACATACCTTCGCCCAGGGTGGGATTTATAATTTTTCCAAGAGTGTGAATTAGACAATTGCCTTCGCATTATTTTTTCCTTCCCAATTTTCATCTCCATACTATCAAATGCATTGTCTATATTTTACATGCTTTCATTGCTTTTTCTTCAAGAGTTGTAGCTTCAAGAAAATTACAAATTGGCAAAAATACCTCAGTCCTCCATTTCCCAGCAGAATAGTCCACTCCGGGAACTCGACTCATCTTCAAAACAATCTTTGAGCTCGAGCACCCCTTCATCATTTGGTTCCATAACTTTCCTTCCTTCGTCCATACCTGACTCTCCGCCTTTGGACTCTGATTCAGAGGATGCTATTCCTCGCTTACCGCTTGATTCCTCAAGTCGATGACATACATCCTTCCTTCATTCTTGATCGAGAGTCTATTTTGCTTCCAATTGTGATTGGCTTTGGCAAAGATTAGCCAACCTCTCCCGAGGAGAGCATCATACGCCTTCTTCTCCAGTGGAATAACTACAAAGTCGAGGAAGAAGTGTTGAGTATCGATTATCACCTTTTGTGCCATGAGTGTTCCCAATGGCGTAGTGCCATGTTAGGCGGCACCTACCAAGTGGGAAGGTTGGCGGCCAAAGTGTTGGCTTCCCCAGACACTTCCAAGTTTCGTTTGGTAGCAGATTGACTCCCGAGCCTTCGTGGACGATGGTATTTGTTAGCTTTCTCTCCATTGTTTCCATTTGAACAACCAATAGCTTCCTTCCAATCGTCAGCAACACAGACTAATGACCTAGTTGTCTTCAGGTGGTGACTTCGTTGTTGGTTCCCCTTGTGGCTTAGATTGGTTTAGGCCGAGTGTGTCATCACCAACTGTATTGGTTTGCCACCTTGACAGGTAAGGTTGTCTGTAGCACCTGTCGAACTATGTTCTCTGATTCCAATCACATTGACATACTTGCAGTTCCATTAGAGGTTATTCATTCCTTTGCCATCACTTGTTCTACTTCTACTTTGGCTTCTCATAGTCATTCCTTCTCCGTGCGAGGGTGTGGGTACACCACCTTTGTTTGTGCTCTTGTGATTGCCATAACTGCCTCGTTTTGTTCCTCTACATCGAACATATTAATACCCTTTTGCTTCAGGTAGTTGGTGTCTTCATGGTCACTAGTCCACACCATTTGCACAATAAATTGTACACTGTCTTTCTTATTCTCGCACTACATTGTTGGCATTGCATGATAGGACATCCTTTGGAGTCATACTGTATTTGATTCCGCCATTGATTTCCATAACTGCCTTGAGATACATTTTGAGATTTCCATGGAGTGGACACTCCTTGTGTGAAGAGTACTTGCATACTTCTAGTCTTTAAATTATATGGACACTCCTTTATTGAATGACCTATCACCTAGCGAATCTCACAAAACATCATTTTAGGACAATTACCCTTTGTGTGCACCTCAATTTTGCACTCAGTACACCATTGTTCATTACTCTCTTGATTGGTTCCTTTCTTGGCTTTCAATTCTTTCATTATTCTCATCCTATTCCACCATAGGGCCTGGACTTTCGACAATTCGTCATCGCTACTACCCTCGGTGCTCCTGTCATCGTTCGTCTTCATATTCCCTCGAGAGGATGTCTTGTTTTCACTCTCGATGTCCATCGCCCGATTGTAGGCATTGACGTATGAGGACAAAGGCGCCACTTTAATTTTTTTGCGCGATGAGGGAATCACCTTGTCAATGAAACCTCTTCTTCAACTCGTCAGCTGGCTGATTCTCCAACTTGGATAGCAATTCCTTGAGCCTACTATTATAAGCATGTATATTCTCATTCTTCACTTGTTTGGTATTATAAATTTTGGCGACCATCTCATTGTCATCTTGTAGTAGTTTAATCTCAGCATCAAACGCCCTCCTGTGCGCGTCCCAAGAGGCTATGGTTGAAACAGCCAATTCTATGAACCAGTCGATGGTTGTACCCCATAGTGTTGTTGGAAACGCTCTCTTCCCATAGTCCTTGTCAACCTGACCATTTGCTAACGAGACAGTCTCGCACATCTTCCAGTGCCTCGTAGGGTCTTCAACCCATTCCCCATGAACTTCAGCAGTTTTTGTCAATCCACATTTGGACTTGACAGAGGAGTCACCATCTTTCTCGCTTGCTTGCTCCCTTGTGCGTCAGACCTAACTGGACCGTTTTGAATACTATGTTCTGGTGCGTTCCGTGTACTCTTGGCCAAGCACACATCCTCTACAAGGCCACCTCCAACATCCCCAACACCTTAGGTACTTTCAGACTCTGAATCGTACTTGCACTCCCTTCGTCCGAGGATCTTCAGTTCAGATCCTCGAATTATGGGTTCTCTTGAAATGGATTGATTATCAATGTTGTGCAATATGTCTGTCAGTTCAAGATTTCCTTCTTCGTACTTGTCGTCCAACGTTGACTGTATAGAAGGGCTCCAACTTGTGAATCGTCCGAATGTATTTTCCTCAAAATGTTTCTTGTAATCTTCTCCTTCTCTTTGTTCTACAATCCTCACAAATCGTCTGATTGTTTGGTCTTTACCACCTTTTGGCCTCTTCTAGCCTTTATTGGGATTTAAGGGCATGAATCACACAATTCTAACCCGATTTTTTTGAAGGCAATGGCGCCAATTGTTTACTACTATACTTGGTAAATTACATACATGAAATAATAATACAAATGGCAGTGCGTACCAGATATAGGAGTAAAATACATCTGTATTCACTCATGAATTCATTACAAAGAAGATCAAAGATGGTCAGCCAAGGATTACAATTCACCCGACCATACACTACCCCAATCCTTGGCGGTACACAACATATTTAAAGGACCTGAGGGTTGCTAAAAGAGACACAACCGTCAACCAACCGACACTTGCAACTACCCAAGAGTGACAACCAACAAACATTTAATACATTGACGACAATGGATAACCAATATTATCAAATATAAGAAGAGGCGTTCTATGCCGACTACAACTATCTTAGTATGTTTTTTAGTACAAGGGTTTTAAATTAAATAATGATAAGTTATTAATTAATAAAGTTAAAATAAAGATGTAACTTTATTATTATTTTATTTTTTTAATTAAGGACTATAAGGGGGCTAGTTATAAAGTAAAGGACATATTTTAAATATTTGGCCCTTTATATTTAATGAGACATTGGAGAATTAAGAGAAAATAGACTTTTATTAAATAAAGTGGGCTTGGTGAAGACATCCTAAACTCTCAAGGAAAGTATAAAAGGCATTTTGACGAGTCATTTCCACATGCTGAGTTTGATAAATGGATATTGCTATGGCTGTTGGAGGAGACTGTTCTTCTCAAGTTTGTGAGGATGGAAACCCTTGCAGATAACATTCTTCACATTATCAAAAGCTATAATTTGGAGGATAAATTTTGTAATTTCATTTCAAAGGTCACGACTGAGCTGATTTGTGGAGGATACAGTTCAATTTTGATTGAGGAGATTGTAAATTTGATTGAATGAGTTTGAGGGAGGGATTTGATATTCTTCCTTGCTATTTCTTCTTTGTCGTGCCATTCTTGATGGCCGTACAACTCAAGGAAGGGTGACTAGGGTTTTGAGAGATGGATGTTGGGTCTTGAGGGCCTAAATTGCTACTTGCAGACCTGCACAACTATTCCAGCTATTCTGTGGTCATTAGAGAGCATCTTGGAGTGGTGGCATCCATTTTGGAGTGCCAATTTGGTGTATTTTGTGAGCAGCTCAAGCCAAACTACTGCTGCATTTTCTGGGTGTTACACCCCTCTTTCATGAACAAATTCAATAACTATTTTCTTTTCTTGCATAATAATATTGAGATGAATGATTGTATAGTTGAGTGGTTATATCAGTTAAATGTTGGAATGAGTTTATATTGAAATTAATGAATATATAACTCAAGCGATCAAAGTGTAACTCATGTTTTTATAAATCTTATGACTGAAATGGTTTATGATTGCTCTATCTACTTTTGTGAAACCAAGTGGATGCAGGAGACTTACCACCCTCTAGGAGGAGAGGGAGAGGGTTGTAGACATGAGAAAAGGCCGAGTTGCCATTGGAGCCAATTTCATATCCACTTTGAGATAAGTTGCCCTGTTAGGGTTTATTGATGTAATCTAGTGTCTTGGTGGATAATGTCAGTAATTTACATTGCCTAGTGTCAGGACCTTGAGTTGTTCGGATTGACTTGTTTAGGACCATTACCACCTTGAGTTGTTTGGATTGACTTGTTTAGGACCGTTACCACCTTGATATTATCTTCTAATAATATTTTATGTAATTTGACATGTTATATTTCTTATTTTATAACATTAATACAAATATAAGTAGGTAAAGAGCTACGTAATATGCATATGCATATGCATATATTACATATATAGGAAACATAGATGTAACTATATGTATATACATATATATATGTATATACATATATATATGTATATCTGCATATAAGCATATTAGTATTGATATAATAAGGAAAGAAATAATTTAAATTTAAACTAGATAAATACACTTCTTTATATTAAAATAAGAGCTCAAACTTTTAGCCGAATGAGTAATCAAAGGCAATAATGTTATGTCTGTAAGGCCCATTTAATATGGGGCCATGCTTTTCCTTAATTCTTTGCGCTATCCATTATTAAGCCACCCAAGTCGGGTTATGGCGTTGTGTGATGAACTTGTAATTATATTCTTCAATAAGCTCAAAGATCACAATAAAATGAATAATTCAGTCAAATTCTTTGAACATATATTCTGTCAACTTTGGGAGCCAAGGCGCACCCTTATCATTGATAACGTTTTTATTATTATGGAATTCTGTATTTGTTTTGGAGTTTGCGGAATATAAGAAACTGGTACCAGTTACAGTATTCATTGCTGAATGTTATCCGTAGTACTTACTTTATTCTGTGTTAGTTATATTATGTGTATCTTGACGGTACTTAGTTACTACCGGACGACGGTTGGGAATTGGTGGTGACGTTTGGTCACACCCCTTCGGGTTTTATATAAGCATTGTGCTTTCTCTTCGGAGATATAATATAATAGTGACTATTGTGGATGTACGCAAGTTACGAATGATTAATGAAAGTTTTGGTATTCTCTGATCTATCTTATGTCATTTGTATTCCTTGTATAATGTCTATGCATCAGTAAACTAGGTTACCCTAGCGGGTAAACATTTGGCGTCGTTGCCTAGACGTACTCGGGAAGACAAGAACTGGATGGCGTATGGGCACTATGGGCCTACCAGCTGGTGAGATTAACCCAGAGGCCGACAACGCACGTACAGAGCTCTAGAAGGAGAAGACACTACAATAAGGAAATCACTCAATTGAGAAGTGTTGGAATAAAACGACATGAATAAATTGATAGGTTGATTATTGCCTTGTGGAGAAGTGAACAAAGAATTTATGCCAAATCAATTGAATAAAAATAGAAATTTAAAGAAGGAACTTGAGGAGGAACAAGCCGCTAGAAAAGCCGTACTCGCACAGTAGCAAGCTGAGCAAAGGGAGAGATTCAGAAGACGCGCCGAAGGACTACCGAAGGGAGTAAGTGAAGGCGAGGGTCTGGAGGAATCTGACCAAGAGGTCGGGAGAAGTGACGAGGACCGCCTAGAGGAAACAAGGAGAGCTTGTTCGGGTCCTTAACCTTAACCCCACGGACGGAAGCAAGAGAGGCTCGAAGGAAGGAAAAAGAGGAAGTCGCATGGAGGGAGGCTCAGGATACGACTGCCGCCGAGAGTATCGAAGTGATAGAGGGGCACAGGGATCACAGTAGCCCACCAGGCCTGGACAGTTCCAGTAGTTTGGGGACATCAAGTGGTACGGTACCAAACATTTCCAGGGTACCGCCTCCGACAGTACCATCCCAGCTTGTAACACAACTGGTGCTACAAACACAGTCGACACCTAGAAAAGCAAACATGGCGACTAACAAAGAGAAGCTACCAAAATTCCATGGAGATGGGAAGGAAGATCCAGTACGACATTGTCATACGTGTGAGACAATCTGGTCCGCGAATGGAGTTGCTGACCAGGCGGAGTGGATGAAACAATTTTCGGCAACCCTCCCTGGGGTAGCAATCTATTGGTACTCTGACTTAGACAAAACCGGAGTGACCACCTTGGACGCATTGAAGAAGGCATTCAAGAAGGAGTTTCGGCTCCTAAGAGATGACAATGAAATCGTATCCGAAATATATAGAACCATGCAAGGGAAAAAGGAGATCGTGTGGGCCTACGACCGCCGGCTAAAGAACTAGTGAGAAAGATGGAGAGTCAGCCAACGGACGGCTTGAAGAAGAGATGGTTCGTAGAAGGGCTGAAATCGAACCTCCAGAGGAAGATGAAGATAGTTCCTCCCACCTCACACGACAATGCATATAACCAGGCCATGGACCTGGAAAGTGAGCACAAGACATCGAAAAAGAAGAGTAGTAAATCCTCTTCGTCGGACAATGACACTTTTGAAGAAGAAAGAGCAGCGACGATGGACCAAACAAGGTCACGACACTCCAAAAAGATATGGAGAGAATGTTAAAAGAATTCAAGACAATGAAGGGGGGTACGAGCAAAGACGACGAACTATGGTGCACAGATTGCAAGGAGAATGGCCACACCAAAGGCTCCTGTCCAAAAAAATCATTCTGTGATATCTGCCAAGTTATGGGACACTCTGTCAGGGAGTGCCCACACAACATGAAGTCACGAAGTGCACAAGTATTGTTCACAGAACAGGTCACAATGTCCGCACCAGTAGGCACCTCCCAACAAACAAACACCACGGCGTCATCCGGAGGCTACTGGGATAACAGGAGAGGGGGAAATAATAACAGTAATAACAATAACAACGAAGCCGCATCCAGTATGACGCCAAAGGGAGACCTATCATCCAATGGTGGGCCTGTAGCCAATGGGGGCACTTCGCTCGTGACTGCAAAGCTGAGGGTGCTTCCGCACATCACTTGTGTAAATGGTGTGGTCCCGAGGACCACGGCGATGCACACTGTCTGAAGGGAGTGAACTTCATAGACATTGATAATACTGTGCTCGTACTTACAAGGGTCCAAGTGGAGAAGGCCACATCCAGATTCCCGTACGGAGACGGAGAGGGCACGCGAAGCGAAAGCAGCAATTGAGAAGGAGATGGCCACACAACGGAAGAGCACCCAGGAAGCTACCAGCACCTCACGCACGAAGGCAGAGGAAAACATCCTAAGGCAGGTATTACAGATGGAGGTGCTGGTAAAACTACAGGACCTCCTGGAGACCATACCTCAATTAAGGACGGCACCCAACGGTACCCGAAACTTTTCCAAGTCTGTAATGTCCCCATTTTACGGGCATTAGAATTCATAAGAATTAGCCTATCATTTGACCCTCGTAGGCTAACAATTATTGATAGAGGGCCTCGTGTGGCAGTTACTCGGTGACTAGAGACATTACTCTTCCGCTGGATTTAGGTTTTGGCCTTTGCACAGGTTATTTGACTTAGATTGGCACACTTACTATTTATAGTAAGTTACTATTTTGGGTGAGTCAGAGTTCTTATTAATAGAAAGACACCTGAGTAGAGCATATTGGCAGT
>MU223146.1:1854209-1889422 GCA_018584345.1 Thuja plicata
CCAAAAGATAGATCTTACAATAATGTGTGGGACTCTTATATAGAGAGCCAACGGTTGGTTCGAGGCCAACCGTTTTCCAACTAAGTACTACTAACAAACATTGATTAACATACTTTAACCAAACCCGACCATCTAACTTTATTTAATATCTATTGCATGTCTACAAACAGCCACATCTCTCTATAATGAATAGTCACAACTATTCATTATAGATTCTATATATAAATACAAATATATTTTTGTAGAATCAATCAATCACTAAGGCAATTGCATTCTACTACATATTAGTTTATACATTATCTTCAGATCTACATTTCTTAACAGTGGCGAGAGGTAGGAGGGTACTACGCTTTGAGGCACTCAAAGTATGTCTCGGCTGGACATGAGGCTACCGTGGTGGATGCACAGAGAGCTCAAGAGGAGCTGACCACCAGGTTGGAGGCAGTAGAGCAAGACCCAGTAGTTGGATGTGTAGAAGGCAACATGGCTATTGAGGACAGATTGGCTACGGAGGCAGTATCATTTGAGCAGCAGATTTGCAGCACTTGGTAGTGGCTGGTAGTGGCTGAGACTAAGCGTCATGTTTTGGTTCTTGTCTGCAGTTATCCATCATTCCTATTTTTTTTTCCCGTCTGGGACATTCTGTTGTTGTCGTCCAGAGACGACTTTTCTTTTTGGGGGAATGATGTTAGCCGTAGTACTTACTTTATGCTGTGTTAGTTATATTATGTGTATCCCGACGGTACTTAGTTACTACCGGATGGCGGTTGGGAATCTGTGGTGGCGTTTGGTCACACCCCTTCAGGTTTTATATAAGCAATGTACTTTCTCTTCGGAGATATAATATAATAGTGACTATTGTGGATGTACGCAAGTTACGAATGATTAATGAAAGTTTTGCTATTCTCTGATCTATCTTATGTCATTTGTATTCCTTGTATAATGTCTATGCATCAGTAAACTAGGTTACCCCAGCGGGTAAACACTGAACATAAAGAATGTTATATTTTATTTTCTTGTGGTAATCTTGCCAAGAGAAGAAGCCACTAGGATACGAAGCTAGGAAGCTTATAGGCTTAAAGTATTGCAACAACCACTCTTCAAGTCTCATCTCTAATTCGCTAGCATAAGCTTGTGACTCTCTACTCAAAATTCTTCATTGTTTTCCATGTCTTAAGAGCTTGCTTCAGTCTGAAAATAGCTCGATAGTAATACTCATTGCTGGCAATAGTATTTGAAGGAAACTCTTCTATTTTTATTTTTCATTCAATGAATTTCTAGATGCATTCTATTGAAAGAATTCTATGCTTAAAACAGTCTCAGTTATATTGAATGGTTCACATATATGGACAATACTTTACACTGTTTATCCAACCTAAGAAAGACAAGCTCGCCAGTGAAAGAAAACATACCCTCGACTCTTGTGAGCTTTTCTGCAGATTGAACCCAAGGGAAAAACAGTAAAGGTTAGAGCTATTCTTAAAGATGAGAATCTTTGCCTAAGACTCTTTTGTGCAGCCTATATGACTCGAATGGGAAAACTTGAGTAACTGAAGCCTTTCATTTTGTGAGGACAAGTCCAGTATTGGTAGTATGTCAATCAAACAAATATTCTCTGGTATTGGGAAATAATAGTTTTTAAATTCCAGATGCAAATAGAAACTTCTTATGAGGAGAATCAAATTAGTTGAATATATATTATACATTATGTTGCTTAGCAAAGGGAATTAATTAACTTGATGCACGTATATGCATGCATCTAAAAGCAGTGATAGAATTTATATATATGCATATAGGGTGCAGAGATCACATGCATATGCATGCATGTAGTCTGCAGAGATAGCTTGTATATGTATGCATATAGACTGCAGCTATAGATCGTATTTGAGTGTATATAGAGGAAGAGATTGTCTTACTGATCCCTATGCATACCAAGTCTTATTTTATGCAAAGAATTGTCAGTGGGCTAGTGAGCCTAATCTGAAATGGAATTACATTAATGGAAACTGCAATTCTATAAACTCTCTTGTCAACCTTCCATGGTAAACTAGTTTGGTCAGTATGACCTGGTACTATGGTAAGGGTGAACAACCAAAATGATAATACTATCTTAGAACCCAACTTCACACATTTACTAATGTAAGAAGATGATGTTAAGTTGAATCTTGGACTATATCTATGTATGGATGTGCAACCTATCTGAACTAGCTTGGTCTAAACAACTATTAGGGACGGAATGCAGCATGATCATGTCCTCAAGCCACTTGTCATCCCAAATAATTGGTCAATTTGTAACCATTAAGAGTTTGCAAATATCAAGTCAAGTAGGGTTGGGTGGATAGTTGACTGCATGTATGTCGTGCTTAGAAAGTATAATTAAAAACCTTTGGCCAAGGGGGTGCAACGTTTTTACTTGGGCCAGCCAGTTCACCAAGACCAGATCAATATACATAACCTAGTCAAAGGGTCATACAAAATTAGCAGGGTCTATAGTTGTGTGGCCGACTAGAGTTGTGTAGATATCTAAACACCTGGCCCAGATTGCAACTTGACCTAGTCCTATGTCTGCATCCGTGTGAAGGTTAGGGCCACTTCCATAAGGAAGGTGTGCAAAGGACCACCAGGCCTGTGGTTGGAGGAAAAGCACCCTAATGACGCTCTCCCTCATGCAAAACAAGTCGAGACTTGATTGGAATTCAAAAATGACTAGTAGAGCACTGTAGACTCTAACCCTACTTAGAACTTTTTATATGGATAACATGTTTCATGTGTTGGTAATAATCAATATGATAAACTCTCTTACCTTCATGTCTTCTTTTCATTTAGTACTTAATGCTTACTTGTCAATTTGTAACCATTAAGAGTTTGCAAATATCAAGTCGAGTAGAGTTGGGTGGATAGTTGACTGCTAATTAAAAACCTTTGGCCAAGGGGGCGCAATGTTTTACTTGGGCCAGCCAGTTCACCAAGACCAGATTAAGATACATAACCTAGTCAAAGGGTCATACAAAATTAGCAAGGTCTATAGTTGTGTGGCCGACTAGAGTTGTGTAGATATCTAAACACCAGGCCCAGATGGCAACTCGACCTAGTCCTTTGTCTGCATCCGTGTCAAGGTTAGGGCCACTTCCATAAGGAAGGTGTGCAAGGGACCACTAGGCCTGTGGTTGGAGGAAAAGCACCGTAATGATGCTCTCCCTCATGCAAAACAAGTCGAGACTTGATTGGAATTCAAAAATGACTAGCAGAGCACTGTAGACTCTAACCCTACTTAGAACTTTTTATATGGATAGCATGTTTCATGTGATGGTAATAATGAATATGATAAACTCTCTTACCTTCAAGTCTTCTTTTCATTTAGTACTTAATGCTTACTCGTCAGATCATGAAAAGATAAAGTTTATATGCAAAATTTTCGTTTGTGCAATTTAGATTGCTTCTCTTTTATACTGATGCATGAAATTCTTTTAAATTCTTGTTACATTTGGTGTATTTTGTGAGCAGCTCAAGACAAACTACTGCTGCATTTTCTGGGTGGTGCACCTTCCTTTCATTAACAAATTTTATTATTATTTTCTTGTCTTTAAATTCGGTGTCTATTGTGAGCAGCTCAAGCCACAAACTACTGCTGCATTTTCTGGGTATGATGGAATTAGATAAGTAATGATATTTGATGTACTGGATTTCTCTTATTTGTGGGAAAAGGTGTAATCTGAAATCAGAAATAAATTCTGGAATTTTCAGCTAATATATTTCTGAGTTTGTATATTTTCTGAGTTGTGAAAAGTGCTGCAATTTACTTTGTAATCTGCATTATATCTGTTATCTCAAACCATTGCAAAACATATTCAAAACACAAAAATTAAAAACTAAGGCAAAACAGAGCTGCATATTATGAAGTGCCTAGAACATGCTATTGGTGCAGAATGTGGTGACCTTTATTTGCCAATTTAGCTTCTGCTAGCAATTATGATCTCCTTGATTAAAATTCTTTTCTTTGTTTTTTTATAAAATAAATGATATTGATCTTTTCTTGAAGATGAGAGGAAGTCTAACAAATAAAAACATGAAGCAAGGCATGAGCACTGTAAATTGTTTTATCTCCATAGATAAAATGCTCTTGTGACACATACATTTAGCAAACCTGTAAGTTTTGCATGTGAACTCTAGAAGATGCATCACTTTTACTAGAAGTGTAGATTTAATTGCATAGTTTCTAACTTTCTTGTTTATCAAATAGTACAAACTGTAGGTTCTAAGATTCTCTTTCTGCAATATGAAGTCTTTTGAATGTTAGAATATTCTGGTAAAATTAAGGATACACATATGTTAGTAAGTAGTAGCTATTCTGTAAACATCTAGTTGCTTTAAATGACATTCTGTAGCTCATTATTGTCAAATAATTACCTTAAGGTATGATAGAATGCAAGGGTTAACTGTAAATTTTAAATTTATATTCAGTGATTTTTAAATTTCTATGCTCGTTTCTACTGACTTGTCCTTCTTACCTTGTTGGTGTATTTTGGCAATATACAAGTTTTCCTGTCTTACTTCTAATTGAAAAGATTTACAGCCCAAATCAAGTTGTATTATTTGGACTGCAAAAGTTAGTGTAGCAAATGATTTTATATATTTGCTGTCTACAGGCTGGTGCACATGCTTTGGCACACATTTCTGGAGTGGAGAGATCCCAAAGCTCCTTATTACTGAATGACCAAGCAGAATCATGTCTTCGCAACTTAATATACATAGCAGCTGAAAATAGCTCCAAGCGGTCTCCATCTGTATGTGTGGTTTAAATTTCATCTGTTTTATAATTGTTGTTTTGGTTATATCTGTATTCCTCTCTTCTAACCTTCATTTTTATTAAGCTCTATTGCTCAAAGGAAATTTAGATGAAGAATCTTGTTCCTTCTTTATCTGTGTGCCTTTTGATAGTCAAATTTTGACATCTGTAAAAATGATGAAAATAAATATATAGGCCACAAACTACGTTGGAATTGTGCATTGTTTCTCCAAAGCTGTTGGATGGGTTTGGGGTGATGTGTGTCTACGATGGCATAAATTTAGCACAACTCTAATTCTATTCTATGTGCACACACTTATTTATTAGCTTTCAAGGGGCAGCTTTAAAGGATCTAACAAATATAATATTACTAATAAAACTCTACTTTAAAGCAACTCTATCCCTATTTTTTGAAAGAAGATATAAAACAACTTTTAAAACAATCTAATCCTAAAATAAATAATTTACTTACTATCATTTTCAAAAAATCTAAAATAACTCTGACTTGCAAACAATAATAAATCTTTTAATGTCCATGAAGAACAATTTTTTTTGTTTAGAGGTGTGAAAATTGTTGAACCCTATACATGGAAATGAAACTAATGATTCCGTCTAAAACCAAACTCTCTTGAAAAAGTGATTTTAATTTTTTTTTTTAATTAAGTGCTATTCAAAAGGTGAATAGCTCCCGATACATAAGAGAACAACAACCAAACATCCTACTCCATACCTTGACATACATAACAAATACCAAACCCCAACACCACACGCAGGCAATGAGTTGAAAATCTTGACCAAAGCCCAACCCATCACATTTGGTTGCACTTGCATGAGAAAGTCAAATTTCCTCTGAGTTCGGGAAACTGCTGAAAGGGCCATATTGTTGTTGATAATGCCCATCTGGCACACCTCCCAAGCGTTTGCAAAGAAGTTCCTTTTTCTTTCTTTTCTTTCTCTGTGTGCAGATGGTATTTGTGGTTTGTCCTCATCATCATCGGAGACGTAGTTAGCACATTCAAAATAAATTCCCAAGTGATTGCCAAACCTCCCAGTCTCCACATCCATGATTGCGTTATCAACAACACCACCGATTACATCTCTCAAAAACCGTTGACCATTTCAATGCAAGTTTCTTTCGGATTGAATATGTCCACTAAAGGGCATAATATCGCTTCATAAACATATCCATCGCACGAATGTTTATCATCACTGAGTCTCCAAATAACCACATCCCTGATAGCTTCATACACTTGACCCTAACCCGTAGAGAACAATCTCCAACATTGGACCATTTTGTAAGGTCTGCAAATTCCACTTTCAATCCATGCTTTATAATCAACCTCCCAGTGTTTCACATGATAGGAGGCAGATCTCGAAGATTCAATCTATCCAAGTCTAGTCGAAATCTGATATCAGTTCTTGTATAATCCCATTTTGGAAGAGTATCCAACCTGCACATCTCAAGGAGGTCTGAGATAAATTCGACAAGGCATTGCCCTAATGGACCTTTGTGTCTTGTTCTCCGCCATATGCGCATGTCAAGGAAGAAATGTAAGCCCAATGCAGATATGATAGCCTATAATGGGTTGCCTCAATCCAGAAAAGGTATTCCCATATATGACAATCCAGGCCACTGCTAACCCCCATCAAGTATGGTGTATGATATCTCATAGCAGAGGAGAGTGATGCTATTTTTGGAGGGGTTAGTTGAACCATTACGTGGATGGGTTAAGTCCCTAGATCCCCCATCCTTACATGAAGCCATGAAGAAGGCTAGAGACTTGGAGTCTTCTACACCAAAGAGACAGTTTGCTGCGAGACCTCCCGGACCTTCTTATGACAGGACAACCCCAAGAAAGGAGGAGAAATCAGATTCTAAACGTCCTATGGCAGCACCCTTAGATCAGGAAACACTTAATGATTTAAGGAGAAAGAAAATTTGTTTTTATTGCCGGGGTCTGTATGATGTTACACATAACTGTCCTATGAAACCCCAGGGCAAGCATAGGATGATGGAGTGGTTCTACGATGATGAGGACGTTCCTGAGTATACAAGTGAGATGGATGATTAGGATTAGGGCATTCACGGAGCTGATGGTTACACGGAAGATGAGGTTGATGCATCAAACCTCAAGGTGGCATACCTCTCCAGTATGAAAAAAGAGGGTGATTTTAGATTACATGGTCTTCTAGCTGGACAGAGGGTGATTGCGCTTTTTGATACTGGAGCCACACACAATTTTATTGACTCCTGTTTGGTGACTCGTAGAGGAATCTAGACAGAGGACTTTGAGGGGTTGAGAGTGCAGGTAGTGGATGGTTACACTCTTAAGTGTAACAAGATGGTTACTGATTTTCCAGTTAAGCTAGGTACTTATGCTTTTAATGCAGATTTTTATGTGGTGGATATGGGTAGTACGGATTTGGTCTTGGGGATGGCATGACTACACACTATTAAGGACATCTACATTAGTACTGAGAGGATGGAGATAAGATTTATCTCAGACGAGCAACCACAGGTACTTAAGGCCATTAGAGATGAGGAGCTTAAGAAGATTTCACTCAGGCAGATGCAACATTTAGTACGACATGAGGACGAGAGATTGGGCAGTTGAGTGTACACTGATGCCTTCGTTGGACATCACAGATAAATTCACATATCATCCTGATATTTAGCAGTTGAGAACTAAACACGATAAGATGTTTAGAGACTTACCCTCGGGTAGACCCCCAAATAGGGGAATCGAGCACATCATAGAGTTGGAGGAGGGCACTAAGCCCGTTATGATCACTCCTTATAGGCATTCGAAATGATTGAAAGATGAAATTGAAAAAACAATACAGGAATTACTTGAGATGGGACACATTCGGCCGAGTAAATCCCCCTTTGCTTCTTCAGTTGTTCTGGTGAAGAAGAAAGATGGTACCTTGCGCATGTGTATTGATTACTAGATGCTGAAGAGGAAGACTATTAAGAACCGGTACCCCATCCCTCGGATTGATGAGTTGCACGGGGCACAGTATTTTTTGAAGATAGATTTCAGTCCGAATATCATCAGATCCGAGTTAGGGAACAGGACATCAAGAAGACAACTTTCAGATGTCACTATGGGCACTTTGAGTTCCTTGTCATGCCTTTCGGTTTGACAAATGCCTCGGCCACCTTCCAGTCCATGATGAACAAGGTGTTCCACAGACAGTTGAGGAGATTTGTACTGGTATTTTTTGATGACATCTTGGTCTATAGCAAGACTTGGGATGACCATGTTGCACACCTTGATACAGTATTGAGTATTTTGGAGAGGGATTCCTTGTACTCCAAGGAATCTAAGTGTGCCCTTGGGATGACGGAACTGCTTTATTTGGGTCATATTATTAGTACAGATGGTGTGCGCATGGATCCAGATAAGATCTGTGCTATTTTAGATTGGCCCACGCCTGAGACCCTGACACAGTTGAGAGGGTTCATAGGATTATGTGCTTTCTACTGCATATTTGTGGTGGGTTTTTCGAGGCATGCTGCCCCCCTAACAGATTTGACACGTAAGGGTGCCTTTCAGTGGTTCGATCAGGCACAGGAGTGCTTTGAGAAGTTCAAGACTATTATGACTACCTGTCCAGTCTTGGCGTTACCGGATTTTTCAAGGCCTTTTGATTTACACTGTGATGCCTTAGGAGAGGGTATAGGAGCAGTGCTATCCCAGGATTGCCATCCCATTGCTTTCGAGAGTCGGAAGCTACGTTGTCCTGAGAGAACGTTCAGTGTTTATGATAAGGAGATGTTGGCCATTATGCATGTCTTAGCCAAATTCAGACAGTATTTAGTGGGGAGTAAATTTTGCATTAAAACTGATCACAATAGTTTGAAACATTTCCTTGGGCAGCGAGATCTCAATGAAAGACAACATAAATGGGTGAGTAAATTGCAGTAATATGATTTTGATATTACCTATATCAAAGGAACTCAGAATGTTGTTGCAGATGCTCTTTCGTAGAGGCCTCACATCTGCTTGCTCACTGAGGTTTTTGAGGATTGGAAACATTTGATACTATCTGAGTATGCCAGGGATACATGGGCTACAGGTATTATAGATGGCAGTATTCAGGATGACAGGTTTTCTCTGGTAGATGAATTGATCATTTATAAGGGTAGGATTTTTCTTGTGGCTGGATTGGGAGTGCGAGAGGTTATATTCTGTGCTTTTCATGACGCACCTATGGCTGGTCACCCAAGGTTCTTTAAAATCTACAGGCAGATTCAGGAAAGGTTTACCTAGAAAGGACTCAAGGCAGATGTGCAGTGATATGTTCGCGAGTGCTCCGTTTGTCAGCAAAACAAACAAGAGCACACTTACCCCACCGGTTTGCTACAACCACTTCCCATTCCTGAGCAGAAGTGGGAGAGTATTTCTATGGACTTCATTGTGGGGCTACCTAAAGCCCAGGGGCGGGATTGCATTTTCCTGGTAGTGGATAGGCTCACTAAGTACTCACATTTTTTCCCTATCACCACTAACTCTGCAGTATAGTTAGCAGATTTATTTTTCCGGGAAGTGTTTAGGATGCATGGCCTACCCCGGAACATGTGAGTGAATGAGATAGTCGCTTTATGAGCCACTTCTGGCAAGAGATTTTCAGGTTATGTGGAACAGAGTTGACACCGAGTACTAGTTACCATCCACAGACTAACGACCAGACTGATATTGTCAACAAGTGGGTTGAAGGCTATCTTCGGAACTATGTTTCGTCGTAGCAGAGGGCTTGGGTAAAGTGGATACATATGTGCGAGTATTGTTATAACTCCACTTTTCATGTGACGATACAAATGTCCCCTTTCTGAGCTTTGTATGGTTATGATACCCCGACTTTTGTGGATTTACTGTGCAATGATAACAGGGTACCCATCGCAGGTGAATTGTTGCAAGACAGCCAGGATATTATGAGGGCATTAACAGATAATATGCAGAGAGCACAAAATCAGGAGAAACAATATGCCGATCAAAAGAGGACAACACACTCCTTTGAAGTGGGGGATATGGTTTATTTGATGCTGCAGCCTTATAGGCAGTCTTCCATCTGGAAGAGTGGAGTTGAAAAGCTCAAGCCACGGTATTATAGACCTTTTCGTGTGGTGAGACGTGTTGGGGAGGTGGCTTATGAGCTGGACTTACCTGAGGACAGTAGAGTGCATAATGTGTTCCATGTGTCACGCCTCAAGGAAGCTCTGGGTCGAACTGTGATTCCTTTTGCTGTATTACCTCGCCTGGATGATGAAGGGAAACTTGAGTTGATACCTGAGGCTATTATGGATGTGCGTGAGAGATAGTTGCGCCAGAGGACTATCAGGGAGTATTTGGGTAAGTGACGGGGGTTACCTGACGAAGATGCTACTTGGGAACCCGAGGATATTGTGCAGCACCCTAGATTGCTATTGCTTGAGGACAAGCAATTTTAGGGAGGGAGGACTGTGATGTCCCCAAATTAGCAAGTTCTAGGAGCCTAATTGTGGTCAACTCATCATCGTGATCCTCGTGACTTGACAGTATGTTTTGAGGGTCTCAGTGGAAGGATTTGCCATTTTTAGTAAGTCTGGACTTACTATTTATAGTAAGTCTGGACTTACTATTTATAGTAAGTCAGTTGGGCCAGTTACTATTTTTGGCAGTGCAGTGGGTGGCCATGTCGATCAGTCATTTCCAGCAGTGAAGGCAAGATTTGTCGCAGGAGTTCATATTTATGAGTTAATCGTTATTAATTAATACCTTTATGTTATTAATTAATAATAAAGCCACATTATTATAATAATACTTTATTATTATAATAACTTAGAAGTTGTTATTTCAAAGAGTTGTTAACTGATGCATCCTTTTTGGAAACTATGGCTACAGAAGGGATTATAAATATGGGCTCATTCTTGGAGTTGGATATCGAATATTTTTATATAAAACTTGTCTTGGGAATTGTTCCCGATTATTTGATTTGTGCCCTTGCTGAAGTATAAGGGTCGAATTAGCATTTGGAAGACTGATTCTTCTGAAGCTAATCTATAATTGGTTGCTGTGGTATAACCAATTACATCTTTGTATGGTTGACTTGTTTCTTGGAGGGGGCTATAAATTCTGGAAACTAAATTGTTTATTGAATTGTGACTTGCATAAGAGGTCGAGCTTGTTACAACAGCAAAAGAGATTGACAGCTGGGCGTACATATCTCTGCTGCGTATGGTGTTTGGTGGATTCCCTTCAGCATTGTGGGATTCCCTTTAGCAATTCGGGTGACAGTTGGGCCCGTAATTTAACATGGATCCGCACCCCCACAGGGAGCCGCATTGAACCAGACTGTGCTGTGTGGCGTGTATCCTCAGCCGCGGGTGAGGAACTAATGCTTGTGGCTGCGACTAGCTATCGCGTGGAGACAACAAGGTGGTGTGAGCCATTGTTAGAGAATTATGGCGTGGGTGGACAAACGGTATTTACAAATACATCCATTTCGTATTTGATTTGAGATAGTTGCAAATGCATTAATGATTGAATAAACTCATCAAGTATAATTTCTAGAAGTTTATCAAAAAATCATTTTGAAATAATTGTGTATGCTGACTGAGATCATATCAAATTGAAATTGAATATATTAAATAAAGGAGTTTTGCTAGAAAATTGTTATTCTCATGCAAAATCAGATTGAATTATCAGCAGAGCCAAGTTGGGCTCATTACAGTGGTATCAAAGTGGTTTCTTGCCAGCGTGCAGGGAAATCGGGTTCATTTTTTGTTATTATTATTATTTGGGAATTCAATTATGGCAGATGATAGGAGATTTATTCCCGGTAGGCATTACTACCGGAGAGGTCAGTCACCCCCACCAAATGAAGATGCAGATATTCAATTTGGCACAGTGCTTGGTGGTGATGCTAATAATCTAGGTGGCTCAGCAGGTCTTGCAAGACCCACAACTGCTACTGAAGCAGATATAGACAGAGAGGCTAGGGAGACCTTCAGGAGCCTAGCCACAGTAGCATCGATAGAGAGATGAGCCATAGAGCACTCAACAATGATTTCTGTTTTAGTAATGGCCAGCTACTGAGATATTTCACTAAGCATTGATCCCGTGCCAAAACCACTCCAATTCTTGACAAAGCCAGTTCCAACATTGGTATGCGAATGGGCATTCATATAACAAGTGATTGGTGGTTTCCTTTGCACATTTGCATAGTACACACATACTAGGTCCAAAGAAGCCGTAAGTTTTAAGTCTTTCCTCCTGTAAATACTCTGTCATGTAGGACAGTCCATAGGAAAGCACCAGCTCTAAGGGCCACAAGTTTATCCCAGCATAATTTCGTGGGCAAATCAACCACCTCTCTTTGTATAGAAAGCAATTTGTATCCTAATCTAGCATTATACTCACCTGATCGAGAAGCGCTCCAAATGATTTCAATCACCCATGTTGTTTGGCGTAATTCTTCTGCAGGACATGATTTCGTTTAGCTTTTCTTGCTCCACCCATGACATACTCTGGCTGTGTATAGTTTTCCACTCAAAGATCACACTTCCATGTTGTTTTTCTTTGATGTAGTCTGCCCAAATTCTCCATATTCCAGCTCTACCTCGGAGATCCAACCTTGCTGCTCAAACAGATCATATAAGCATTCATGTCCATCCCAGAACAAACAGTTCCTTTCCTTCCAGATCTGCCACTGTAGCATCGATGGAGAGATGAGCCATAGAGCACCCAACAATGATTTCTGATTTAGTAATGGCCAGCTACTGAGATATTTCACTAAGCATTGATCCCGTGCCAAAAACCACTCCAATTCTTGACAAAGCCAGTTCCAACATTGGTATGCGATTGGGCATTCATATAACAAGTGATTGGTGGTTTCCTCTGCACATTTGCAAAGTACACACATACTAGGTCCGAAGAAGCCTTAAGTTTTAAGTCTTTCTCCTGTAAGTATTCTGCCATGTAGGACAGTCCATAGGAAAACACCAGCTCTAAGGACCACAAGTTTATCCTAGCATAATTTTGTGGGCCAATCAACCACCTCTCTTTGTATAGAAAGCAATTTGTATCCTAATCTAGCATTATACTCACATGATCGAGAGGTGCTCCAAATGATTTCAATCACCCATGTTGTTCGGCGTAATTCTTCTATGGGACATGATTTCTTTTAGCTTTTCTTGCTCCACCCATGACATACTCTGGTTGTGTATAGTTTTCCACTCAAAGATCACACTTCCATGTGTTTCTTTGATGTAGTCTGCACAAATTCTCCATATTCCAGCTCTACCTCGGAGATCCAACCTTGCTTGCTCAAACAGATCATATAAGCATTCATGTCCATCCCACGAATCTCTCCAGAATTTTGCCTTCTTCCTATTTCCAATTTTCCAAGTCAAATGTTCTACGATCACATTTCTGCACTCCATCATGAATCTCCACACCGCAGAACCACCATGTGAGATAGCAAATGGCAGTATCCTAGCCAGGTCTTCACTATCTAGGTATTTCTTTTGCATGATTTTACACCATAGTTTCCCAGGATCCCTGTACATTTTCCATATTAGTTTGGCCCCCACTGCAATGTTCTGACCTTACCTTTTCCTAAGACCTGCACCACCATTGTCTTTTGTTTTGCAAGCAATATCCCAACTTAAAAGGGGAATTCTCCTCTCTTCCTTAGCACCTTCCCAACGGAATCTTTTGAAAAAACTCTCTAGCGCTTGGATGGCATTGGAGGAATGCTTGAAGCATGACATAGCATAAATTGGGGTAGCCGCCAATACTGATTTGATCAGGAGTATACTTCTAGGTAGAGATAACCATTTATGTTTCCAGTCTTCTGTCTTTTGTCTAAATCTAGAAACGAGTTCCTCCCATAATGCTGATTTAGGCGCACTGGAAAATATAGGAACACCCAAGTATTTAGCTGACAACTCCCCTATTGACCATCCAAAGATACGTGCAATCCGCTTTTGTGTAACCTTCTTAGTGTTGAAGAAGAATATCTTTGTTTTCCTGCCGTTTATCTGCTGACCGGTAGCTTTAGCATATAAGTCCAATGTATCTTTGATTTTAGTTGCTTCTCTAATAGTGGCATCACCAAAGAGGGTGGTATCATTTGCGAATTGCGAATGAGTGACAGGGCTCAACTCTTCATGTATCATAATTCCCTTCCACACTCCAATGTCCCTTTGTTTATAAATATATCCGCTTAACGATTCGGCCATGATGACAAATAAAAATGGTGATATATGGTCTCCTTGTCTTAAACCATTACTGCTCTTAAAAGTCAAACATAGCTCCATTCACCGCAATTGAGATGTGTGGAGTTCCAATACATAACTCAATGAGTTTTATCCACTCCGTATCAAACCCAAATTTCTCTAATACGCTGATCAGAAAATCCCATTGGACCATGTTGTAAGCTTTGCTGATGTCTAGTTTGACTACCATACATGGTTTCTTGTTCGATGCCATAGACTGAATAGTCTCATCTGTGAGAATGATGCTGCCGGAAATGTCCCTCCCTGGTGTAAAGCCATTCTGTTCTACTGAAATCAGTTTGCTCATCACCTTCTTTAGTCTATTTTGCCAATACTTTTGTTAAAATTTTGTAGATTGTATTGCAAAGAGCGATTGGCCTATAGTCATTCAATGTTCTGCATTCTGCTTTCTTAGGGATGATAACCAGCACTGTGTTATTAATTTCCTTAACAAATTTACCTTTACTACTAATGTCCTCTAATAGTTTGCATATCTCCGATTTTAGGAAGCCCCGACATTTCTGATAAAACCCAGCTGGGAGTCTGTCCGGGCCAGGAGCCTTATCCGAATGAAGATCAAAGACAGCGGATCTGATTTCTTCCTCAGAAATGGTTTCAGCAGCATCCTGTTGTCATCTTCATTGATAATTCTTGGCATTGTCTCGAGAATCTCTTGCCTGCCCTGTGGGACATTCATTCTTTCGGAGTTAAATATATTTTTTAAAAAATCCACCGCAGCCTTCCCTATGTTATCTCTTTCTTTACAAGATATGCTATTGACATCCAAGATTTCATTTATTTGATTCTGTGATCTCCTGGCTTTGACCGGTGCATGGAAAAACTTGGTGTTGTTATCTCCGTCCTTGATGCAGAGTTCTCTGGCCTTAACTTTCCAGTAGATTTCTTCTCGCAAGGATTTCTGAAGTTCCGTTTTCAATTCCTTTTCTTTAAGGAAATCTGCCTGATTCACCCCCTCTTTAATAACTTTTTCATTAAGTTTTTCCAACTCTAATTCAATCTTCTCCTTTTCCTCTAAGATGTTTTTGAAAACTTCTTTGTTCCATATTCGTAGCTTATTCTTAATGTATGCCAACTTCTTGACAAAACTATAACTAACAGTGCCTCTCACCTTGCATTCGTTCCAGTATTCTTCCAAAGATTGCAAAAGCATTTTTTCTCGCCACCACATATTCTGAAATTTAAAATATCCGCTACCTCAATTGCATCCTGCACCAATCTCCATTTTCACAGGGAAATGATCTGAGACACCATACGTCACTGTAGCAGCATTCATAGGAATGTTTTCCAAAGCCCATTGGGGTCCATACAGGAATCTATCCAATCTTTCGGCAATACTAGTGTAACCCGATCTTCTGTTAGTCCAGGTGAACCAATCAGAATTAGGCTTGTGGTCAATGGCATCGATCGTTTGGATGAAATTTATGAAGTCTAGAATGTCTTTTCTTACTTTGCCAATGCCTCCACTTTTTTCATTCAGGTCCATGATGGCATTAAAGTCCCCACCCACAATAAAATTTTTTTCGTTGGAGGAGATAATGTCTTGATGTAACACTTCCCATAACTTGGCCTTCTCTATAGGACCATAGACATTCCATAATATAAACTCCAAGGAGAGCCTGCTCTGTACCCTGCATGACATCCAATTTCTCTTTTTATTTAATGGAAAAATATTGACCGACCTTGGTTTCCAAAGGATTCCCAAACCACCTGCAAGTCCATCCGCATCTTGAAAACTCCCCAACCAGCCTTTACAATAACTCAAAAATTCCCCCCTGCCTCCTCATTGCATTTTGTTTCTTGGAGCATCATAATATCTCTAGCCATTATGTCAAGATGGAATTTCACCATCCTGCATTTGTCAGGGGCCGCCAGACCCCTAACATTCCATGTGATTATTTTCATTGTTTCCCAAGGGAGCTCTTTGCTCCCTGGTACTTTTGAGCTTTAAGAAATCAGCCACACATAATAATCCTCTCTCAGCCGTTTCCTCTTTTCTTTTTTGACTGTTGGATTTTCTACCCCTGCCATTCTTGCGTTTGCCAAGCATTTCTAGTGCAGACTGGCTAATACATCTGGTGTCTGTAATTCCCATTTCATCCTCGCCATTTTCTTCCTCCAACTCCCAGCCATCATTCACTTGTTCCTCTAAAATATCGTCCTGGCTGCCCATACTCTGTGTTTTTCCAACATTAAGTTCTTCCTTGAATTAACCTCCCCATTTTTTTCAATCACCTTGGTTGATTCAGCCAACTGAACAGGGGTGGGATCCATATCCTTAATCCCTCCGTTAGGTCTTGAATCTTCATCTATCTTAGTTTTGCCATCGTCATGTGACTTCAGTATCCACACATCTTTTCTTTTCTGTGGCACCTTGTAGTCCTTTGTAGAGTGATTCCAACTGCTACATCGAAGACAAAAAAATAATTCTTCTTCTATTTCTAGTGCTTGTATCCATTTGGTGTCAAAGGCCCTTAATTTTATCCTTTCGGGGATTTTCCTGATGGCCGCAACCCTAATTTTTGCGTAGATGTAAGAGTCTCCGTTGGCAATATCCGCATCAATATCAATCAAGGTACCCAATGATCTACTTATTTTCTCCAGTGCTTCCGTCCAGTATTCTAGCGGGGAGTCCATTCAATCTAATCCAGACTGGCTTGTCATAAGGATCCGTGTTTAATGCATTAAAACTTTGGTGCCATTGCTGAATATCTAAAGGTTTCCCATCCATCGACCACAATCCGCCTTGCAGAATTTTTCTTTGTTCTTTTGTGGCAAAGATTACTGTTAAAAACCCCTCTTGCAAAAACTTGGTGATATTCGGTGTTTTCCATGAAGTTTTGACCCATTTTTGGATTGTCTTCCAGTCTGTTTTAACCCCAATAAACTTGCAGATGTTTCCAAGATGCTTTAGGGCTTCAATATCTTCCTTCACATCTAATGTTAATTCAATTGATTGGAGGTCATCCCATATACCCGTATCATCAGTTCCTTGTGAGTTAAATTTTGGAGATGAAATGGTCTTCGCAGTATTGGGGTTTTGTGAATAATTGAAATTAAATTCCCGTACAGGTTCCTGAGTTTTTTCGCTTGCATGGCAGAGCTCCATTTTCCTTCTTATTTTTTTATTTTTAAAAAAAGTCATATATTAAAAATAGTAACTTTCTAATTGATTTTTAAGCTATTATCACAATTCCTCTAAAAATATGCCTACTAGAATTATTGTACCAAAAACTAGAATTGTTTCATAATTTAGATAGATTTTCTATTGAATGTCACTTTCTCATTGTAAGGAATTTTGGATGGTAGTGTCAACCAAAAAGTGCAATTGTAGCAAGTTTTGGGTGGGAATGGCTGCCAAACTTCCTAAAATTTGATGTTGAATTCCTTTAGTTAATACTACAAGCTGATTTTGGACCACGGAAGAAGCAAAACAGTGACAGAAATTCATTAGAAGGTGTCTTACCATTTTTTGTTGTGAAGAGGGATATGAATGAAGTTAAGAATATGTATTTACAATTTGGCTTTGTTTCTACAAACGGGTCTCCTTTTTTTTTTTCCTTTCTTGATATTTGTTACTGTGTTGCATTGGTTGTCATTGCAACCCCCATGGCAAAGTCAAACCAATAGCTCTTGATTGGGTCTTATTAATCTTTAATGCTCATTATTTTTCTTTTTTCTTTTTAAAATTAAGTGTTCATTATTTTAATATTTATTATGAAATATATAGTTCAATTTTTATTTGTTTATCTTTCTTAGACTTGTAAATTTGTAATGAACCTAAAAATTTAATCATATCATTCATTTTAAAAAAATAAATAGTTCAATTTTATAATTAATTTCATCAAATAATTGAACTATAGAATGAAATAAAAAACAAGATTGAATCATAGGATGAAATGAAATTTGAAACTTGAAGTTTTGAATCAGAAAGTTTAGACTTTTTGTAAATTGCTTGAGTTTCATTTTTTTTCAAACTTCTTTCAACAAGCTTACTACACGGAGAGATTATCAGTATGTTGTTATGATGGCTAACATTTCTAGCTCTATTGGCAAATCCTCTAGCAAAATTGACTTGAGTTCACTTTTATGGGGGCATGTAGAAATGGTACAATAGATTCCAAGTGATAAGACATGTTGAGTTATGCAATGGGCATGTTAGTGACATACAAGTTCATACAGTTAGTTGAAAGTTCATTTCTGTGCCATTCCTATATTAGGAGTCAAAGCCTACCCAAGAAAACCTGGTGATCATACAAGTTTATAAAATAGTAAAATATATCTAAGAGAAATAGGAAGTAGATTTAAAAATTAAGAGCTATCAATAGAATAGGGAAACCTTTTAGGAGAGGAAGGGGCTCATAAAACCCACCTACTTTTCCATTTCATAGTCATAGTGTCGTCCTTGATATTGTAGTAGAAAGCCATCCATTTGCAGGTGGGAATGAAGAAGAGCCTAGTAATGTGAAGAGAGCAAAGGGACCATTAGAGAGGGCATTTAAAAATGATAATAGAAAGATTATTAACCAATTTGTTGGAAGATGCTTCTATATAGATTGTTTTGTTTCTTCTCATATTATGATATTATATTATAATGTTATATTGTAATATTGTCATAATATCATTTTTTAGGTTCTTAGTTGTTTCCTTTTTGTCTATTAATTTTTTGTTTTTTATTGTTCATGTTCTCGTTTTCAATATATTATATTATTCTATAATCGTTTTAGGTGTTTTAAGTTCTTTGCTTGTTCCCTTGTCATTTCTTAACTTAGTTTTTAGTTGCTTTTTTGTTTTTGGATTATTTTTATGTTCTTGTTAGGTTTCTTGATTTACTTCTTTCTGTTTTCTTTTTTCTTCTTTTCTTGCTTCTTGTTTTTACTTTTTACTTTTCTTCTTTCTCACTTTCTTCCTCCTCGTGCTTTTCACCCATGTGCCTTTTTCTTTCAACTTACATTCTCCTTTTCTCAAATTTTTATTCCCTTTTCATATCCGGCAACATTCTTAAAAGCTATTCCTCATTCTATCTCTCACATAATCTTCATCCTGGTGATGATCCACTGAGAGTGATTCTAAAAATTCTCACAGTTTTATCTAGATTTTTTTTCTAATTTTCATGTGTGTTAATTTCAAAAACAAATCATTTCAGTTGGTTAGTATTAAGAGGAATTGAGTGAAGAGCTAAAGTCCAAGCCACAAATCCTAGTCCAAGCCACAAATCCTAATCCAAGGGGTAACCCATTTAGGCTCCTTGAGAACTTATGTAATTATTGTTCTTGCACTCCTTGGTTTGATGTTTTTAGTTTAGTGAAGATACCAGAAAAAAGTGACCATAGGTAAGAACTGAGGACATTTTCCAATCTCTTTCACTGTCGATCCTGCTGAGCTTGGACACAAGATACTATGTTAAGTGTTTGTTGATTTCATCTTTTTTTCCCGTTTGCTGGAAAATGCTCATTAAAGCCCATCGTCTGCCCCACAAGATGATATTTCTTTGGGCTCTGACATATATAAAAGCACACCAGATGCTTTTCTAAGGTCCATTTATATATAGTGGAAGTTGAATTAGTAGAGTTCTCGTGTAACGCATCAAAAGGGGTGACTCTTGTTTTCCTATATCTTCCATTCTCTTTCACTGTCTCTCCTGGTGAGGTTGGACATGGTACAATTAAGAGTTTGCTGATTTCATTTGTTTTTCCCATTTTCTGCAAGATGCTCATTAAAGCCCATGACCAGACCAGATGTTTTTTGATGACCTGTCCTACAAGATGATTTTTCTTTGTGGCTGTGGCATATATAAGTTCAGACCAGTTGCTTTTCTAAGGTCCATTTATTTATAGTGGAAGTTGAATTAGCAGACTTCTTGTGTAACATGATATAGGGGTGATCTAGGTTTCTTGGCTCCTGTTTCTTTAGTCCTATTGTAAGAATTATCTGTGAAGAGATTCTTATCAGTTATATTTCTATGATCAAGAGCAATGAATTCAGGAAAAGTAAACTTCTAGGCCCCCATTTGCTGTCATTTGTGTTTTCCCAGTGCACAGTTTCTTTCATACAATATAAGGGAGCTTGAACTCAATTCACCAATAAAGCAAAATTTGACCACTTGTCAAATATGTTCAGACATAGTCTTGTCAAGTGCACTATTTCATTATTTCACATTGATTCTTTGTTTGGATACAGTATTGTTTGCACCTAAGGACCTTGCGCTATATTTGTATTAGTATGGAAGTTTTGGTTCTAGATTATTTATGATGACTGATAAAAGGATGTCTCCAGGGCTTGTTTTGGTCCCTTCTGCAGCAGGAGCCAGAAGTACGCTTACCTGTAAGAACATCTCTGTTTCAAGGCAAAATCATAATTGTCTTATCTAGCAATATATGCATAAATTATAATCACTTGAAGAAACTTAATTTGGACCTGTGGATTGTGTTTTGTGGACTTCATTATTGACTGATTCTTTATTTTCCATGACAATCAATTTTGCTGACAGGCATATCGTTTAATTGCTGGATTAGTCACCAGGCCATGGTGTTTGTGGGAAATTTGCTCAAAACAAGAAATAATCAACTTTGTTACAGATCCATACTCTGAAACCACAAAAGAAGGTTGATCTGAATACAATTGAATCTTTTATTTTAAAAATACCATGGATAGTGTATTTATACAATGAAGATAATGAGGCTATATTGGTTGAGCACTATTTCAGGTATGGAATTCCGACATTCATGCTGTGTAGCAATCAACAGTTCTTTGATGACTTCGGATTACAAAAATGATGCAACATTTTCCGAAGTGGTAGAAAAGGTAATCTTTCATTTCCTCTATCGTTATCATTCTCATATATTTTTGTATTGCTAAAAGTTGTTGTGTGGTGAATATTTATGTCATTATTAAATGCCTCGTTTTCCAACAAGCATTATATTTCTTACAGTTGCAGGTAGCAGTCAAAAGTGGACCCTATCTTGCAAAAGTAAGAACTGAAGCCACGCCTCTTGTTATCACACAGGAGAGATTCTGAAGTTTTTGATATGGTATTTGAATAATAAAGACCATGCTTAAGAAAAGGAATTTAGAGAAGCCAATTCTCTGCATTCATGTAAATGTCTGCAGCAGACTGCTGTAAATTATGATGCAACTGCGTTGACTTGACACGAATGAACATATCAGATATTTGGCCCCTCTTCTGGTGTTCCTTTTTAGCTTTATTGTTATACTTGATAATATATGGTCGAGGCCAAATGTGTAAATTTAAATTTTGTCTATGCATTTGTTCTTATTGTAATGTTTGATGATATTTGGTTGAGAATAACAAATTGGAATTCAGGTTTACAAATAAAATTCTATTTTTATACTCTAGTATGTTGCGTCATTTATTGATACATCAACCTTTCTCCTGTTCTGGCGGACCCTTTCATACTTGCCACGGGCTCGAAGAAATTTTCATGAAACATTCTCTCACGTTTAGCTGATAACAATTAACAGCACTTGATAGACAGGGTTGAACAATTTTACAGGTGAAGTGATGAGCTAAATTATGTGATAGTGTGTTAATGTTAACTACTATGTAACTCACGATGCCCACAATTTTCTCATCGTTTACTTCCACAACTCAAATACTTTCCTCACACCTGATAGATAGGGTTCAACAATTATCTGGTGAAGTGATAAGCTAAATTATGTGATAGTAGTGTTTTAATATTAACTACAATATAACTCATAATGCCCAAAATTTACACATCGTTTACTTCCACAACTCAAATACTTTCCTCACAGCCCCTGAACTCAGTGCTCGAGAAATCAAACATGATCAATTTTTACACCATAGCTAAAGAATAATCAAGAGCTCTACCATATTTCATAATTCAACACTTAGACTAGCTATGTTTGAACACTAATTGTGTAAATTATAATAAATGGAAATCTAGTTATGAAAACAAACATTAAGATTAACATAAAATATCAACTTTTAGGCAATTAGAGATGTGCAAATATTCCTTAATTTAGGCAATTAGACATTTAATTATTATATTCTATATTGAAATAGCCCACCATCGTATCATGAAAGGTGGACTAGTGTGAAACAATTGCCTTACACCATTTCATTTGGGGGATTGTATGATTCACGTTCGAATGAGGATTCCCTTTCGAGTTGTAGCTAATTATAGAACTTTAGACGACCAACTTGCATATAGTTCTATGCATCAATGTGTGATGTCCCAATTCTTAAACTAATACCATAAAAGTAATTAGTAATTAAATACTTTTGTGGTCAAGGAGTGGCAGTACTTGAACGCCTATAGCATTCGAAGTTAGCAAAGGTAGATATACATAGCCAATTGACAATTAGAAGTAAATGTACATAACCAATAAGAATAAGATATTCAGAAAATCATGAAGTCTTGTGAATAAGACTATTTTCCTAGTTACATTAGGAGGAATAAAGATTAGTCCAAGATGATGATCACCTTTTTGAAAGTGATAAGGATCAACAAGTCACTGGATTAAGCAAGAAGAGCATCATCATAAGATTTAAGTCAATCAATCTCACGTGGGGAAGAATCAAGGCAATGCCATGAAGACCTTCCATGGTATAAATGTAAAGGGATTATGAACTATCAGCTATAGACATGAAATCCAGTATTGATTATCAATCCATAGATATATGAAAGTAGATCATATCAAAGATGAATCGTTAAAGTTGTAGAGATCAGTCCATACATTGATTGGGAAGATAATCCTCATGGTACCTTAGTATAAGTCATGAGATTAGTCCGCCACTGTATATCTCAGCAGTAATGATGACATACTATAAGGAGAAGATCGATTACTCATAAGCATCATCAATGAGATATCACGTAGAATTATTGGCAATATAACAAATTGAGTATGGGGAAGAATAACCATTAGTAACATCAAAGAAGAGAATAAAAAACCGATATCAAGGGATGAAGGACAAATGCAAATATTAGAATAACGACTAAGTATGAGGTCTCTATGGATTTGCATTAATTTAGTTGTGATAATCACAATTACTATTATGGTTAATCAAGAAAGAAGACTAATCAAAGATAAGTATAATCACCAAGCATTAATGGGAATAGTACATAGGTCGATGGCAGTATTCATTAATGGTGAAGATCATTATGAGTCAGCAGACAATGAATAACATTGGTCATTGGTAATTAACAATGTTTCAAAGATCAAATATGATCATAAGGACAATTGGCTAAGGCATGAGCAGATAGCAATGGAAATCATCGACTAATATCCTATTCAATCATATGGATGAGGATGGGACCGATATCCAAAATAATGCAAAATTGAATATTGTTGACTACTAATTATTATCTCTATCCACTAATTGATATTTTTCAACATTAAGTTGTTAACGATCAACAAACCTAACACTAATATCATTATGAAGAGACACGATGTTGATAGCAATTATGAGTTGGAGATAAATCATAATGAAAGGGTGTGATGGTTATTATGTACAATACCAATCTAGATTATGCAGCGATTAGGAAGGAAGACTGATCAATGGAGATGACTGGTTACATGAGAAAATATGTGTTTATCATAAGATCATATCGATTGAAGATGCAAGTCAAATTATCATGAGGTGGTGCGAATACAAACTAAATATGAGAAGCCACGAGTCATGTCCTTATGTTGTGACTTATCATTTCAAATGCAAGGGTATAAGAAGGCATTCCCAATCATTCACTTAGCATCATTGAATTTGGAATTTTATTTACCTTTTATCCTTAATTGGATCTGCTCATTTGAGCAATTGCCAACTTGGCTAATTCTGTTGCAAGCACATAATACTAAATCTGAGATGACGCCATTAATTGCAAGGGAAAAAAGCACATGTCAAATACAACATCAACAATATTGTTGCAACTTAATATATCAAGATCAAACACAATGACTATATCGCTAGTACAAGTCAGACATTGCATGTTTAAGTGTTTATATCAGAGAGAACAAATCCATATTGCTATAAGCAATATATTATTATATCTCATTGCATATTATCATTGCCATATAAGATACAACATAAATCTTAGTGATCTTTGCACTTATTGCAAAATTATATCAATTCACTTAAGCATACTCTTAATTGTAAAAATCAAAGATAGCAAGTGACACTGATAATAGTCATTCAATATAATTATATATTCATATTATCAGTTATACAAGTTTATTGCTAAATTGGATATTGTAATTCTTAGGAAGTGAAGTAATGGTCCCATAATTCCTAATTATCCTAAAAGGGGAGATTGTACTTCCTAGTTATCACACTCTTTTATTATGATTAGTCTCCAACTTCACTGTTAACATTGGCTTCATATTGATATTAGTTTTATGTTGATCGTTAACAACTTAATATTGTATAATATCGGGTAGTGGATAGAGATGATAATTAGTAGTTAAAACTACTTAATTTTGCATTTGTATTGGATATCGATCCAATCGTCGTCAATATGATTGAATAGGATATTAGCCGATGACTTCCATTGCTATTTGTTCATTCCTTAGCCGATTGTCCTTAAGATCATATTCAATCTTTAAAACATTATTTTTACCAATGAACCATGTTAATCATTGTCCCTTGATTCATAACGATCTTCACCATTAATGACTAATGCCATCAATCTATGCGACCTTATATTCTTCCCATTGATCCTTAGCAATTATTCTCATTTTGATTAGTCATCTTTCTTGATTAACCATAATAGTTGTGATTATCATAACTAAGTTAATGCATATCTGTATAGACCTTCTAAAACTTAGTCGTTATTATGATACTTGCAATTGTCTATGATCCCTTGATATTTGTCATTCTCATCTTTGATGCTATTGATGGTCATTCTTCCCCATAGTCAATTTTTTGATTGCCAATGATTCTCTATGATATCTCATCAAGGGTGCTTATAAGCAGTTGATCTTCTCCTCACATTATGTCATGATTTGTGTTGAGATACAATGATGTCCTGACATTGGGAGACTAATCTTCTAATTTATCCTGAGATGCCATGAGGATTATCTTCACAATCAACTCATGGACGAATCAATTTTAATGATTCATCTTTGATATTTTCTACTTTCATATATCTATGGAGTGATGCTTAATATTGGATTTCATGTGTATAGCTAATAGTTCATAATCCATTCGCTATTATACCATGGATGCTCTTCATGTCATTGCCTTGATTCTTCTCCATGTGAGATTTATTGACTTAATCTTATGGTGATGCTCTTCATGCTTGATGTGGTGACATGTTGATCCTTATCACTTTTAGAAATGTGATCATCATCTTGGACTAATCCTTATTCCTCCTAATGTAAATAGGAAAATAGTCTCATTCATAAGACTATGATTTTTTGAATATCTTATTTCTAACTGCTTTTGTACATTTACTTCTAATTGTCCATTTGTTATATATATTTGTCTTTGCTATCTTCTAAGTAGCTATAGGTGTACAAGAATTGCCACTCCTTGGCCACAAAAATGTTTAAATACTTTTATGCTATTGGTTTAGAGATGAGGACATCACAGTCTCTCCTTGAAAATGATTGCCCACAAGAATTCTCACTTTGCTCTTTTCCCGATTTGATTAGTAATTGAAGCATCTATGGGTACTTCCATCTTTCTTCAATATAAGCTCCACAAAGAAAAGCATAGGTGATCTAAAAATTTTGCTAAGCAAGCCATGAAATATTCCTTTGATGCCTTCTTTGAACCTTTTGAGATCTTTGATAGGTGTTATTAGAATAGAGGCTTCCTTGATTTGAGATGGATTCACTTCTTCATCTAATTGGCCCATTAATTCCTGATTTGGTGATCTTTCTTTAATATGCTTAAGGGAATTTGAGGTTTCCTTAGGAGATACCACTTCTACGTTCTCATTTGGTAGTCCAAGTTGGATGTGCTTCCAACCATCCAATTTCAACTTGAAGGTTCAGGTTTTGAATTTTTTTGTGAAGCTACCAATCTCTCTCATCCATTGGATGACAAGTATCATGTCAATCTTCCCTAGATCCATCACATGGAAATTGTCCATGAGTACATAATCTCCCAATGTAACTTCTAGTTTTGGAGTTAGCGTTTGACACTCTAAAGTTGTTCCATTGGCCAAAAAATAAAAATTTATCTTGCTTATAAGTAGGAATCTCTTGGGATATGACAAATTTTCTAATTATGAAATAATGGGTAGACCCACTATCTATGAGAATGATTATGCCTTGGCCTTGTATGATTCCTTGTACTTGGAATACGTCTTTGCTCGTAGATCCATTCAAAGTTGTTAGAGTACCAATTTTTGTGGGTAGGAAGGCAGCGTAACATCATTGTATAAATCACTTTGTTCAGTATTGAGGTCTTCATCATCATAGTCCTCACTATTTGGTCTTACCTGTATATAGTGAGTCTGGTCTCTTCTCATGCATCGGTGTCCATCTTCCCAAGGTTCTTTGCAAGTAAAGCACAATTTCCTTCTTCTTAGGTATTATATGGTTTGGTCGTCAATTTGTTCCTCCTTGGCACATCTTTGGGAATGGATAGGTTGTTTTGCTCCTTAGGTTTTGACAATTCCTTTAGTGGGGCTTTTCTCTTGATGGTCCTAGAATCCATATCCTTAGACTTCGTGACAGTCTCTTAAAGGGAATTAGGGTTTAGTGCCTTGACCAAAGCTCTAAGAGGGTCCACTAATCCATGAATAAATAGGACTATCAATCTCCTCTCCCATATGTTAGTGACCAAGACTGACACCCTCTGACACCCTTTAAAATTCCATGATGTAGTCTTCAATTGATCTTATTTGCTTCAATTTGGCTAATTCCTTGAAATGCAACCCATGATCCTTATTTTCAAATCTCTCAATAAGTCTCTCCTTAAATTACACATAGGATGCTATCTTTACATGGCTGTCATTCCATGATACCACCACTCGTGTGCTACTCCATCCAAATGTAGTGCATCATATTTGATATCCTCCTCCTTGGACATATGATTTAATTGGAAGTAGGTGTCAATCTTTTGTACCCATGGCCGAGTCGATGTCTTCCTTGATCCATCAAAGTAGGGAATGCTCAGTTTGTCCATCTTCATTTATAGTTCAACATGATTGTCTCTATTTTCTCATCTTGGAAGATGTTTCAATCTCAACTTCATGCATTCCTTTAATGACATCTCGGGTTGAAAACCATCATCCAACCACTCTTGCCTAAACTGATTTTGTAGGTCCACCAAGGTTGGTTTTGCCTCTTTAGGTTGTTCTCTTCAATAAAGTGAATGTTGGGATCACAGGTCTTGAACTAGTCATAGGTGTCCTTTTCTTTATGCCCATCTTGTCCTTCTTTATTTCCATTGTGTGAGCATATCCAATAGTTGGGCAATCTTGTTTTAGGTGTACCTCTATTCGGCCAAGAATTGGTCCATCTTTCTATTGAGGTCTCCTTCCTCACCCATTTCTTGTTTTTCCTTTGAAGTTTGTCTAGATTTATTGAAAAATTAAGTCTTGAGTTCCTTATCACTCATCAACTTCACAGGATGGAAAGATGATTAGCTCTGATACCACTTGTAATGGCCTCTTTTAGGATAACTTGGAATTATAGAATAATTAATTTAATTCCTAAGAATTGCAATATCTAGTTTAGCAAAAAACTTGTGTAATTGATAATATCAACATAATTATAAATTGAATGCTTATTATCAATGTTACTTGCTATCTTTGATTTGTACAATTAAGAGTATGCTCAAGTGAATTGATATAATTTTGCACTAAGTGCAATGATCACTAAGATTCTACGGTATTTAATATGGCAATGATAATATGCAATGAGATATAATATGATATTTCTTATAGAAATATGGATTTGTTATCTCTCATTTAAACATGCAATTTGTTTAATTTGTACTATCACTATTTCCTCATCTTGGAAGATGTTTCATTCTCAAGTTCATGCATTCTTTTAATGACATCTCAGGTTAAAAACCACCGTCCAACCACTCTCGCCTAAACTGATTTTGTAGGTCGACCAAGGTTGGTTTTGCCTCTTCAGGTTGTTCGCTTCAATGAAGTGAATGTTGAGATCGTAAGTCTTGAGCTAGTCATAGGTGTCCTTTGCTTTGTGCCCATCTTGTCCTCTTTTATTTCCATTAGTGTTATTGGTAATGGTTATCACTATATGTGTGAGCATTTCCAATAGTTGGGAAATCTTGTTTTAGGTGTACCTCTATTCGGCCAAGAATTGGTCCATCTTTCTATCGAGGTCTCCTTCCTCGCCCATTTCTTGTTTGTCCTTTGAAGTTTGTCTAGATTTATTGCAAAAGTCTTGAGTTCTTTATCTCTCATCAACTTCACAGGATGGAAAGATGATTAGCTCTCATACCACTTGTAATGGACTCTTTTAGGATAACTAGGAATTATAAGATAATTAATTCAATTCCTAGGAATTACAAAATTTGGTTTAGCAATAAACTTGTGTAACTGATAATATCAATATAATTATATATTAAATGACTATTATCAATGCCACTTGCTATCTCTGATTTGTACAATTAAGACTATGCTCAAGTGAATTGATATAATTTTGCACTAAGTGCAATGATCACTTATATTCTACTGTAGTTAATATGACAATGATAATATGCACTGAGATATAATATGATATTGCTTATAGAAATATGGATTTGTTGTCTCTGATATAAACACTTATACATGCAATTTCTTCAATTTGTATTATCATAATTTATAACAATATAATTGTTGTGTCTAATCCTGATATATTAGTTTGCATAAATGTTGTTGATGTTGTCTCTGATATGTGCTTTCCTCCTTTGCAATCAATGGTTCTATCTCAGATTTAGAATTATGTGCTTGTAACTGAATTAGCCAAAATGAGTAGATCTAATTAAGGATAAAAGGTAAATAAGTTTCCAAATTCGATGAAGTTGAGTGAATGATTGGGAATGCTTCTTATACCTTTGCATTAGAAACGATAACTTGCCATTTTAGGACATGACTCACGTCTTTCCATAATCACTTCCTAATTGCACTATTTCGTGATAATTTTAGAATTTCATCTTTGGTTGATCGGATCTTATGATAAACATATCTATTCTCATGTAATTGGTTATCTCCGTCTATTAGTCTTCCTTCCTAATCACTGTGTAATCCAGATCAGTAGTGTACACAATAACCATCACAACCTTTCATTATTAATCTCCACTAGTAATCGTTGTTAACATTGTGTCTCTTCATAATGATATTAGTTTTTATGTTTGTTGATTGTTAACAATTTAATGTTGTACAATATCGATTAGTGGATAGAGGTGATAATCAATAGTTAACAATATTTAAGTTTGCATTAGTTTTGGATGTGTATCCAATGATCATTGATATGATTGAATAGGATATTAATCAATGACTTCCATTTCTATATGTTCATGCCTTAGCCGATTGTCCTTATGATCATAATTGATCTTTGAAACATTGTTCATTACCAATGACCAATATTAATTGGATATTGTCATCAATCTATGTAACTTTATATTCTTCCCATCAATATGTGGCAATTATTCTTATCTTTGATTAGTCTTCTTTCTTGATTAACCATAATAGTCGTTGTGATTATCATAAATGAGTTAATGCAGATCGATATAGACCTTCTCATACTTGGTCATTATTTTGATATTTGCATTCCTCTGCCATCCCTTGATATTGGTCATTCTCTTCTTCGATGCTATTGAAAATTATTCTTCCTCATTTTTTATTTGTTCTATTGCTAATTATTCTTTGCGATATCTCATCAAGGATGCTTATTCTATTGCTAATTATTCTTTGCGATATCTTATCAAGGATGCTTATGAGTAATTGATCTTCTCCTGACGTATATAATTATTAGTGCTGAGATATTATACGTAACAATCAACTTTTATGTACAAGTGCAGAATATGAAGAATTTTTTGTCCTTATTTTGAGGTAAACTTTATTATTTGAGAGATTGGATTTGACTTTTGCAATGCCTCTATGCTTCACTATCTTCACAATTACAGTGGCTTGGTTTAGCATTGCATGGGAAGGGAGTCCTCTAGCTCTCTCCAATATTTCTATATCCACATTCATGTTGATTAAAGTCTTGGGACTCCCCCCTCTCCCTGGCCCTTCTATTCATCAAAGACTCGTTGAATAGTGTCACAACAACACTATGAAACCCCTGCTTGTAGGCTTCTCCTTCATGAAATTTCTGCAACATGTAATCAGATAGGCGCTGCGATTCAATTTGCACTAACACAACCATCACCACCCATTTCGTCGATTCCTGGCAACTACTTCATTTTGGGGGAAAATTGAAGTTGGAGATATGCAAGGTGTAGTGGAATATCTGTCCATGGAGAAAAGTTGGAGGAGAAAGGTAAAAGAAGGGAGGATAAGAGGACGTGACAAATTTCTCTTTCTTATAAGTAGGAATCTCTTGGGATGTGATGAATTTTCTACTTGTGAAATTGTGGGTAGACCCACTATCTATGAGAATGATTATGCCTTGGCCTTGTATGATTCCTTATACTTGGAATGTGTCTTTGCTGGTAGATACATTCTAAATTTTCAGGGTACCAATTTTCTTTGGGTAGGAAGGAAACACAACATCATTGTATAAATCACTTTGTTCGCTATTGAGGTCTTCATCATCATAATCCTCACTATTTGGTCTTACCTGTATATAGTGCATTTGGCCTCTTCTCATGCATCGGTATCCATATTCCCAAGGTTCTTTGCAAGTAAACAACAATTTCCTTCTTCTTAGGCATTATATGGTTTCTTCATCAAGTTTGTTCCTCCTTGGCACATCTTTTGGGATGGACAGGTTGTTTTTATCCTTAGGTTTTGACAATTCCTTTGGTGGTCATAGAATCCATATCCCTAGACTTCTTGATAGTCTCTTAAAGGGAATTAGGGTTTAGTGCCTTGACCTAACCTCTAAGAGGGTCCACTAATCCATGCTTAAATAGGACTATCAGTCTCTTCTCTGATATGTCAGTGACCAAGACTGACACCCTTTGAAATTCCATGATATAGTCTTCAATTGATCCTATTTGCTTCAATTTGGCTAATTCCTTGAAATGCAACTCAAGGTCCTTATTTTCAAATCTTTCAATAAGTCTCTCCTTAAATTACACATAAGATGTTATCTTTACATGGCCAATGGTGGTCATTCCATTATACCACCACTCATGTGCTACTCCATCCAAATGTAGTGCATCATATTTGATAGCCTCCTCCTTGGACATAGGATTTAATTGGAAGTAGGTGTCAATCTTTTGTACCCATGATCGAGTCGTTGTTTTCCTTGATCCATCAAAGTGGGGAATGCTCAATTTTTCTATCTTCATCTATAGTTCAACACGATTATCTCTATTTCCTCATCTTGCAAGATGTTTCATTCTCATGTTCATGTATTCCTTTAATGACATCTCAGGTTGAAAACCATCGTCAAACCACTCTTGCCTAAACTAATTTTGTAGGTCCACCAAGGTTGGTTTTGCCTCTTCAGGTTGTTCTCTTCAATGAAGTGAATGTTGAGATCGTAAGTCTTGAAGTAGTCATAGGTGTCCTTTGCTTTGTGCCCATCTCGTCCTCTTTTATTTCCATTGTTGTTATTGGTAATGGTTATCACTATGTGTGTGAGCATTTCCAATAGTTGGGCAATCTTGTTTTAGGTGTACCTCTATTCGGCCAAGAATTGGTCCATCTTTCTATCGAGGTCTCCTTCCTCGCCCATTTCTTGTTTTTCCTTTGAAGTTTGTCTAGATTTATTGTAAAAGTCTTGAGTTCCTTATCTCTCATCAACTTCACAGGATGGAAAGATGATTAGCTCTGATACCACTTGTAATTAGGAATTATAAGATAATTAATTCAATTCCTAAGAATTACAATATCTGGTTTAGCAATAAACTTGTGTAACTGATAATACCAATATAATTATATATTAAATGACTATTATCAATGCCATTTGCTATCTCTGATTTGTACAATTAAGAGTATGCTCAAGTGAATTAATATAATTTTGCACTAAGTGCAATGATCACTTAGATTCTAGTGTATTTAATATGACAATGATAATATGGACTGAGAGTAATATGATATTGCTTATAGAAATATGGATTTGTTGTCTCTGATATAAACACAGGTTATACGTGCAATTTCTTCAATTTGTACTATCATTTATAGCGATATAGTTGTGTCTAATCCTAATATATTAGCTTGCATCAATATTGTTATTATTGATGTTGTGTCTGATATGTGCTTTCCTCCTTTGCAATCAATGGTTCTATCTCAGATTTAGAATTATTTGCTTGTAACGGAATTAGCCAAGTTGGCAATTGCTCAAACGAGTAGATCCAATTAAGGATAAAAGGTAAATAAGTTTCCAAATTCGATGAAGTTGAGTGAATGATTGGGAATGCTTCTTATAACCCTTCATTAGAAATGATAACTCACCATGTAAGGACATGACTCATGGCTTTCCATAATCACTTCCTAATTTCACTACTTCGTGATAATTTTAGACTTTCATCTTTGGTTGATCGGATCTTATGATAAACACAGCTTTTCTCATGTAATTGGCTATCTCCATCGATTAGTCTTCCTTCCTAATCACTGTGTAATCCAGATCATTAGTGTATACAATAATCATCACACCCTTTCATTATTAATCTCCACTAGTAATCGTTGTTAACATTGTGTTTCTTCATAATGATATTAGTTTTATGTTTGCTGATTGTTAACAATTTAGTGTTTTACAATATCGATTAGTGGATAGAGATGATAATCAGTAGTTAACAATATTTAAGTTTGCATTAGTTTTGGATGTGGATCCAATCCTCAGTGATATGATTGAATAGGATATTAATCAATGACTTCCATTGCTATATGTTCATACCTTAGCCGATTGTCCTTGTGATCATATTCGATCTTAGAAACATTGTTCATTACCAATGACCAATGTTAATTGGATATTGCCATCGATCTATTTAACTTTATATTCTTCCCACCAATGTGTGGCAATTATTCTTATCTTTGATAAGTCTTCTTTCTTGGTTAACCTTATTAGTCGTTGTGATTATCATAAATGAGTTATTGCAGATTGATATAGACCTTCTCATATTTAGTCGTTATTTTGATATTTGCTTTCGTCTGTCATCCCTTGATATCGATCATTCTCTTCTTCGATGCTATTGATAATTATTCTTCCTCATATTTGATGCTTATGAGTAATTGATCTTCTCCTGAAGTATGTCATTATTAGTGCTGAGATACAATGTTTTCCTAACACTGGAAGACTAATCTTCTGATTTATAATGAGGTGCCATGAGGATTATCTCCCCAATCAGCGTATGGACTGATCTCTACAATTTTAATGATTCATATATCTATGGATTGATGCTCAATACTGGATTTCATGTCTATAGCTGAAATTCCATAAGCCCTTTGCAATTATACCATGAATGCATGTCATTGCCTTGATTCTTCTCCACGTGAGATTGATTGACTTAATCTTATGGTGATTCTCTTCTTGCTCGATGTGATGACCTGTTGATCCATATCACCTTCAAAAAGGTGATCATCATCTTGGACTGATCTTCATTCCTCCTAATGTAATTAGGAAAATGATCTTATTCAGAAGACTTAACGATTTTCTTAATATCTTATTCATAACAACTTATGCACATTTACTTCTAATTCTAAATTTGCTATGTATATCTACCTTTGATAACTTCTAACTGGTTATAGGTATTCACGGACTTCCACTAATTGACCACAAAAGTATTCAATTACTTTTATGCTATTGGTTTAAGTATTGGGACATCACACAATGTCTTGAAAGAAGAGCATGTTTTCCATAAGTAGCACTCATGGTTTGAGTCTATCCACACCTACTTAAAATGAAATAGCATAATTTTACTCTAGAATCTCTGCTATGCCCACAAATTTTCCCTCTTGCATCATGTTAAGCAATTGTCTTATATGATTACTTACTTATTTTTCTTACCAGTACTTTGTCTTCTGATTGATATGATTTCAAGTTATTAATCACTTCCACATCCTTGGGCGAGAATTTGAAGATAGAAGGGTAGAAAAATGGACATCTCTAAAATGACATCTTTTGCATCCTCCTTACATGTCTGGTCATGCAACCTCAATCCAATTATACCATGCAAGTCATAGCAGGTTTGAAGTTGCTCTGTTTTCGTATAGATCCTAAAGTGGGGCTTTACCAATCCATTTCTTAGTTTTTGTAGATAAGTTGATAACTCCCAATGCCTTTTATTTCACACAACTTTGGGGTTCAATTTTTCAAAATATCTTTTCACGTAAGTTTTGAATTATATTTCACCAGGCTCGCTTTTTCTGCTTAATCAAAGATGCCAATAAACAACATTAACAAGAGCTGCAATTGCAGCGTAGTTCCTGCCAAATGTTGGCAGGGCTGCGTTATAGAAGATTACGTATGCAGAAACTAACAAATAGGGGAAAAACCAGGCTCCTTAAAGAACATTCTCAGTTACACAAAACTAACTCATTATATATGGACTGTTTTCTCATTGTTCTCGTATAAAATTTGCTCCTTTTAAGGAGTATTTGGGTACGAAAGTGACAAAGCATAAGCATTGGAAAATGTAATTGACTGTCAAGTCCAATCCTATACTCCACTTTTCCAATTAAACACACACACAGACATAGATAACATTATATATCCTTTGTGGATGAATGCCTAAATGATCTTGTATATGTTGAAAATGAATTTGATTCTTTCTCAGGTGCTCAAGCTTAAATGTTTTGATACAGAAAGATATAAAACAAAAGAACTCACAGATTAACAATCATCATAAGGGAGTTGCCCCTTTCGGTGTTTCCATTCCTCTAATCCTCACATTGGATGCAGAGGTTGAAGAAGACATAGAGAATGCGTCCTCAGTTTTTTAGGAGCATGGTCTCATTTGCAGGTTTAAGGGTCTCTGGCCGAGTCTCCCAGACCTCCATGCTTGGGTATCTTGTCATTGGGAACCAATCATATCCGAAACTGTGCACATTTTCCCTATGGCTAGGGGTTTCTTCATTGCAAAGTTTGAAA
>MU223146.1:1961117-1971295 GCA_018584345.1 Thuja plicata
TTTTATTGTGGACATATGGCCTATTTTACTATCCTAATTTTCTAACATTGTGGTCTTGATTGCAACTTTAGGGTGCACACACATTCACTCAATATGGAATCCCATCAAATGGTAATCCTACAGATGTTGTAATGGTAATTACTGAAATATTGTAGGCAGTAATTATATGGAAAATGATCATAAGAATTTTTAGCACTCAGTTGTTAATGTTTTAATCTTTTAAGAAATGTTTTGAATGGAAATTTGATATCTACTTTCTGTGGATAGACTTCAGTTGCACAAAACATAGATGCAGAGCCAAAGTCCTTGGGAGGTAAGGGACGAAATTCAATGAAGAGGGTAAAAGGAAGTTTGGGAAAGCTCCAAATAGTTACAAGTAAAGGAGAGGGTGGAAAAGGAGCACCTGCTACTGCAAATGGTGCCTTCTCACAAAGGTAGATATTCAAGGCTGCTAAATTTGATAAACTTATTAAACTTTAATAATCAGTGGGAAGGTCTAGGATGTTGCTTAGATAAATCAGTTTCTGTTCTAGGCAGCTCCCATTTTCTTACCTTCTTATGTTTATAACTTATATGTTAGTGATCTAAATAGAACTACCAATTTTAGTGGGGACAATGGCAGTGAAGATTCAAGTGAAGGTAGTGAGGAAGGAAATTCACTAAATGTAAGAATTTTTTTTTTCTGTATTTCTTGTACAAAAATGTATGGATGCTGATCTCATTATTTTCTCTCTTTTTTGGGTTACTTTTGAAAATACCCTTGGCTTATAGTAATATGGGTCTACCTTATATTCCTTGTGGGAGGCACTTAATTATGCTAGAATTGAGGTGTACAAATATTACTTCTTGTGAGATTTAAATTTGTGACTTCTATTTCAAGAATATGAGGTTTATTTTCATAAATTCACTTAACTCATTTATGTTTCCAACACGTCTTTATGTTTCCCATTTCAGGGGACCCAACTTCTAGAGGCCAAAATTTTTGATTCGGGAGTTTGATTGACAAATTGTTCGAAGCACCAACAAGATCATGATGTGCTCTATCAGGCTATAACCCACTATGCTGGTTATGACCACTTTTAGGTCCATCAGAAGCCTCTAAGGCCTTAACAATTGACTTTGAAACTTTCAAACGAAACTATCAAAAGTGGAAACTTTATATCTTTAAATCTAGAAATGATTCTTGCAATGAAAATTTACTACGATTCTTATCTAGCCAATTCATAGCTTTGAGGAAAATCTTGGATCAATATGTGCTCAAAAGTAAACTTACTATAATAGTAGCCTTATGTAAAAGTAAGGTTGAGACACAAATTTCCACATTAAAATTGTCTAGGTCACTCTTTCTCTCGTTTGTTTTGGTTTAATTTTGACTGTCTTGATATATTGTCTTAGTTTCTTGGTGATCTCACAATTGTGTCCCATGTTTTTGCTAAGTTGGATAAAATGCTCAAGTTTTATTGTTATGTGTGTAATTTTGACTTGAGCTTAATGTTTACCCCTAGATTACGATCCTCTCAAGTATAATATTTAGTGATCAATGTTTAAGTGCTTTTTTGCATCATTGTATATTCACTGGCATGAGATTGCATAAGTTATTATATGTGCTCTTCTGGAATCAGATGTTTTTCATTTTGTTTTGTTATTCATTTTGTTGCATAGGACTATTGACTACGAAACATGGCTCCCCTTCATTGGGCCTTCACGATACACATTGCAGGCCCTCTTCCAGCACTCTTTGCCCAAGTGTGATTCCTCCAAAACAAAGAAAAACAATGCAGTGATGTTGTCAAAAATTCAATAATGGACTCCTTGGCAACTAATGCTCAGAAATTTTAGGCTTGGAGTTTGATCCCTCACAACTTGTAGGTAGAGATACAGACGGCCTAAAAAATAATAGCCAGCCCATTTTTTAAGGAGAATGAGTGTTATAAGTACATCACATACGCTCCCTTTCTTTGCATAATGTTTCTCATTTTCATACTCTTGCAACTTTGAATTATCTCCCTCCATCTGTAAAGAAAATTATATTCATGGTGTCTACCATTTATAGATATGTTGTCACAGTTGGGAGGACATTGGTTTGTCCCTTTATCCACTAGGACACTAAACTCTTAAAAACTCTAAAGTGACACTAAAAAAATACATGCGACATCGAACTGTCAAAAATTTTTGATGACTCGACGTCACGTGTATAGAAAATACGTCGCACGTCTGTCATAATTGCGACACCAAAAAACAATAACGATGACATTTTGAAGTTTTTAGAAAGTGCAAACTACGATGCATAAATGTCATAATAATGATGGATAAAATATATAACCATAGCTTGTATTACGATACCTAAACGTCACATTTTTGTGTTAACCATCGCAAACTACGATAGACATGCGATGTATTTTCTATACATGCAACGTCGAGCCATCAGAAATTTCCAATGGCTCGACGTCACATGTATAGAAAATATTTTGCACGTCTGTTGTAATTTGTGACGCCCACAAACTGTAATGATGACATGCTGAAGTTTTTAGACGGTGCAAACTGTGACGGTTATCACAAAAAATGTGACGCCTACATGTCGTAATTGTGATAGCTAAAATATGTAATGACGGCATGATAGCCATCATAGTTAGCTTATATTGCGACGTTTAGTACCATCGCAAGAACAAAATACTGTATAGTCGTCATTGTTTTCGACACCAAAACTACAACACAAGTCTCTATTGCTTGGCCGACAGGACAGTGTCGGACAAGCGACACATAACCATCGAAAAATGGTCTGAAATGTTGTAGTGACAATCTCAATACTAAAATATCATAGAAAAATAATATATACCAACTTATGACTCCCTATCAGTATATACCATAGAATAATGCTCCCAATACTTCCTATACATATACTCCCCCTTTTACAACAATGCCAAAGGTACAAAAACTAAAATATGTACTCTCCAAATAAAGCTTACTTACATCTTGTCAAATATTACCTTGAAGGTTATCTTTGTTGAATCCAAGGATGTTTCCCATGCCTTCTACAAGTATCCCATAGTCATGATTTTCTTAATCAGACTAGAAGAAAGCTCTTCCATGCTATCTAGAGTGCTCATATATGGTAAGGCAAGTATGTCTTTTGTCTTCTTCACATTCAATTGCATGACCTCTACTGTAGGGCATAAGGATGATTGAATTTCTAGTAGGGTGAGAATTATATTCTCTTTCTCATTCCGAATATGCTTAACCTTGTGTGATATTTGTTTGACCTAACAACTATAAGTAGTGACTGAGCTTGACATAGGATCAAGCTATCCACTTAGGTTCTTCAGCTCCTTCTAAGCTTCTGCTCTACTTTCTTCCAAATCTTGAACAAAATCAGAATACCTAGATACTTTGGTAAACAATTGACCTACCTTAGTCAATGTAGACTTAACTACCTTTATCAAATCTCTCAATTTGTTCTGATTTGTAGTTATCTTCTCCATTAGCCTACCTATCATCTTCTTCTCTAAGTTCTCCTCTAGAATCTTAACAGTTGTTGTGTGAAAATATGGGCCTTGATCTATAATTTGATTGATAAGAGTATCCACCTGATCAATAGGAGAATTATCTTCATCATATTCTACCTTAGGTACTAACTCAGCTAGAAAGTCTCTAGCTTGCCTTAAGACTCTTGTCTTCTTCTTCTTCTTTGATCTCATCTTGTCTTACAACCTTTTTCTTCAGTTTTTCTAAGAATTTTATCAATTCCTTAGGTTCCAATTTGGATATATCGATCGGTGTGGTCAATGTTTCTTCTTCTTCAACTTCCTCTTATTCCTCTTATACAACAAGCACTAGTTTTTATGTCTTCTGTAGACTTGAATCACCAAGACTTAATTTCCTTTTTGTCTCAAGTTCTTCTTTAGTATTTTTCTGAGTATCCTCCTGCTGACTATCTACTACTTTCTCCCCTTCCTTCTTATTAATTAACTCCTCTATATGCTCCATAGGAGATGGTGAGGATGAATCTTCTTTACCTGTAATGTCTACAATTTTGATCTCATCTCCACCTATTTGTGATAGACCGATATTTTGTACTTCAATGTTTTGCACCAGGTTGGGGACATCAAGAACAACATTCCCAATTAACTGATCTATAGAAAAAAGTATCTTCACCTTGCATAGGTTCATTAGATTCTTCATGAATTTTCTCTTCTTGTGTTTCTACCTCCTTTATCTTCAATAACTTCTTCCAAGTCTCAACAGTCTCAATATGGACATTCTGTGTGTGATCAATTAGAATTCTAGCTTCTCTGCTCTTTATTTTGAATTTATGTTTGTGAGCATCAATCATTATCTTAGCATCTTCAACACATATTTTAGGTTGCACTTGGACTAGTGCTCTTTCCATAGTCTGTCTGTCCAACTGGAATGTAGGGCTCCACATAGCATCAATCAAATGATATTTTTCATCACGAATGCAAGAATGGATCTCTAAAGGTGTTCTACAAAATTTGTAAAAATGATACAGAATTGCATCTTCTAACTTCTTCTTGTCTTCATCACTACCCAAAGTGTATCTTGTGTCAACTATAGCTAGTCTACCATTATCCACAATACGTTTTACAATAGCATTAATAGAAGGGGCCTTCTTTGTCTCGCCACTCTTTTTTAGTTCAGAGGCATCCTTGTTTGATTCTGTCCTTTATTCCTCATCCTCTTCAATTTCCTTCTAAACACCTTTCTCCTTTATGGATTTTCTCTTCCTCTTGTCTTCTACCTTGGTTGGAAGCTAAGACTAATCTAATAAGAGATTTCAAAATCCTTCTAAGAATTACCTGGTTAGAGGATTTTAGACTTAAGATCCTATTAAAGATCCTACCCACCCTATTAGGAGCGACCTTGTTAAAGGATTTAACATGCAAACCTGTTAGGGCTTGCCTTGAGATAGACTCAAAAATGTCTTATTTGAATATGAACTTTTTGTCTGACATATCCATTTCAGCTATGATCATGGCACCACCTTAGACATAAAAAAACTCCAAAAAAACATCAACTCCAATCACAACATCTTAAACTGTAACCCTAAATCACAATTTCATCCTTCTTTTATAACAAGTTATACAAGTCAGTCTTTAACCTAAAACATTTTACTCACCGACCTTAAATTCAAATTTTATCCTGCCAAAATATATTGGTCAACCCATTAAAGTCAATATAACATAAATCGGGTCGCAAATAGTCATTTACTATCGTTAAATTGATCGGTAAAATGATCAAATAAAACTTGTTCTAACTGTCCTTTGTTCTTCCTACCAGTGACACTTGAATCTTCAATAACTTGATCAATTCCTCAAACTAACAGATGTGATTGTAGACATAGGTAGAGATACCTTTGTATATGATCAATGCATGATCACACACCTTAACTCACTCTCCCGATCCAAATTCAATTATCTGAGTGTCGCTCATTGTTCTTTACCCGATTGACTGTACACTTAGTCAATTCTTTAATCGAATCACCATCACCATCGGTACATCCGATCTCTCATCTCCAAGACATCATGTTTCCATCAATGAAAACAACTCAATACAATACTATGATCAAAACATAGACCATCTTCACCAAATGCCAACAAACTCCCCATTTGGCATTGATGACAACATTTAGAAAAATAAAATATGAAATTTGCAGTAAGCTAATTCTGAAAGCTCCCCCTAGGAATTACAAACATGTATACTACATACCTTAACCCTTTAAAAATGAACTGAGCCAAATTTTAGCTTAATTTAGTACATCATTTCATACATACATTCACTCCCCTTTAACAACAATAACAAAGGTATGACAAAAAGTGTCAAAAAAAGTATTAATATGGAGTAGTACCACCTAATTACATTCTACTCAAAATATCATTGAATTTGACCTTCAAAATTTCTAGATCAATGTCCCATGTCTTCAGTAAAAATTCTATTGTAGCTATTTTACCACTTAGCAAAAATGCTAGCTCTTCCAATCCATCAATGGTACACACATCTGGAAATGCCAAAATTGTTTCAACCTCCTTCACTCCCTATTGCAAGACTTCCATATTCTGTATCAATATAATTTACAATTTTGATGAGTTAGCAATCCTCTTTTCTTGTTCAGATCGATTGGCTCTCAACGTAGTATTGATATTGCTCACTTTCCCTCCAAATGTTGTAATAGATTTAGTGTGGGGATCAAAATCCTTCAAAATTGAGAAAAAATCACAAATAAACTTCAAAATGTTAGTACTTTATGTCAATTCACTCTTCATTTATTTGACAACCTCTATGCGTCTTTTATTATGAGTGATAATTTACTAAGCTAACTTTTCTGATCTTTTCTTCTTGTAGGCCTTCTCTGCCCTCAAAACCGCTGCATCTTCTAGATTCTTCATCTCTTCATCAGTTGTAGCTACCAGATGGGCTAGCTGATCTATGGGTCTATCCTTTTCATCATATGTAACAATGCTCAATAACTCTGAAGATAAGTCTTGTGCAGTAACAATTACTTGAGCATCTTTTTCCATCATCTTTTGCTTTCCCTTTGACTTAATTGCAATGGTAGTGTTGATCATCTCTTCAGGGCTCATAGAACTAAAATAAATCTATCCTTTAAGTGTAAATTCCTCAGCAAGTTATATCTCATACTTTACTGGAGGAGTGACCTTATCTACACTTTGATATTTTTCAATGACTTCTTCTTCTTGAACTTGTTTCCCTATGATGTTAACATTTGTATCTTTCTTTTCCTTTTCCTTTTCCTTTTCTTGTGAGTGCACATTGGTAGTGTCTTTTCCTTGAATATCAGTGGTCTTATCCTGACTAGTACATGTTGTCACTATATCATCTTTCTTCTACATTTTAGTCTTTGTCCGCGGTTCTTGAGTGTCCAATGGGTCATTATGTACCTTCATGCAAAGAACATCCGATGTGTTATCAATTTCATCGATTGTAACTTGCACATTATCAATCTTGAAACCTTCTATAGTTTGTATGACCACTGGGTCATCCTTATTATCCTTTTCTATCTCCTCAAAAAATTCATAGGAATTATTCCACTTGATTTTTTCTTCAAACCTAAGTTTTCTCTCAATATATCCTCATTTTCATCTATTACCAATTGAATTTCTCCAATCATCAACCTTGTAGATCTAGCTCTTGTCCTGAGTAGAGGTCTTATCTCTTTAAATTTTTTCTCTATCTCTTCTACATTAGAGTCATGCATTAAACTCAAAAAATAATGTTTGACAAACTCTCTATCTCTAGAAAGTGCATGCTTCAACCTAGAATCAATTAAATCATATAAAGCTACAGGGGTTTGACCTTGCATTTCTATAGCTACTTTTTATTAATCTATGCATACTGAAAACAACATCTTCCATGAATCTTTTTTCTTCTTCAATCACGTTATCATAAAAATTTCTAACTCCAACCAACACACTGTAACTCTTCACTTTAAACACCATGTTCTCAATAGATAAAAAATTTCTAAAATAAATTTTATCAGATTTACTTTTAACAGACTTAGTGCTAGGGGCACCTACTACCTTTGATTTATTTCCTTCTGCCTTAAGCTCCTTCTTCTCACTTTTTGATTCAGTATCCTTTCTTTCTTCATCTGCTCCTTTCTTCTTTCTTTGAACTTGTTCCTTCTTTCTCTTCCTTGTCACCTTAGCAGTGCTAGGAGTCTCCTTTACTGTAGTTGCCTTTTTCTTTTCACTTATTGTAGGTTTCTCCTTCTTTCCTTGAGTGGAGCTTCTGGTGTGTCTACTAGTTGGGGCACTACTAGTTGCACCCACTTCTTCAACTTCAACTTCTATTGCTTTAGATGTGCCAACTTGTTCTACAACATGCTTTTCTCTAACCTTCTCCAATTGTTCTTTAGTGAATCCTTTCTTCATCATGAATGTGTCAATTTATTTCCTTACTCTCTTTTCAATTACAGGTTTCATTGACTCACTGTAAACTTTGACAGATTTTTCTTCATAAGTTCCAAATCTTGGTGTCTCAGGGTCTACCAACTAAGCCAACAAGATGTCTACATATAGAGATAGTATATCTCCTTCCACTTCGTATCCCGTGGATATTACCCATGAAGTTCTGGGCTCATATGCTTCCATCATACATGTATCTGTGTTTGTAATCACCAAAAAATGGTCTAATAAACCCATAACCCCTAATTTGATTAATGGCCTTAAGAAATCCTAAATCAAACATATTTATTTCTAGACCCTAATTATGGAGAATTTGTTACAGTAATAAAGTGATTCCACTTATTAATTAAATCATATCGATTTAATTATTAAGTCACTTATTATCTCTCTTTTACTTAAGCTAAACTTTAGGCATTTAATAATTAATTCTTTTATTAATTATTATTATGCAACCTAGATATTTCCCCTTTAGGGTTTCCCTTTGGGGTTTTGGTATCCTTTTATAAGGATTCCCTCTTTGTAAATTATTCAATTCGATGGTTATTAATTAATTGAGGATGCTATTGCATTGAGATTTTTTTCTCCATTTTTTGCACAAGATGTTTCCTCTTCCATCGATCTGTGATTTTTTGGCCTCCATAGCTTTTTTTCTTCTTTCTTCCTGTGACAGGTTTGCATGCAGGTGATTCTTGGGAGCTGTGGGTTGATAGTTTTCATCAACTCCAATATGGTATCAGAGCTCCAGATCTTCATGCCCCTATTCTCTTTATGAGAGATTTGGCCTTGTTCTTTAAATCTGTGTTTTTGAGAGGTTTGTCTTAGATTTTAGTGGTTTTTGGGAGTATTTTTTGTTTGGAGTAGTTTGAGAAAAAACTAACATCTGGGTTGTGTCTGGAATACCCCCAAAACCCCTATTTTCATATAAGGCATGTCTTATTTGGACATAGTTGAAATCTGGGCTCTCTTTTTTGCTTGTATGACCTTGGCACATTTTTTGAGGCAAAAATCCGCCTCAGTTTCCATGTCGTTAATGTCAGTAGCCATAGGCCCCAAGATTTTTTAATATTTTTTTAAAAATAAAAAAAGTCTTTTTTTTTGTGCTTTTTTTATATATATAAAAAAGCGTGTGTTTTTTTATGTTTTTTTTCTTAAAAAAAACATAATGTTTTTTTATTGTTTTTTTTTCATTAAAAAAAATAATATTTTTTTTCTGCCATTTTGGTGGGAAATCTGGAGGCAGTTTTTTTTTTTGGAGGAATTGCCAGTTTAGCAAGGCTTCGCCGTTTTTGGCTGAGGTTTCACGAGGTTCACTTCTGTTTTGACCTCTCGATGGTTTTTTGCTCATATCTAGAGCAAACGAAGGCCTATTTTTGACTTCCTTAGATCGTCAAAAAGCTCTTTTTGAGATGGATGTCTTTTTGGAGGATAGATTTTCTGATTTTTCCATCTAGAAAGTTTTTTCAACTGTCAAAGTTAGGGTTCTATTTTGCACTCCGGGAGCCATATCTTGCTCATCCAGACTCCTTTTTTTGACTTCTGCATGGGGTCAAAAAGTTGCTTCTGTTCTCTTTCTTATTCTATGAGTCTCATACCCAGATTCTTCTCTATATATCTATGTATTCATTTTTTTTCTTTATGGAATTCTGGTAGATATCTTGGATGTTTCAGGTCCTGGGATCATTTCCTTCTCTGAACATTGTATACACCTTTTTCTATAGCTTTCTTTTGTAAACACACTGAAATAAAGTACCTACAGTTGTATATCTGGGATCTTGTACACCTTGTGCTTGTTTTTCCTCGCACTCAGTTATAAAGTGCCATGGGGGGGGTTATGATGTTTTGCCTTTTGTGCTCATCCACTTTTGTCAAGTGAGTGTCCCTTCCACGACATTAGCCTCATGATGTGTGTCTAGAAGATAATTTCTTCTACTTTGACACTACCCTTTATCCTGTTCTTGTACCTTCCTCTGCACTATTGGTGTTCCTAATTCTTCTTCTTGCAGTTGTTTTTGGTATGGCATTTCAGTGTTCCTGTCAGACCTCTCCATGTTCAACATTATGGGGGGTATCTCTTGTTGGTTCTAATGCTTTCTTGGTTCGAAGGAGTGATCTGTAAGGAAACTCAAGTGCGGAAACAGCTTCCTACGCTAATCTCTATAGGAAAGTATTGTGCAAATTCTTTTAAATCCTTACAATTTCAGATTCGTTAACTACTTTAACAAAGATATTGCAACCACA
>MU223146.1:1975012-1986062 GCA_018584345.1 Thuja plicata
GGTTGAGAAGGGTTAGAACCCAGGGTAGAAGTGGTTGAGATGGGTTAGGTTAGGGTTTAAGGGAATATTAATAAATGAAATAAACTTATTTAATTCATTTAGAAATATAGGATTTAATTATTAAAACGATTAAATTGATTTTTAATAATTAAGGGACTATAGCCATTTTAATTAAATTAATAGGCTAGGGGAATGGGTTGAATGCAAGTGATACTTGATATAGGGATTTATTTAATTCCTTCATAATTAAATACTATAGCCATTTTTGATTTTGGTTTGATTTGATTGGTCGGAATTGATTTGAATTGTATGGCTATAGTAGATAATATAAATCAGTGATAAAAATCACCTAGGACATTAAATTGATTCAAAGAATTATGCCAAACAGTAACAGGGTCGTTTGGACATACCTCGAGGGTATGATCACACTTAGGGCAAATAGGGTCTACAGTTGCGACAGACCAAATTCAGGTGGTTACAATACTCGGCTCACTTTTAACACAAAGTAGGGCCTCTCGGTATCAATCACATTTACATGATTGTTTGTGCTAATATGCTTTGTTGGGATATACGCCCAAATCACGCTTGCACAAACACAAAGGATTATACAACCGAACGAAGATCCTTACTAAAATCCATACAGTAGAAGCCACCTAATTCACCTCCAAAATTAGATAATCCAAGTGCAAGGGAGATAGTAACTCCCCCAAGATACTTGTCATATCATGCCCCTTTAGCATTTGGAGTTGGCTAAAATCGCGTCATGACTGGAACCATTGCGTGCTTGGTGACGACCATATTGTAATTAGCTATTGGGTATTTCTTACTAAGCCAAATCGACTCTAGTGATAATAAGTATTTGATTTTCACTCCTTTGTGCTTGATGTGTTTGAATCACCCCAAACATACACTAAAACAACATAAATGCCTTCAGACATTGACATCTCCACCTCAATATTTTATCAAATTGGTCCAAATTTCATTCAAAACAAGTGGCAAACTATCCCTGTTATACTCTTTCGTTTTCACCTATCAGAATTGTCATACAAAAAAATACTGTAACTAAAACAAATCATCTGAGAACCTTTGAATTTTCATATGAGAACCTACGAATTTTTGTATGATCATACTTCAGTAAGAAATTAGTTACCTTGATCTTTGTTATCCTTATTACCTGTCTACGTGGGTTGAATTAGTCATAGTACCTTTTCAAAACAATCATCAGTTCTTGATCAGGTGGCTTGACTCATCACCATCTTTCATCCTAGTTTCTTGTATGATCTTACTTTTCATACGCTATCTCATCAACAGTCAACCCCAATCAGCTCAGTCACAAGTGTCATCCTGGTCTCAAAACACGATACCTTGTACCAAGCTCAACAATATTTCACCAACGAATCTCTCACCAAGCTACAAGAAAATTGATCATTTGGAAATATTTTACATTGACCTATCAGTCTAGTCATTCTAAAGTCTTAACTGTAATTGTCTTTCATGGTACAAACTAGGGACAGTCTTGATTCAAATGGAAATGCTATCAACTATTCTACCCCGAGACCCTCATCCTATCAGAAACCTAGATCTGCTCAAAGGATTCCAAATCAAGACACACCAACTATCTATCAATCAATACCCTTGTTTCAAACATCAAGTTGCCAACATCAATCAACTCATACTACACATCAAAACACATTGATAATGTCAGCCTATGACAGGGGATCTAGCCAAGAATGGCAGAGTCACCACACAAGTATCTCCTCCCCGATTGAGGAACCTACTAAGGAAAAAATCAGAATATTTCAACAAGACAAACACGTACAAAAGATGATGAAAATGGACAAGGATAAATACTTCATGCACTTAGCATCTACAGGCGTTAAACTTCCTCATGACTTTGATATCGAAGGACTAATACAAAAAAAGGAAGAGTCTCCCATCACCATTCTAAATTGACAATTACAAGATATGAGATGTGAGCTTAGAGAATTGAAGAAAGTGAAAGAACAACTTTCTAAAAAATACTCGCTGGAGTCTATATGTCCCTTTCCATTTGCTAAAAACTTACAGGTGCCTCCATTTCCTCCTAAGGTTGAAATTTTGAATTATGATAAGTACAATGGGGAGGGTGACCCTCAAGATCATGTGAGGGAATTATGTGATCTCAGCATAGAGTTAATACATGAAAGGACATATCTAATGTGGTTGTTCCGACAGAGCCTCAGTGGCCAAGCCTTGGAATGGTTCACAAAAATCTCGCCCGGTATTCAAACATTTGATGGGCTCATACAAAAGTTCATCCAACATTATTATAACATCTTGCATACGGTCACCATGGTAAATATATTAAATACCAAACAACATAATGGTGAACCTTTCTTTAAATTCCTCCAAAGATTGAGAAAGTTCTTTGCGAGATATCCCTAGAAAATCCCATAAATTGAGAAAATTGACATCTTCATCAACAATTTGGTACCTGAGATGAACTATGAAATTCAAATACAAAAGCATAATGCCTTTAGTGAGTTGGTGGAAAGCACTATCCGCATCGAAGAGGTTCTTATGAAGAAAGGTGAACTCACCTTATATAAGGACACTAAACCCTCCAACAATTCTAACAATAACAATGGTAAAGACAAAGGGAAGTATTGGAGTAAAAAAAAATGTGGTCAATGATAGAGTGGTTAATTCATCCAATTTCAAAGATCCAGTATTCAACCTATCTAATAGCATCCAAGCTGCTAAGAACAATGTGAATATTCCAACACCATTCAATAGCAATCTAGACGTGCAGAAATACACAACACCATTGATACCAAAACCCAAGAAAAATTTCACTCCTCTTGGGGAGCCTCTCGAAACCGCATTAAAAACACTGGTGGCTCACAAGATCATCACGATACCAGACTCAAAGCCTTGGGAACTGAAAGTTGAACCTAAGTGGTGGAATGACAATCACTTCTGTGAATATCATAAGAACAAAGTACACTTAACTAAAAAATGCACAAATTTGAAGCATGTCTTCCAAGACCTAATTGATAACGAAACCATCACAGTTGATGTGCATCAGTCAAATAGTGATCACAAAGCTTTCAAACAACCCCTACCCTCATATGAACAAATGGAATCCTCAAAGAACCAAGGGGATAAAGTAAATTACACCCACCATAATGATGAAAATGTGATCCACATGCTTGAACCTTTTGAAAAATTTGTTAATGTGATCATCATCAAAGAAAAAAAGGAGTATGAATCTGTTGACGTTCAAATGAGGAATCAAGATAAGGTTACTCTTAAGGGAGTGGCTTCATCATCAAAACAACCTGATGCATTAAAACCCTCAACATCAAAGAAAATAGTCACATCAATCCCATCTGTGAACTACAATTTGGTTGATCAGTGACAAAGAACTCCAACCCAAATTTTCATCTTGGAATTACTCAAAATCTCACCATCACATAAGGAGATTCTTGAAATGGCTCTTTTAGAAACAACTGGACCAAAGGAACTTGGTTTTGATTGGTTCCAAACTATGGTAGGCCATCTGATCTCACCTTATTACCTATCTTTTTAGCAAGAAGATGATAAATCACTGAATCATCCGCATAACCAACCCCTACATATAGAGGCCTTGATCCAAAGACATAGAGTCAAACACGTCTTGATAGATGGAGGCGCTAGTCTGAACATTTGTCCCTCTTAATCTCATGATAGTATTAGGTTTTTCAGAACACACTATATATCCTAGAAGAAAGGTCACCGTAAAAGCATATGATGAGGAAGAAAGGTCATCAAAAGGATTGGTCATGTTATCTATCAGAGTTGGACCTATTGAGAGAGATGTAATTTTCCAAGTGTTGGATTTACCCCTAGCATATAAAATTTTATTAGGGATACCATGGATTCATGACATGCAGGGAGTCCCCTCCACATATCATCAATGTCTAAATTTTCCCCATAACGGAGCGGAGGTTTTTATTTCGGATGATAACACATACTCTTGTAACACTTTAAAGAAGACAGACAACATGGTTCCACATAATAAGGAAGTATCTAATGAGAAAGGATTTGAAAGTTCTCAGATAACACTCATGAAGAGCTTTAAGGATAAATTAAATATCAAAGAACAAGAATGAGAGAATATTATTTACATCCTTTTCCCTCAGTGGCTAATCACCCTACATCCCCTAGATCTTACATAATTCCCTCATCATGATTCAAGCATGCTAGCACTTAGATATTAGAAATACAAGAAGGGACTGGTATGGTAAAAGCCCATGTTTCTCTCTCAAATGAGAATGAAGAAAATGTCATCCTTGCCTGTCTTTATAAAGGATAAGATCATGACCAAGAAATTAATCACATTCAAATCTCCCCACAAAATAATGGTAAAGGATATCAACTCATGCAAAAAAATTGGGGTATAAAGGAAAAGGACCCCTAAAAAGAGATAAAGGGTTAATAGATTCCATACACATGCAATTCAAGAATCCAACAGACAAAACATGACTAGGATACCATGATAAAAAATTTAATCCTTCCTCCAGCAATGGTCCTATAAACACTCAAACAAAGGACTTTGATGATGAGACTGAGGAAGAAGCAGAGATTACAAGGTTATCATTTGAAAGACTATTATGTATACAAAAAGAAAATCCTCACTACCAAGGGGAATTGTATTTCCCACCTCAATTCAGAGCCCCCTTCAAACCAAATAGATTAGTGTCCCAACAATTGTAGGGGGTGGATCAATGGATCAAAGAAGAAGTAGTAAACCCACCACAAGATGTGCCAAAATTAGAACCCAAAGGTGAACGTGATGAGAGACACCCTAACTGGTGGCAAATAGTCACTATTTCTCACATACTAGATTTACCACACTTCATGGATACAAGTGTATATGCCATTGAGGTATCCCCATCCCACCTTACGTCTCTACAAGCAGGTGCAAATAAAGCCATAGAGAAAGAAGATGAAGATAACTGAGAAGAAGAACAAATTTCTAGTGAAGATGAAGGAGTCTTCATGACCATAGCACAATACCTTGGTAGGTATGATGACAGTCAAACTGATTCTCATGAATACAATTTTGGTCAAGGTATGTAGAGAATGAACTAGAAGGGAAGCATCCAAAATAGGGGCAGAAATTTTCTCCTACCCATGTCCTACACATACCCCATTATATGGAAACAAGTTCTAATGAATATGAATGAGATTCTCTCTCAGATGCCATAGTAGATATTGAATTTGATGTCATCCATAACTACACACCTCAATTTAAACAAGGAGAGAGTTCCAATACTTCCCAGACAAGATTTATTCCTCCTAACATAAATTGGAACTTTGGAGATAATGGCATGGATAATCACACTAGAACTAGGTCCATGTCAAGAATTGAGATTATTCCTCTTACAAATTTTCTGGAGCAACTATCTACTCAGAAGGAGAATCAAAGAACTAACGTTAGATTAAATAGGTTAAATTCACAAAATACTAACAACAACTCTAATAGTGAAGTTAGGATGCTTCACAGTCTAGGGAGTCCTTCGGAGAGTAACGTGATAGATCTTATCTTACCCGTCAAAAGCCTTGATCATGATAATGTGGTGCTATCTATAGAAATTATAACTGGATCATCATCCCTAATTCATCTTGAACTTATTGAATGGAACTCAAATGAGCCTTTAAACCTAGTCTCTTCTCCAAATGACTACACTCTGGCATGTTACCTAAATGCTATTGAGCCCCTCACTTCTTCAATCAGTGCAATGAGCGTAAACATGAAAGAGGGGGATATCAAGTTTCTCAGTCTTAAAAAGAGAAATAAAAAGAAAAAGAGGTCTGTAGGTGAAAACCACTTTGTGGCAGTGTCAGAGCCAAAAATAGTAAAAACAAATGATGTATCCAATGGTGAAAACCTCTTAGAGGCGCCAGAGGATGGGAAACTTGATATCTTCCCTGATCACTTGTAGGAATGGTCTTCAGTGCTTACAGAGCCTACACAACCGGTCAATCTGGGAACAAAATAGGTACCCCAATTGATATATCTGGCACAATCCTTGTCTGACAAGGAGAAACATTACTTTACTCAATTTTTCATGGACAAGAAGATCAATTTTTCTTTCTCTTACTCAGACATGCCAGGACTTGATACAAACTTAATAATGCACCATTTGTCAATTGCTCCCAATGTTAAGCTAGTTAAACAAAAGCTCAGGAAGATACATCCTCATGTAGCACTATTGGTCAAATGTGAGATAGAAGAGTTGCTAAAAACATAATTCATCAGAGGTATATCATACACTGACTAGATTTCAAACATCGTGCTTGTTTCTAAGACTGATAAATCAATTCGAGTCTGTATAGATTTCTTGGATTTGAATAAAGCTTGTCCAAAAGATAATTTCCCACTTCCCAACATTGAGATGATTGTGGATTTCACAACTACATACAAAATGTATTCTCTCATGGATGGCTTTTCAAAATACAATCAGATAAAAATAGCACTCGAAGACAAAGAGAAGAAAATTTTCATGTGTGCTTGGGGCACATTCTATTGGAATTTTATACCTTTTGGCCTAAAAAAGGTAGGAGAAACATACTAGAGGGCTATGACGACCATATTCCATGACATGATGCATAAGAATATGGAGGAATATGTTGACGACACTTTGGCAAAATCAACAAAGAGAGCTACACACTTGGCTAACTTAGATAATATTTTTAACAGAATGGAGCAATTCAAACTAAGGATAAATCCAAAAAAGTGTGCCTTTGGTGTGACATCAGGAAAAATCCTAGGGTACGTTGTTTCATCAAAAGTAATTGAAGTCTATCCAAAAAAAAGTAGTAGCAATTATGAAAATGCAACCGCTAAGAAATATCAACCAAATTAGAACACTACAAGGAAAGCTACAGTCAATAAGAAGGTTTATCTCACAACTAGCAGATAAAGCACAACCCTTCACAAAAACATTACACAAGGGTGTAACATTCAAATGGGATAAGGATGTGAAAAGCACTTTCTATGAGCACAATTACACCATCATTGAAAAATATTCCTTAGCGGTGGTATTTTCTTCTCAAAATATTTGACATTACATGCTCGCACATTCTATCAAATTGATTGAAAAAATTGATCCTGTAAAGTACTTGTTAAACAAGGGAACTTTGACTGGCAGACTAGCAAAATGGGTGATGCTACTCGACGAATTTGATATTGAATACATAGATATAAAATCCATCAAAGGACAAGTCATTACTAATCATATGGTAGACACTCCCCTTCAAGCCAGTAAACCCCTAATCATAGAGGTTCCTAAAAAATCTATTCTACACCTAACAGAGCACTCCTAGACAATGTTCTTTGATGACTCGTTCACACAACAAGGTTCTGGAGCCAGTGTGCTCTTTATAATGCCCCAAGGATGATAACATGTAACTGATTAAATGTTTGAAGATGTTAAGTTGATAATCATGCAAGACATTAAATCTGTTAATGTATTATATTGTCATTCATGTCAACCTAATATAATATATATGGTCATGAAAATAATGCCAAAGAATTTAGAGAACCAAAGGAACCAAGGCTATGCTATCAGTAATGCATAAAAATCAAGTATTCACTAAGTGACCAAAAACACCAGTGGAGTGCACTCGACAGATAGAGAAAAAGAACAAAGTCACAATGATACCCGACAAGGAAATGCACAGCACTATTGACGAGCAAAGTCGCAGTGATACCCGACAAGGAAATGCACAACACTACCGACGAGCAGAGTCACAGTGTTTCCCGATGAGCAAAGCACAGAGTAACCCGACGGAATAAAATACAGTGTTTCTCGATAGACATAGATCATGAAGCTAATTGGAATCTCACCGATGGAATAGTCAGTTGTCACCGACGACTAACTACAGTGGTGACCAATAGAATAGAGAGTTCAGAAAATGACAAAATATCTAGCTGGCAGAGCTAAATATAGCCTTCATATAGGGGCTCGTGTGCCTTCTCAAGTATAGGTACATCAAGGTCTATGCCAACATCATCATCATCATCATCATCATCATCGTCGTCGTCGTCGTCATCATCATCATCATCATCATCATCATCATCATCATCATCATCATCATCGTGATCATCTTGATCATCGTGATCTTCTTCATCATCATGGTCTTCTTCCATGGGATCATTACCTTCTACTTCTATATTCACACTTCCATGTTCCCTCATTTGGAAATCCACATTCTTCGAATTGTCATGGTCCATAACATGAAACCTAGGGTGGTTGACCTATATGAAAATGATGACCTTATATTAACCATTACCATGATGTCATCATCAAATCATGTCGTATGTATTTTATAAATTATTAAAATACATACCAATGGACGAAATTCATTTCCCCCTTCAATGTGACCATGCTGCCTACAATGTTCCTCAGCTGTTTTAATTAGATATCTTTGATTCTTTGAGCTCTTACAAATTTTACAAGGACAATAACATTTTCCATCACCTTTTCTTTTTAAGTTAGACCACATTGTACCAATTGTCTCCCTATTTTGTTGTGTATTGATATCATCAGACATGGTCTTTCTTGACGTTTCAAGAAGAGCAATGCTTGGAACGTATAGGCCCGATCTGAAAAAATCAGCAAATAAAAACTAACATGAAAAATGTTAAATTGAATGACATTTTATTATAGAGATAAATGTGTTGTGTAGATTACTACATTTCAAAATTAGTGAAGGAATAGTAAGAACAAAAGAAAAAAAATGCATCCAAGAGTCTTGATAAAAAAATGCATTCAATGCTTATTCACTGTCACAGTGGTATAAAGTGATAAAAAATAACAATTCATATGGTTTATGATAAGTCACAAAAAAACTCTTATAATAGTCATCAAGAGATAATGGAGGTCATGCATGCATGATTGCAAAGCACAATGAATAAAGAACAGGCATTATGAAGGCTCATAGCCACAGTAAGGAATGATGTCATAAAAATCAAAAGAGGGACAATTTCTAAAAGGCAGTGATATTCATGGTAGTTATAAGTTTTTGGTCAGTTCCCCTCAATGGAAACAAGTTAAAAATKATGTAAAWASACTCCAAAATGGTGGTGGTYRATGGAGGGMAGTAGARGACACATTTTRAYTCAATAAAATTAARGAGTTTCTTYCTGCAACARTCACTGTCCCGTGGGAACAKTCTRTTCCATTTTGATCTTCTATGCATAAAAATTGATTATCTTGAAAGAGTAGTATTGMATCATRCATTTTTTTGAAGTTTGATCATATTTAAATCTATTGTTACAACTTTTGTGGKCCCTAAGGTCGRGGAACATAAATCTTTGTGAYTGTACCTRTGCATTTCATTACACCAATTTAGTARTTTTTCTAATTTCTTAAGAGTAAGGGACCCTCCCACTTTAGGTAGACCATGTGGCTTGTGGGAGGMRTCCATATGTGTATTATATATTCCTTTATGATGCTCTGAATGYAGGAGGAGACAGGGAGAAGAGAAGACAGTAACCATTCTTGTGCAAAAGTGTTGGAAAGGGTGCATGGAACAACACYARTTGTTAGTCTGAGTMTATTMTCCAAAGGAGGGGGATGTTAAATGATGGATCTTATATAAATAGGTCCATTTTAAGGTGTCTGATCCAAATTTAGGATCCTGGAGTGTTTGGAGGTGTTTGATTGGAGAAGCCCTAGCCTAATGACCCTTAGAGTGAGGGTTTAGTGAATGAGAGTATAGATGAGCATGGACAACCAACAAAACTTGAAAATGTGTTGATTTAGTTCATTATCCAAGACTATTTCAAAGTTTTAAGACCTAGGTGTGAGTGGGTATATGATTTTCTTTGTAATTGGAGGGCTAATTAGGCCTACTTTGCTGGTTGCAAGCGGGTGGATTTGTTCACCAGTCAAAGTGTAATAAATTGAGGTTGAGATATGTTTTGTAACTTTCTGAAGGGTGTCTGAAAACCTAGTTTGTTCACCAAGTTTTTTGGAAGACTTTAGAGATAGAGGTTGAATACCCGATTGAGAGGGCTACTAGGAGCAGGCCTAGAACAACAGTTTGATCTTGGGAGTCAAAACAAAGACAAAGATTATGGCATACATCAACTTTGAGTTTTTTTTCTTTATTTTAAGGTAGAACTATTTTTGATTTATTAAAATTTTCATGTTTCCTAAGTCTCTCTAGACTCTATCCATAGTCTCTAAACACTCACATAACCCTTCAGAGATACATTGCACAAAATAAATACAAAACTCCCAACTTACTATCCTATTCTAGACAGTCTTTGCAAATGTTCTTGTCCATCCCTTTCCTTGGCTCTCTGCCCTAATAACTTATCTTCTCCTAGTAGAATCCCTCTACTATCATTCCCTTAAGCCTCCAAGACCATAACCTTTCACCCTTTTGTGGACAAAGCTCTCATGTTCTGATTGTTACTCTTTATCTATGTCCTTCCTGCCTAGGCTAGTCCTTTCAAAGAACCAAAACACGTGCAACCTAATGCATGGTTACCAGCCACTTTAGAGGTATTTTACATGGTCCCTCCATCACCCCCTTGTCCAATTATGGGGTTTTATTCCACGCTCAAATCCTGCAACCTACATCCCACAGTCACTAGATACCCTAAACCAGGTTTTGGACAGTTTGTTAAAAATGCGATAATTTCTTTAAACCTAAATGAAGGCCAGTGTCACCAACACTAAAATAGATTTCATTCAATGTATTTTAATCTATAATGTATGTCCACTTAATACATATTCAAATGATGCAAAAAAATAGTCAAGAACAGACTATTATCAGACAGTTGTAACACAAATTTGTAGAAAACCCACATTTTATTGTTCTTTTCTCTTAATACTTTGACCAAAGTTCTTATCTGCCTCAATACACACATATTTAGATTTTTATAAACCTTCTAAAATTTACTTCTAACTTTTCTAACTACCCTTGAACCAATAAGAACCACCTTTTAGTGCTTTTGATAATAAAAGTTGTCAAGCAACTTCTCAAGTTGCTTTGCCAACTATTGATC
>MU223146.1:1992837-2042901 GCA_018584345.1 Thuja plicata
GAACTAAGTAAATCAAATCCGTTAAACATACATATGATACCAAGACAAACATCAGAGAAGGTCTGCAAACTATTTTTTAAAATTCCTATCGACATTCATTGCAACCAAATAATAGGTGAGCCGAAATTGAAATCAACATCTTTGCAGATGCTAGGTTTGTCACGATTCATTTGTTAGGTTTGTCACGATTCATTTGTTAGGTTTGTCACGCAAAATCCATATGCAATTTATTCATCTCATACAAAATAAAGAAACCCTAATTGGGTTACTCGAATTGAAAACTAACAGCACTTTGTAACCCATATTGTTGCAAATTGACAAATAGTTTAATGTCGGATAAACAAAATACAAATAGAATGAGAACACATGTAAGTCTATAAAGGATTCATCGATACCAACCTAATTTTGTGTAATTCTGAAACAAATCTGCCTTCCGTTTGATCACGCACATATGGTGTTGGTTCAATCACTTCAACGCATATGTGTGTGCCTTCTATTCATGCCCTCCTTCAACTCTTATTTGCTGCATAATCACAATGAATTGAAATGAAACCTTTTTTTTAAGTTATATTGATCGTGTTTGTCGCAATTATGACAAAATGTCCTAGTTGTCGCAATTCCGACCAACATGGGAATGGATTAAAAAAAAAAATCAAAGTTTTCCTTCCATATTCTGACCAAGCAAAACAAATGTAATGCATGGTTGGAAATTTAGGTTGAAAATTAGGGTCAAATGTACTAGTGACTCACCATATGACTGGTTATAAGCAAAAGTTTCAGACTTTTGAATACTATAAAGTTGGTTCAATAAGAATGGGAAATTACACACCTTGTCCAGTTGAAGGTAGAGGAACAATAATGCTGAATAACAAGATAAAGTGTGAGAATTCTTATTGGGTAAATGGATTGAATTATAATCTATTGAGTGTTTCTCAGTTGAATAATTTAGGTCACAAAGTATCATTTGAAAATAAGAAGACAAAGATCTTCAATAAATCTAGAAATCCGATTGGCATCGGTGAGTAGACAAAAGGTAACTTATTCTATCTAAATGATATTGATTCAACTTGTTTGATTGCTACGAACAAAGACATATGGTTATGGCACAAAAGACTGTGTCATGTGAACTTTGACAACATGATAAAGATTAGCAAAAAGAGAAATGTCAGAGGCTTACCGATGATGACCAAGCCCAACAATATCATGTCTAAGAATTGTCAAAAAGGAAAAATGACAAAGTCTAGTTTCAAAATCAAAACCCATACATCTGATGCAATTCTAGAATTAGTAAATATTGATTTATGTGGACCTATGAGGACAAAGAGTTATTATGGAGATAGATATTTCATTCTCTTTGTTGATGATTACCTTAGAATGATGACAATTATGTTTCTAAAAGATAAATCTAAAGCATTCAAGATATTTTAATGGTATAAGGCTATGGTAGAGAAATAAAGTGGTAAGGATCTAAAATGTTTGAGATCAGATAGAGGAGGAGAGTTTATATAAGATGAATTCACTAACTTTTGTAATGAGCATGGAATCAAAAGACAGGTCTCTGCACCAAGGACACCACAATAGAATGGAATTGCTGAAAGAAGGAACAAATCCATAGTGGACTATGCAAGGACACTGATGATAGAGAAAGGCATCACCCAAATATTCTGGAGGGAAGCTTTTAGTACTACTGTTTACACATTGAACAGAGAACAATTGAAGAAAGACACCAAAAAGACACCTTATGAGCTATGGTATGGATACACACCCAATGTAAGTTATTTCAAAAATTTTAACAGTCAATGTTATATCTTAAAAGATGATAGAAATGGAAAACTTGACTCCAAGAGTGATGAAAGAATTTTTTTAGGGTATTCTACCAAGAGAAAGGCTTATAAATGTCTAAACAAAGCCTCTAACAAAATTATTGAAAGTGCAAGTGTAAAGATAGATGAATTTGCAGAGAAGAATGAACAAGAAAGCACTAAAGAACCAAAGGACTACAATAAGTTCACTTACAATGAGGAACCTGACACCCTACCCTACCAACAATGTAGAGCTCCCGAGCAACAGATCTTTGCACCCGAGCACTAGGCTACAAATACCGATGGTCAGGACAACGATCAAGATAATGTGCAATGTGATGAAGAACAGATTGAAGAACAAATTAATGACCAAGCTGATAGACAAAGAGATGTACCTGTACTTGCAAGATATGTAGGAAAGAACCATCTAGAGATCCAGATCATAGGAGATAAGAAAGTTGGTACAAGAACAAGAAGTAATTCTCTAAACTCAAGCTGTCTAATTTGTGAGTTTGAGCCAAAATCTGCCAATGCTGCACTTGATAATGAAGAATGGATAAGTGCTATGAATGATGAGATTGAGCAGATTGAGAAAAAAAAAACATGGTCACTTGTGCCAAGACTAGATGACAAGAATATCATCGGTACAAAATGGGTATTCAGGAATAAGCTGAATGAGAATGAAGAAGTCACAAGGAATAAAGAAAGACTAGTATGCAAAGGGTATGCACACCAAGAAGGAATTGAATATGGAGAGACCTTTGCACCCGTTGCTAGGCTAGAAGGAGTAAGAATATTACTTGCTTATGCTGCATATAAAGGATTCAAGGTATATCAAATGGATGTCATGTCTGCATTCCTGAATGGAATACTTGAAGAAGAGGTATACATTGAACAACCAGAAGGGTTTGTTGATCCAGACAAGAGGGACATGGTATATAGACTTCACAAATCCTTGTATGGATTAAAAAAAGCACCCCGAGCCTGGTATGAAAGAATTCATTCCTATCTAATAATTATTGGATTTGTAAGAACTAGTGAAAATAGTAATCTTTATTTGAAGGAAGATACTGATGCTAACACTTTGATTGCTGAAATATTTGTTGATGACATCATATTTGGAGGCAATGATATGCTATGCAAATCATTTTCTAATGAGATGAACAAAGAGTTTGAGATGTCTATGTTTGGAGAGATCAAGTTCTTTCTTGGTCTACAGATCATGCAACAATGTGAAGGTATTTTCATTATGCAATCTAAGTACATCAAAGAAGTACTAAAAATATTCAAGATGGAAGAATCCAAACAAGTTGAAACACCGATGGAAATTGGATGCAAACTGACAAAAGAAGACAAGTCATCAGAGGTAAATCAAACTTTGTACAGATAAATGATTGGAAAACTCATGTAAGTTGTACATACTAGGCCAGATATTGCACATGCAGTAGGAATAGTTGCCAGATTTTCTGATAATCCCAGGGAATCACATATGACTGCTGTGAAAAGAATCCTAATATATATGAAGAATAACGAGGAATATGGCTTATGATACAGAAGAGAAGGCAAATTTGAACTTCAGGTCTTTACCAACACTGATTAGGTTGGAAATATTGATGACCAGAAGAGAACAACTGGAGGAGCATTCTTCATGGGTGACAAACTTGTCACATGGATCAGCAAGAAATAAGGATGCATCTCACAATCTACTGCAGAAGCATAGTATGTTGTTGCTACTGCAAATTGTTCAAATATTGTATGGATCAAACAGTTACTGGAAGGTATGCATATGAAGATCCTAGAACTAGTAATTATCTATTGTGATAATACAAGTGCAATTAACATTTCCAAAAATCCAGTCATGCATGCTAAAAAAAAGCATATTACCATCAAGTATCATTATTTGAGAGAACAAGTTCAGGCAAAAGAGGTGATACTTGAGTATGTGGTATCAAAGGAACAATTGGCTAATATCTTCACCAAGCCACTTCCCAAGGATGCATTTGAGTACTTGAGAAAGAGACTAGGGGTCAAACCCTTGTCTACTGGTCAGTAAGCTGACTAGAAGGCTACATCAACCTACATATTATCAGAATATCATTCATGATTGATGCATCTATATACAAACATGTGTATATATATATATATATATCTTCACCAAGCACCAGAGCATATTGTCGTATTGTTGATGGATAAGGGAAATTCAAGGAATATATTATGGATAGAGACAAAAGTTTGCTTCAAATTAATATTAGATATTTGTGAGATATTTGTTTGGCATTGTTTTCAAAGGGGGAGAAATTATCCATATTATCACATCCTTCTGGAAAGGGAGAGATTATCCATTATCACACTACTCCAACAGGGAGAGATTATACAAAGGGAGAGAGATTGTATGGAAATCTTATACAATGGGAGAGTTGCTGACAAGTGAAACAAAAAACATCAAAATAAAGGAGAACAATCAAAGGGAGAGAGTTTGATACAAAAGGAGAACACATCATACCAGAGAAAGAAAGATTCTACATCCATCCAGTGAAGGGATTGAAGATAGATAGAAAGAGATGCAAGAATCAAATCTAAGCTAAAACAGAGCTTACCAATGGTCAGACATTTATCGGATAACAAAAAAAAATATTGGTAGTTTGATCAATCTCAACTATGGTATTTCATATTGTATTACAAATAGTATAGTATGATAATATAGTACATTTCCATCAATGCCAAAGGGAGAGATTGATAACATGTAACTGATTAAATGTTTGAAGATGTTAAGTTGATAATCATGCAAGAAATTAAATAAATTAATGTATTGTATTGTCATTAATTTAAACCTAATATAATCTATATGGTCATGAAAATAATGCCAAAGACTTCAGAGAACCAAAGGAACCAAGGATATGCTATCAATAATGCATACAAATCAAGTATTCACTAAGTGACAAAAAACACCGACGGAGTGCACCCGACGGACAGAGAAAAAGAACAAAGTAATAGTGATACCTAACAAGGAAATGCACAGTAGTACCAACGAGAAAATTCATAGTGATACCCAACAAGGAAATGCACAACACTACTAACGAGCAGAGTCACAGTGTTGCCCGACAAGCGAAGCGTAGAGTAACCCGATGGAAGAAAATACAGTGTTTCTCGATGGACGGAGATCACAAAGCTAAATGGAGTCTCACTAATGGAACGGTCAGTTGTCACCAACGACTAACTATAGTGGTGACCGGCAGAACAGAGAGTTCAGAAAATGACAAAATATCTAGCTGGTAGAGCTAAATATAGACTTAACTGGTTGTCTACTTTGTTTTATTCAACCAGAGATAAGTGATTGATTTAAAGCTAATTTTTATACTTGGCAAGAAGATATCTATGAGACAAATAAGGATTTATGCTTTAAATTCAATTGGCTGGATTGTTTTTCATGCCAAGAATCAAGAATCAGGAATCAAGAATCAAGAAACAATGAATATCATGTCTATATAAGAGACAAGCATAATTCATTTACGAATGGGATTAAGGGGAGTGAATAGAAAGAGGATGCTAAAGAGAAACTAATGAAGAAATACTTCATGCAGTACTGATCAAACAAGCTAAAGGAAGAGCTAAGGAATTCTACAGACACCGACGAACAGTGAGCACAACATCACAGAGCAGAAAGTATGGAGCACAAAGAATTGAATTGACATATTGGTTAGAGAGGTAATGTACTTAAATAGATCTAAAAATGTACAATTTAAGTTTCAATATGAACATGTCATAATTTTTTAGTTTAACCATTGAAGCATCAAGTCTCTTAACCAAGTAGGACATAATAGTCTTCTATATATTGAGGTACATCCAAAGGAATGCCAAAAAGGTTGATTCATGAAAGTAGCATTGGATATGCCTGATGCCTATAGACAGTCTAAGAGAGAGGTTGATTCAAGGATGGCAGCATTAGATGCCCGATACTAAGTGAAAACCTCTATGTATAAAATCCTCTAACAAGGTCACACCTAACAGTGTGTTTGTAACCTTTAACAGGGTTGGCTCTTAATAGGGCTCACTTAAGAAGAGTGAAAATTTGGGGTATCGGTACCAGTGGTTTTTTTACCTTAACATGGTTTCCATGTTAAAAATTCATGTGCTATGTGTGTATGATTCATTTCTTTACTGTCTTGCATCTTACATAGCTAACTCTGGATTGATCGGTATACTCTGCTTATTTACTGAGTTTTGATAAATAGTTATACTTCTTATCGGTAATAAAGAAAGAATAAGGATTGGCAGAGAAAACTGACAGATAGTTAATCATTATTAGTATTTCATGGAATGCATCTTGTAGGGACATAATAATCTCAGGTTTATTGATTGGTGGTTAAATTTTGAAGGATAAATTTTTGAGGCCACTGATTCACCCCCCCTCTCAGTTATTACTAACAAAGGATACAAAATTACCAAAGCATACAACATGATATTTCCTTGCAGAAATAACATAAATGAGTATGAAGCTTTAGAAAATGGACTAAATTTAGCTATCAAATGGAAAATCCTTGAACTCTACATCTACAAGGATTCTCAGTTAGTGATCAATCAAGTGAAAGATCAATATCAAACCAAGGATGAGAAGCTCATGCCATATAACAGGATGGTTGGCAATCTAAAGAAGTACTTTGTATTCATCACATTCTAGAAAATACCAAGGGAAGAAAATAAAGCTACTGACACCATAGCTACATTGGCCTCAATGTTACAATTAGAAGAGCATCAATTTTTCTATGACTTCCTGGTGGAAGAACTCCCTTTTCTAGCCTATGACTCCCCAGAATCCCAAATAGTATGCTTAATTATGGGCACTGAATCCTCTCAATATAACCAAATATACTCCTACCTGCATGACTAAATAATCCCTAATAACCTATCCAAAAATGAGAAGAGAAACCTTACAAGAAATGTCGTGTGTCATTTTATCATAGGTAACGATTTGTATAGATAAGGTCTAGACGATACTCTCCTTAGGTGTCTAGAACGTGAAGATTCTGAACATGCGCTAAAGAAAGTCCACAAAGGTATTTGTGGGTCTCACACGAATGGTCTTTTGTTGGCTAAGAAAATCCTAAGGGTGGGGTACTATTGGCCTTCCATGGAGAAAGATGCTATTCAATTTGCTAAATCCTCCAAGAAATGCCAATTACATGGTAACTTGATACATGCTCCTGATCAAGAGTTGTTACCTTTCATCACACACTGACCATTTCAATAATGGGCCTTTGGATTGATAGGGAAAATATATCCCTCCTCATCTAGCAGACAAAAATTAATCATTACAGCCACTAAGTACTTTACCAAGTGGGTTGAAGAAGTTCCACTTATCAAAGAAACCAGAAAACAAGTATCCATGTTTATCGTAAACTACATCATTTGCAGGTACAAGATACCTTCCTCTATTATAATAGATAATAGAGGACAATTCAAAAATAAAGATATGGACTAATTATGTGAGAAGTTCAAAATTACCCATTAGTGTTCCTCTATTCACTATCCTTGAGGGAATGGATAGGTTGAAGCATCCAATAAAAATATATTAAAAATCTTGCATAGGAAAATGAGTAAGTTGGGAAAAGACTGGCATCTCCAATTAAATCTGACTTTGTGGGCTTATCAAACCAGAAATAGAACACCTATAGGGTCAATGTCATTTTCCTTGGTATATGGCATAGAAGCAGTATTAGCTATTGAGGTAGAAATACCATCATTCAGAGTCTCACTACAAAGAATAATCACGGATGAAGATTACTAGATTTCCAAAATCTGGGAATTAGAATTACTTGATGAAAGGAAAGAATCATTCGACCACTTAAGGGTCTATTAAAAAGGATGTGTAGAGGTTACAACAAGAAAGTAAGATACAAAGAATTTCAGGTTGGCAATCTTGTACTTAGAGAAAATCCAAAGAATCAACAACATCGTGAACAAAAGGGAAAATTTGAGCCCAACTAGCTAGTTCGCTTCATGATTACTGCAAAATTTGGCTTTGGATCATATCAACTATCAACTCTAGAAGGGGAGACATTTCTTGATCCCATCAATATGATCCACCTAAAAAAGATCTACAGCTAGACATTTTGAGCAATTCATGTACAAAAAAAATGATCCTGAAAGAAATACTGAAAACATCAAAAAGAAGAAAATCCAAAAACATTTGGAAAATTCCTAAAAAATGATCATCCTGGTGAAAACCTGGCAAACATGCACCTTGATGGATTAACAAAAAAATAATTAAAAAAAAAGGAAAGAAAGGAAAAAAAGAAAAAAATTTGAAAAAGAGAAAAGTGCTTTGGTGAAAACTTGATAAAAAGGTGCCTTGGTAGCAAAAATAGCAATTCTACCAAGTGGTGAAAACCTGGAAAACATGTGTCACTTTTAACTATCTCTCCATATATCAATGTGTGGCTTGACTATCTTAGCCTTACTTTGTTGCACTTAACAACTCTTTGTCACTTTTGTGACCTTGTGCAACCCAATCCAAACATTGACTTAGCATCCTATCTTGGAATTGATCAATATCTTAGTCTTATGGGTTTTTTCATCACTAAGGGAAGTCTCCTAGTTATCAAGTCAACACCTTGTCATTCATTCTGCTGATCAATGTTAGCTACCTTGGTCTTCTAGCCACTGGACAGTTTTCCACTGACACCACTGGTGTTTTTCAACACCTTAATCAAATAGTGTTTCTCAACACTACCTATTTGGACACATCTTTGTTTTTCAACACACATCGGATAATTTATCAAAGCACTTAAATCTTGGTTTATTAACACTCAAGCACACAATAGTGTTTTTCAACATTAACACCCACAAGCACAATGGTGTTTCTCAACACCTTACACATACAAACATATCACAATCAAAACTTGTTGCAAGGATGATGATCATTTTCTTGAGTGTTGTTTGTTATCGATGATTTTCATACTCTTTTCTTTGATTTCTTCTTGTTGGTGTAGTTCCAATGATCCTATAATGTCAAGTAAATGGGGTGTATGTGATAAGATCTTCTGTGTCAAGTTGGAAAAGCCTCACATCCCTTGATCTCATTTACTTGCACGCCAAGGTGAGGTCAGAACTATCTCCTTGACTGTTAATTTTCCTATTTACCCAAGAATGCACTCATGGTTATCTTGACTCTAAATGCCTTGATATTGGTGTACTCTTTCAATATCATCTAGAAACAATATTTAGGTCATCATGGTTCTTATACCTTGATGCTTACATTAAGTTTCCCACACTATCTGATGAAATTCATACCCATATCCTTATGGTTGTAGTGACACCAGTAAGGATTGTATTGGCTCTAATTATCCAAATGCTCGATGATGACAAATTGGCTAAAGGAATCAGTGACTAGACTCACATTGTAGGTTGCATTTCATTCTTAGGCTTGCATAATAGCATTATAATGACAAAAAAGAGCTACCCTTCTAACATTGAATCCTTCGATGAAGCGATCAACTGCATTAATCTCCTTAAGGTTATATATCTATAAAAAGAGAGTTAGAATCGACCAAGCAAGAATCAAATCATCACAATTTTCAGAGAACAAAACATCATGATAAGAGCATGTTATATACTAAGAAAAAAATGAGATAGGTTTTTATCCAAGATATGTACAAAAGCTACTCAGCGAAATGATACAAGATAATAATCCACCCAGAAGTAACGCATGAATGAAAGACAAGAAAGATAGAGATCACACAAAGCACGAATCGATCATATATATATATATATATATCTCAGAAGTATTAGTGTCTACAAAAGGTGCTTAGATAATCTCAAGAAAAATATGCATCCTCGATGCAAATGAATCATGTACAATCAATGGATCTCATAAAAATCATAAGGGGCTGAGATAAAAGTGTGAATATCAAGACTTGCTCCCTCCCTCACTGCCATCACGAGGGGGAGGTAGAGGAACATCTTCCCGAGTAGGAGGGCCCACTCCCTTGGATCTCGCTAAATAGTGTTAATATGGTGGTACATGTTGTGCTACAGGAACTGCCACACTGTATGTTGCTACATAGTAGGCTTCCTTGCTAGTTTGCTGGGTAACCTCATGCTGAAGAGCAGTGCGCTCATCTGCAAACCCCTGGGTCAGCCCCTAAATCCTCTCATCTCTCTCATCAAGGGCACGGTCTCGCTGTGCAATCGGTGCCTGAGTCACTGCTAGGTATGTCTATATCCCTCAGATCTCTCCCCTCAGGGTGTGGATTACATATTATGGGTTCTGCTTCCTGGGCACACCCTCCTCTCTAACCTATACATCCCTCTGTTGACGAACCTATTGGGCTACATCATCAAAAATGAGATCCTATAGAGCATCACCCATCTCCTCATCTGCTATACCTATGGGAGGAGGACCAATGCCAACAGAACCTAATGTCCCTCCCTCTCTGTGCTTTTATTTCTTCCCTATTGTAGGTGCCCTGCTAGAGCTAGCACCTGGGTCTCCTCCTTCTCTCCTAGGTATTGGAACCTTCTATCCTCCACCTGCAACCCTCTATGAAACATCATCCTCTTCAATCAGTGGCACCCTCTCGGCTGGATCTGTAAATCTCAGGAAGGGATGACGATTAAAGTGATCTTTGTACTAAGGTGCGACTCCTGCATCTGCCACATCCTCTAAGTAATCCCAAGATGGCAGGTGCAACTGTATAAGATCCTACAAGAAAAGAGACAAAGATAACCTATGAACCCACCCTTGGTGTTCCTCATCTACAAAATAGGCATAGGATGTAAAATCCTGTGAGAGGCTCTAAGGCCATCCATACTATCTCAAGACCCAAGAGACTGCAAAATGCTCAGCAATGGTAGAAGTCCTCTTAAAGAGAGGACGCAACACAAAAATATATATCCTCTGATCCCTCAAATTGGCCCAAGCCTCTGTGCCTCTGTACAACCTCCAGATCACCATTATGAGGTCATAAAGCTTACGCCTCCAATAATATTTCTTCCCCAAGTGGGGCTGCATTAGAAAACATGAATATCTATACACAAAAGGCTAACCACCCTGTCATGGACCATCTTTCACAGGCCACAAAATGGGAAGATGCTCCCATGCCCACACCTGTAAAACCAGTACTCCTGCAGCCATACCCCTGGCACATTGAAAGACAACCTCATGCATCTCATGGTACATGTGCGCAAGGAGGTACTGAGCCCAGCCTAACTACTTTGGCTTGGCCACAAGCCTCTCTAGAACCGAACCCCAACCGCACAAGAATCCTTGATGACTCCTGTCCACCATGATAAGGAAACCAATGAGTCTTTCAATAACACAAGGAAGAGAATAGTGTGCACCATATTGAATCACCATGTCATCCTAGGTGATTTCTTAATCCAGAATGGTATGATCATGGAAGACTCGAATGAGGGCCTGAATACAAATTTGTGAAGCTATGTCGTACTCTACATGCTCTCAAGCAAAGGGATCTGAAGAATCTTGCATATATCCTTGGGAGTGATGGTCATCACCCCGATAGGAAAATGGAATGTATTATGCTTGCTATGGAACCGCTCAACCAAGACTGTGAGAAATCAGTGGTTCACATGGATATCTGGCATCCACAATAGCCAACCAAATCTACACTCACTAAGGTGACCCCTCTGTGCATCTGAAATATGCCTCACTAACTGCACATTCAGAGGATAAAGGGATCTAAATTAAATGTCTAGAAATTGTGCTTGCAAAAGAAAAACAACGCAAAACCATCATTAATCAAGCAAATCAGGATAAAAATGATGAGTACATCAATCACGATAGTAAGATAAGCTAAAAAAATGCCAAGGTATCTAAATCCATCAACAAAAGAAACAAAATTTTATGTTAAGGCCCTAAAAAAAATATTTATGTTTACCATACAATAAACTACAGAAAAGGCACACTAGCATGAAGACTCGTACGAGTCAGGATTAAGGAAAGTATTATAAAATATCCTGATATGATAAAACATATATTTGCATGTGAAAAAAGAGGCAGGGAAGAAGGTTCTTGTATGAGTCGTGGGTCCCTCCCAGAAGAAAAAACCTATGGACCCATATGACAAACTAAGTTTTTGTAGTTTTTCATACGAACCCTCTCACTGACTCGTACGATGAACTGATCCTACGATTGAAAAATGAGTAGAAACATGCAAAAATCTACCAAAAATGTGTAAAATTGGAACTAAAGAGATAAGTTTTGATTAATCACTAGAGGTGGATAATCCCGAGGCCGGTCATGCCTCCACACTCACTCAAATCGATGATTTATCACGGACTACCATTATGTCTCAAAGAAGGTTTTTGAATTTTGATCTCGAAAGGTGAAAATGACACTTTTGACTCTTATATAGGTTTTGAATTCATTTTCAAACTTGCTCCAATGAGTGTGAAAATTGCACCCTTTCCTAATAGGACAGTCCTGAATCCATTTTCAAGATTGAAATCAAAACCCAACAACATTTTAATGGTAAAAAATGTAGATTAACCTATTACTCAAATGTAGTTGATCATTGATGCTTTCCTCACATGATTCATCTTTAATATCATTCCTAATTGACTAAATAAAGCATTTTCTACTTTGATCCAAGAAATTCAACCTTAGTCAACTCAAGTCAACTCTCGGTCAAAATTGGTCAACCAAACCTTAAATCAAGCTCAAACCTGATTCTTCTGCATCCATTCAGTTCAATCGACACTTCCAAATCCATCACAATCATGCTTGTCACCCTAATCTCATTTCAATTTTGATCCCGAGGGGGCAACGCCAATACATGAATAATTTGATTCAACTCAACAAGTTTAATATCTAGGGGCATCAGAGCTCCATATCAAACCAAGATTCTTCCAAGTGATTTCATCACTTCAAATAAATTCAGTTGAATCCCTAGGCGCATATCAGTTTCATCACATTGCATCAATCTAATAGTATCTCTCAATAAGGTAATTGGCTTCATCAAGAACCATATCAAGTCTATTATCCTAAGAAATTGATCAAATGGCAGTCGATCTTATCGCACCACATCAAGTTGATTAGTCATTCAAACCAATCCAGAATTGGGAAATCTACTTCAGGGATGGATATCCAGCTTCATTTCTTCACATCAAGTTGAATATTCAAACCTTCTTATCAGTCTTTTCCTCAATCAAGTCCGGAGTTGATATCTTCAGATTTGTCTATCAGTCTTTGCTCAATGAATTCTAGAGATGATATATTTAATTTTCAATCGATCTTTGTTTGATAAAGTTCAGAATTAGTTCTGATTTGTGGGATAGTTTCATCACTTCACATCAAGCTATTTCCTCGATCTGTCATCAATTTTTTTTGAATCAATGTGTTTCTCACACATCAATTCAAAGAGAGGCAAATGTAATCACCAAAAATTGGTCTAGTAAACCCATATCCCCTAATTTGATTAATTGGCCTTAAGAAATCCTAAATCAAAGGCATTTGTCACTATAACCTAATTATGGAGCATTTAATCAAACTTGCTTATATAATTAAATATAACTTGTTGAATCAAATTCTTTAATCAAAGCTCAAACCACTTAATTGCTTGAACTATTGAGTTTAATTAAAAGTATTAAACACTTTTGATTAAATGAACCCATTCACACATCCTCACACATGTCTGAGCTCTTAAAATTCAATTGAAAGTAATTAAAAGGGATAACTGCCAAATTTGTCCCATTCTCCCCCAAACAAGCACAAAATTCACCAATCAATGACCTTTCACCCATATCAAACTCACATGGATTGAAGTGGAATGAATCTCAATTGTGCTTTGTGCCTCAATCTTAGCTATTTATTTCAAGGAATTTCCTATAAAAGGGATAGCTCCCCTTGCTCAAGGAGAGGAAATTTGAAGAAGCAAAGTTATAATGCTATTTTGGTTTTAGGTTTTGATCATGTTGTAGCCTCCATTTGCATTGTAGTTTTAGTTTTGATGCATTTTAGTTTTAGTTTTAATATGATTTCTAGCTTCATTCTCCTTTAGTTTGTAGCTGCATTATTGCTTAGATTACTTCATGTTCAATGTGAATTTAGCTTAGTAGCTTCCATGCATTTCATTTCTATGGTTTTGAGGGAAAAGTATGAAAGTCCATGCATCTTGCCCATCTCTTGAATCTTCCATTCTGGAGTTACCTAGTCACTGATTCTAAATGCCAATCTGATGAGCATCCTCCAAGAATAAAACTCACTTTAAATAGGAACAAATAAGCCGCTCTTGAGGGTATTTTGTACAATAATATGAATTTTATTTGATGATGTTAACCCTTGAATTAATTGTTTATTGAGTGTTTGGTGCTTCAAGTTGAAGACCACATTTACCACACACATTGTCAACCATAAAACATATGGTATCCTTGTACTTCTCTATAATAGTAGATGAAATTCTCTCTATCTCATGCATTTTCTTCTAAAAATATTTCAAATAACCCCAAACTATGCTTTTGAATCCATTACCCAACAACTTAATGCAATTTATAATCTGAATGAATATTGGGGCATCATTGATCCAAGTGATATTCCCTATTCCAGGAAACATGTTCGAATAATAGGAAAATAAACACATGATTACCTAGCCATATTTGAATTTATGCAATTTTATCTTTCTTTATCTTCTCTAAGTTCACCATCAATTTTTCTCTCATGAATTTTTCTAAGTTATAGTCTTCATTCTCATTCATTATGATATGTGTTTTATGAATAGAACCACCAAGTATGCTATTCAACCTGCTAGAATAATAAGCTTTATAACCGATAACCATAGCCAAATACTTCACCTCTTTATCAGTTATATCATTAACAATCATTACACATCCATCCCATTTTGGCTTTGTATGTCTGATTACTTCATCCTTTGGAATGGTGCAAAGAATAGGTACACTATTGATTTACCATAGGCCAGTGACAACATGAATGACCTCCTTTGTGATTTTATGCAGTCTATCCAGGCACATGAATTGGTCATGGATTCTGCTCAAGACAAACCTAACCTGGTCTTCCTAAAACTCTCTGGGATAACTGTCTACATAATTAAAAAACCTTTTTCTACCATCCATTTGTGCTCTTCCTTTATCACCATGTTATCATCACACATTCTATTATACTGAGCATGAATTTCATCTGACCCTAAACATTCCAGTTTGCAATTAATGAAAGCACTTACATATTCTACATGTAAAACTCCATAGGGAACACTAGATAATGCACACGCTGGATCATTTACATAGACTTAAAAGGATGTAACTTAAATACTGGTCATGGTCTCTCTTTTATATCTATCAAATTTGGTGTAGCCATCTAATTTACAACAATGTATATAGTTATTCGATAAATACCTTAAACAGTTTGAAAAATAGAGCTTCTTTTGATGAACATGACAAATATCGATAAATTTGCACTTGTAGATCAACACACACAATCTTTTATTGCCTCTTGAATCACCAAAAAAATTCAAACAATGCATCTTTAGTTTCACAACAGCTTATACAATGCACAAGGTGGGAATGAAAACCAAAAATACCTTTTTATCTACCTTTGGACACAAGCAATAAATGCACTTTACCGGTTGATCTGACTCTTTCACTGATTAATTCAAAAAATCAACACCGATGATCAAAACATCATACAATCATTAAAAACTTCATAATACATTTCAGAAATCCTTAATGCATCTTAACATACTGATAGATCTTACCACACACCTTCAGGGGGTTCGAAAGATGAATTCAACAATACTTACGCCCCCTAAGCTATACAATAGCTTAGTTTGATGATGAATTCTCCAAACTTGATGGAGATGTGGATTTCACTAATGATTCAGTGCCTTATTTCTTCTTCCAAACCTTGTTCATCTCACTCCTGACTTCTTCTACATTCACAACATGTTTTCCTTTCTTGTTGCTTGACTGATTTATCAATTGGTTCCTTAACCTACAACTCATGGTTAAATGTCTAATCTCATGGCAAATAAAACATGCCATACCAGTTGATCTACATGGTCTTGCATTACCTCTTCTAGTCCTCATTTTTCAATTCATAGCCATGTATCCATAGTTACCAAAAATTGAGCATGTAACATCAAATTTGTCTATTGGCCTACACCCATTAGCTTTGTGACCATATTTGTTGCAACTATAACAATAACCATCAAAGATACTAGATTGACTACTAGAGCTAGATATACAATCATAAGCAGTATGAACATACTTATTGCATTTATAGAAATATCCATCAAAAGTGCTAGATCTATTATCAGACCTACTTCTACATACATTTGCAGTGTGTTCTACCTTATGAAATTTGAAACATACATGTTTGTAGGTTTTCTTACCAGAGTTTCTTTGTGTTACCTTCGGTGGAGACTTTACTTCTTTCTTAGTTTCCTTTGTTCCGGATGATTCTCCAGCTTCAAAAGTAGTCTTATGAGTGTAACCAAGTCACGTGGTCTCTCTACTTCTTTGATTCCTCAGTTGTTCATCAAGTTTTACAGTACTCTCATTGAATTTATTTAATAGATCATTAGCTTTATTTATCTCTCCTATTAATTTCTCATTCTTATTTCTCAAATATTCATTTAGTCTTAGTGCTTCTCAAAGTCCTTCATTTGTATCATGTAAATGTTCATGCATTGTAGAAACCTCTTGTTCAGATCTGAAAAGTTATTCCATTTTAGCCTCTAGGGTTTCATCTTTGGCTTTTAGGGAATCTTATGCAACTTTCCTTGCAACTTGTAAACCTTTTAGGTCTTTCCTTGAGATAGAATCAAGAATGTCTGATCTGAATATAACCTTTTTGTTTGATAGATCCATTTCATCTCTGACCACTGCACCACCTTAGACATCAACCAACTCCAATCATGTCTAATATTGTAACCCTAAATCATAATTTCATCTTTCTTTTATAGCAAGTTATACAAGTCATCCTTTAACCAAAAATGTTTTACTCACCAACCTAAACTTCAAATTTGATCCCAGTAAAACATATCAACCCAATACATTCAATATAACATAAATCCGATCGCAAATAATTATTAACTTTTGTTAAATTTATCGGTAAACTGATCAAATCAAACTTGCTCTAGCTATCCTCTATTCTTCCTGCGAGTGACACTTGAATCTTCAATAAATCAATCAATTCTTCAAACTAACTGATGCGATCATATACATAGGTAGAGATACATTTTAGACGATCACTGCAAGATCGCACACCTTAACTCACTCTCTAGAACTAGATTCAATTGACTGAGTGTCGCTCATTGTTCTTTACCCAAATTATTGTACACTTAGTCATTTCTTCAATTGAATCACCATCACCATCGGTAAAGATGATCTCTCATCTCCAATACATCATGTTTCTAGCAATGAAAACACCTCAATACAATACTATGATCAAAACATAAATCATCATCACCAAATTCCAACAAAATTATATTGGTGAAGGAATATAAGAATGTTCCATTTGTAAGAAACTTTGTAATTTATGATCGATATACATTTTGTTTTTATGGATGAATTTTACTTTGTGATGAAGAGTTTAAGGGACCTCTTTCATAGCATAAAACCAAGATCTCCCTAGAAAGAAATTATAACTAAGGGTATCAAGCATGATATGAATAGGCATAGGTAAAGTGACCAAACAAATAGTAACAGGTAAGGTGATAATACCTGACATATATTTTTCAACATTACCAAAGACACAAATAGAAAAAGGACCTAGTTTAATTAAGGAGATATACACATTAATCTTACACAACAACTCAATTATACAAACATTAAGACTGTGTGCATTATAAACCAAGGCTTTTCTAATCACATTATAATTAATAAGAACCACAATCATGAGAGGATCATATCGGTGTTGCACTTCAAAATAAGGTAAATCCTCTTTGGAAAATATAATTTTAGTCTTAGGTTTAGTTGTATTCATCCATTCCAACAACATTTCCATATCATTAGGTCCAATAGGAGGATGAACAACAATATTTTGCAAAGTTTCTTGAAGCATAGTATGGTGTGTGTGTGTGTGTGTGTGTTGTAGGATTTGCCAAATGCAAATCCACAAAACCCGAATACACTTGCATGCAAATAACCTGTTACAGAGAAGAAGCACAAGAATGAAAAAGCAAAACTCAAAGATGCTTGAAAGAAGAGACAAAATATTGTTCCCTAAGTTATGAAAGAAACATTACAAAGTTCAGCCTATAAAGGTGAACAAAACCTAAACAGAAAAACTAGGTTGCATAATATAATTAATATAAAATATTAATTATATGCACCTAAGAGATAGCTTAAGTGAAAAAAGAGTAATGAAACTACCTAATTACTCTAACACCCCCCTTAAGCGAAGCTTAGGAGGTAAGATAACCTAGCACAGCTATGAAAGAAGGAAAAGTGGGTCCCGACAATAAGGCTTGATCAGGTACCCAATACAAGGAAATATCTGTAAACTAGAGACAAAGGAGAAAACCCAGTGTGAAAAACTCCTCTCCAAAAAGAGATATAAAAGAAAGCAAAAGACAAAGAATGACTTCAAGAGACTCTCTCAAATCCATGAGTACAATGCATGCTTCCAACCCCCCAAGAGAGAGGGTCGGGGCTCCAAAGCCCCCCAGAATGAAAGAACCCCTGGATCAATGAAAAAAACACTGTGACTCCAATGCAAAGGAGTGAAAGATAGTGAGTAGTGAAGAGGTAATCTTGAAAGATGGGGTGTCATTGGAAGCCTGAGCTGATGCTCAAAGGAGTAGACACGAGGATCCTGAAATGGAATCCCCAATGCAAGTGGTATGACAGGTGCACTGACACTATCATGAGAGAGGAGAGGAGTGTCCTCTGTAGAATCCTCAACAAATGCACATGGTGGCTCGATGAATGGAGCTGGAGGGTCTGGCAGTGCTAAGGAAGAGTCTTGCTAAAGAGAAGAAACCTCAACAAGATGTGGTGTGGCAGTCATAGCAGTGGTCTTAGGAACAACATAGAGGTTCAAGTGACCTGACTGCACCACATGATGCTCTCGCGGAAGAGGAGAGCTGAGCTCTGATAATGGAGATGGTGGACCAAAATGTGTGAAGGTGTAGAGGTGGGTGGAATGATCAACTATCCTTGTAGCAAAAATGCCTCCTATCACACTATCCCTGATGAGGGCTGAATCTACGGTGAACTCAACTGTCTTCCCTGACCACTAAGAGTAATCTGATCAATCGAGAGAAGGTTTGCAGATAGAGATGGAACATACAATACATCATTGAATGTGCCATCCTGAATGCTTACATAACCTTTCCCATAGACTATCATAATAGTGTTGTTCCCCATGAGAATGTGAGGAATAGGAGAAGCCTCAAGAGAAGAGAAGATCTCCAGAGAAGATTCCATATGGTGAGAAGCACCTGAATCCAGTATCCAAGGGACTTGTGAAGGGGATGTAGCAGAAGCCCAGAATGCATGACCCTTTCCAAGATCCTGTCCAGCTGAAGAAGATGTGGCAGAAGACTGAAAAGAAGACCCCTGTGAGCCAGAAGAGGATGGAGAGGAAAAAGTGCTCTTCTGAAGGAGAGCTTGCAAAGCCACAATCTGTTTCTCATAGCCATCAAACTTCTTCTGATAGAAAAGTGACTCATCATGAGTTCCCTTCTCACAATAGGAACATGAGGGTTTGTCAGTCTTTGAATTCTTCTTCTGAGGAGTAGATGGTGGTGCCTGTTTCTGCTCTGGCTTCCATGAAGATGATTGAGCAACCAAAGCATGGCTCATAGAGCCAGAAGAACTATCCAGTTGTTGAATCTTTGACTGCTCTTGAGTCAATCAATCACATAAGGTCTTAAAGGAAGGCATAGTGTGCCAAGGGCCCAAGGCATCCATAGTGGAATAGAAGGTGGAGGAGAAGATCAAAAACTATCCACGAAGCTTTGAGAGTATCAAAAAAATACACTCATTATCTGACTTGGTCTTCTCACATCCCTGTAAAACTAAACAGAGAGAATTGAACTTCATCAAGAAGTCCTCAATGGTGGGAAAACTATCAGGAGACAAGGATGTCAACTCTGCATCAAGTTGAAGTGCCCTGAACTCATTAACTGTGCCAAAAAAATCTACAAACTTGTTCCATATAGCTTGAGGAGTGTTCAAAGTCTCTAGGTGAAACAAGAGACTGTAAGAAACATTCAGTGCCAATAAGCCCATGGCTTCATCCATTTTATTTCTGTGCTGAAGAGCCTCAAAAGGACACTGCAAAATAGGTTGGTTCTTATCCAGACATGACCATAGGCCGCATGACATAAGCAGCTTGGTCATGTGTGCTTTCCAAGTGTGGTAATTATGCGGTGTCAGCTGAGCCACAGAGGGGTCTGACATTGAGAGAAGAAAAAGACGAAAGTAGAAGGGTCATTTTCTAAAAATAAATGATAGAAAGTAAAAGCACCCCCCACAATGAATGATTCTAACCCCCGTACAACAAAGAAATAATGACTGAAAGCATGAAAAAGGGAGAAGAAAAACCTAGATGCCAGATCTAGAGAGAGAGGAAATGGAAGCCTCTACTTCAACACCAAAAAAGAGGGCTCAAATATCTAAATTAGTGAACAAGACTAGCATCATCACGTCCAGCTAAGAAACACCTTTCTGGCGATATTTTGTTTTCCAAAAATGGACACCATATGCACAAGTTACGGCTGAAAAACCAAGTGCCACTCTGAAAAAAAACTCTCTGGAAAAAACCAGTCACTGGATAAAATTTGATGATCAAATGGGCATCGCCCGTCTGCGGCAATAAATTTGACGGTCGTCGAAGCAGACGCTGGAAAAAAATTTTGGTCACCGAAAAATTGAAAAAATGCCAAAAAAAAAAATTCGGTGGCTGACGTCAGCACCGTACCTACTAAGTTGGTGGGTGGTGGCAGACTGGTGGTGGACTGGTGGCGAAGGGGAGACCGGGCGGCTCCCGGGCACAGCACCACCGGGGGGGCTGCGGTGGCCGCTGGGCGGTGCATCGGCGGGGGGTTGGGCCATGGTGGCGACGGGGTGGCACGAGGGCTACACACTCTGGCTGCCCTAAAAATAATTAAAAATTTGTTTTTTTAATTATTTTTTTTGAAATGCGTGCCGTACAGCCTAGGAGGCCAAAAAATTCTCCCTGAGGTCACTGTGACCAAAAATGTTGAACTTTATATGTATTTCGACTCTCCCAGGCCTTCTGAGCATGATGGTGGAGTCTGTTTTGGCTCAAAGTACTCCAAAAACTAGCGCCTCCTCCAAAATGAAGAAAAAGACCCAGAGAAGCTATGGCTTTCGGGTGCAAATCATGGCTTCAAAAAACCTCAGACAAGGCAGTAGTAGGGAAGCTCTGATACCATGTAGGATTTTCCAAATGCAAATCCATAGAACCTGAATACACCTGCATGCAAATAACTTGTTATAGAGAAGAAGCACAAGAATGAAAAAGCAGAACTCAGAGATGCTTGAAAGAAGAGACAAAATATTGTTCCCTAAGTTATGAAAGAAACATTACAAAGTTCAGCCTATAAAGGTGAACAAACCCTAAATAGAAAAACTAGGTTGCGCAATATAGTTAATATAAAATATTAATTATATGCACCTAAGAGACAACTTAAGTGAAAAAAGAGTAATGAAACTACCTAATTACAATAACATGTGTGTGTGTGTGTGTTTGAAAATTGAATCAAGCCCCAAATAGATATCTTAGAAGAAGTAGCATGAAGTTGTTCAATAATATTATACTCCTTACCAACTTGTTGTGAAGGAAAAGAGGGGGGAGGAAGAACAGGTTGAGACAGGGGAAGAACATTAGATTTTTTTTGAGTATTATATGTGTGACAAATTACATGACAATTGGGTTGTCGAGCATACCACTATCAATGGTTTATTTTGAGGGTGGGGGGTATCTTCATGAAGATGTACAACAATCTTAGGCTTCTCACTATCAAAAACATGGGCAACATTGACTTTATTAGACTTCAAAATTTTCATTTTGGTAAAGGAGAGCATTAATTATATTATCATGTTTCTCCAAAGTAGATTAATGAGTTGGGGAGACTTTGGGAGAGGGAAAAACACAAATCATTACTACTTCATCTCTAAAAGGAAGGTCATTGAAATGAATAGAAGGTAAAGTTTCATTAAGGGAATTAACAACCATATTAATATCTTCTACCAAAATATCATCCTCTTCAACCAAGGAACCCTCATTACAGAGGTAAATTTCAAGAGAATAATAAACACCATCCTCCAATGACTCATCCCAAATAGGAAGATCATTGAGAGAAGTTTCATCTTCTTGCATCGATATGTCATCATGGATAGGAGGGTCCTTAAAAGAGGGTTAAAGTGATAAAAGAAAGGCTAAGACATTATCACCTCTTTAAAATATATAAATTATGAAACCAATATAATTGAAAACATAATGAAAACATGAGAAAAATGCATGAAACAATATGGTATTTTTATCTGTTTTTCATTAATACAAATGTATAAACAATAAATTAAAGGACATATATATGTGCATGGCATATAACAACACAAATTAAATGCAAACTATTAAGATGCATAAAAATCATATCCAAACATCTAAATCATAGATAGGTCATAAGAACATTGGGTTCACTATAAACATAATGCATTAAATAATGTTCCCTATCTTGTATATAAAAACTAGGAACAATGGGGCTATCTCCTCTTACATTAGAAGGAAGATAATCCACTAGGATTGAGGAGGATCAAACAATAAATGAATGTAGCGATCCTTATCTATTATGGAAGATTATTGTGCAAATATAAATAAAGAATGTGAGATCTAGGGCTAGGAAGAGAGAGAAAAAATATTTTTGCAAAATAGAGACAATTAACAGACTAAGAGCTCAATTTTGGAACCACATTTGGAAATAAAATTCAAAGATTGACCTATACAATAAATTATTGCCAAAAGTTTCTATTAGGGTTGACCAGAAGTGTAGGGGGTGATTGGACTCACCCTAGTTTATGGTGGGAGGAACCCTTGATCTTCCAAACAATGATGCAAAAGTTGTGGAAAAGAAGTTGACTGTGAGACTTTCATGTAGCTAAACTTGTACTCTGTCACCTGTCACTTGCACGCATAAAAGAGGGAAAACATGTTGTGGAAATGGATTTGTCTAATTCAAAACCCTATATAGGAATTAAATTTGAAATAAAATAGAAATTTCATAGAGGAAAGGAAGGATGCTATAAGTAGTAGAGGGTTGATAAGTGTCTTACATCTTGATGTTGTGAATACACTTATAATGAGATCACAAGTGTTGATGCAATAGCATGAATCTAAAAATACCTAATAAGGAATCATAAAATATATTCTTGCATGATGATTATTGATTCTTTCAACAATGAAGGATATGAGGAATGAAATGCCTTGAGTTCTTGATATGCTTGAATGCTTAATTTCTCCTTGAGGGCTTAAGATCATGAATTCTTGAGAGATATGATTGAATTCCATAGACTTTTATGAGATGCCAAAATTAGGGAGGTAGATCATTTCTTATATACCACTACTAGCCATTTTGAGGCTCAAAACTCAAAGGAGGATGACTTGAAGCTGGAATCTCGCCTAAAATCAAAAGACCTTTCTTCAATTTAAATTTGGGGTCAATTTTCCATGTAAGGGGTGCCTTCCAATGTAGGGGCAACTTGGGTCACCCCATACACTCAAAGTCACCCTTTACAAGCCAATTGGGGCTAAAATTTAGGTCAAGGATCAATTAAGACATGAGGATACCAAAACGCGCGGAGAATCGAAGTGTGATAAACAAAAACATATAAAATAGGTCACATATGATGATAGGGCCTATGTAAGAAAATGATTATTGAATGGATGAAATAATTAAAGGGGCATCCCATAATTAAGGGCCCACATACAAAAATAAATGAGCGAGGACTTATATTTATTAAATTATTAATTAAATGCATAGGAAAGTCCTATAATGCATATAAGAATGAGCACACGCTAAAATGGATGCTAACTAAGAATAAATTATACACCTTAGTAAGGTGTTTACAATTTACGATGCTACAATTTTCCTCTCCCTTACTCCATTGCCCTTTTTCAGCAAAATCCCCACTTAACATGTAGTTTTAGCCTTGATATTCCAAATATTTTTATTTCTCCAGCTACAAAGATATAAATGTGAATATTGATGTTAAAAGTTATTATGATATTTAATCTCCATTTTTTAGTTAGAAAAATTATTAAAAATTAAACTCTTGATATTAAGAAGCATCTAGAAATGCAAGTGAAGTTGACCTTCCTTCTTTCTATGACCACTGGGTAAATTTGAGTATATTTATTAGTATTATTAATCCAACTTATTTTCAAGCCATGTTTTTTTGTCTTTCAAAGTCAATTTTATATGCAATAATGGTTGGGCCCTACATACTTGATCCCAAATACAAAAACCCAATAAATAGAGTGTCCTTGACTTAAAACTATATTTAATTTCCTCAACACAACTAAAAAATTATTCTTTATGATAAAGAAATGATACTTGGGATCCTCTGCATACGCATTAGTTTTGGCATGTCACAAACTAGAGACTAAAAAGGAATAATTTACATGCTTCACCTATTTTCTTGTTATTATCGCAACTATAGTTTCAATTTAGACATTGTACACAACTAGAAATGTATGGCATTCTATCACAAAGCATGCTTCCTCCTTCACATATCCTATCTTGCTTACATGGTCATGAGTTCACATAATAGAAACATAATGGATTTCCTCAATTTACCTCATATCATATTTCCAGGTACATGCATGATCATGGTGGGCCAAGCTAGGCCCTTCAGTGATAATGAAAATTCATTAAAAAAAAGAGTTAGGCAACTCGACATGAAAATTTGAATAGGTTATCAAAAATATTTCAAGAAAAATTAAGATTAAAATTTGTAGAAAATTGAATGTAGTTTCTAAGCTACTAGTTGTTTTCTATAAAAAAATTCTATTTGGTGCAAATTTAAATTTCAATTGAGTAGTACTAAATTTTTAAGAAAAATATAAGAAGCAAGTGTATATCTGACCACCCTAAGAAAAATCAAAACATAATATTTTTTATGATCCTTTTTATATAAGTAAAGGACACATGTCCAAATGTGATGCATATTTTTTTTTATAACTTGTTTCCAAGTAAATAATTAGTTATGATTTTTTTACTATAAATTTTTAAAAATATACAAATCTTATGTCTGACCACCAAATCTTATTTCATTTCATTAATTTCAGGGCAAACAAATATTGTCAACCACATGGGAAAAGTATGGAAACCTAAGGAAATATTAAAAACACATTTTTTGTGTTGACTTTCCAAGTTTAGCATCCCCAATCAAAATCCCATAGAAATCCCGAGGCAAAAATGGGGGGAAAATAATTATGTCAAATAAAATGAATACCTGTTAGTAACATATATCTATTTTTTAAATATTTAAAATGAGTATTCGTTTCCTGAAGTTATTTTTTCTAAATATATATTTTGAAACAAATATCCATTTTATTCTCCAAAATGGACATCTCTTTCCAAAATGGATATTCGCTTTGTTTTCCAAAATAGATATCCATTTTGAAAAGCTTTATAAACACATTTTAGTAAAATTGGCATAGCTTCTATAATTTTTAATCAAAATTTTGATTTTATAGGCATCAGAAAGGTGATTCAGATCTCTACACAATGTAATAGGTAGTTTTTCATATTGCATATAAAAAATAATTATAATTAATTTATATTCATCCTTCATAATTAAAACATTAAATGCTTAGAATTTTTGCATATGGAGGCCCTTTTCCATGATTTATTTTACAACAATAAACTCAAAATACTTCAAACTTTAAGAAAATTATTAATAAAAAATTTAGTCATTTTACCAAGGAGAGTAACACATTTTGATACTCTCTCTCTCTCTCTCTCTCTCTCTCTCTCTCTCTCTCTCTCTCTCTCTCTCTCTCTCTCTCTCTCTCTCTCTCTCTCTCTCTCTCTCAGATGTAAACCTAGATTGCTTCACCTCACACTTAGTCCCTCCCTCTTTTTTTCCCTCTTTATACATCTCTCTACCTATCTCTCAATCCTTCCTTCCTTCTATCCCTCTCAAGCTCTAAACTTATATTTCTATCTCTTCATCACTCCTTCCTCTACCTCATTGTCTCTCCCCTAAGATCCAGACTTGTCTCTATACTTCTCCCCCTCCTTTCCTTTCTTGTCTCTCTTCATTATAACTCTCTCATTAACTCTCCTTCCCTCCATCCTTACCTCCCTAGTCTCAATCTCACCTCTCTCTCCCAAATCCCTTTACATATCTCAAGCTATATATCTCCTTCTCCCCTCTTACACTATATCTACCTACATATCCCTCCCTCTAGTAACTCTTACCTCTCCCTCCCACCCTCCTTTCCTCTTTATTTGTTTGGATCATTAGATATCTTTTTATTTTAGTGAACTAAATCAATCCTATACAACCTAGCCTTATTCTAGGGTTTCTTATTCATATTAGAGTTTTGTAGATATATACTTTGATGATATTTGAATCTAAATTTTATATTTTAAATTATCTACATGACAGTTTCTTCATCAATTTTATATTTGATGCAAGAGAATCTAGAGTGTAAGAGAAATCTTGCATCGCCCAAAAATATTGTCTAGTTTTTCAATAAGGGCTATTTTGGGAAGGGTTAGTATTATTGGCAAGTTTAATATTTTTAGTAAGTTTTTTTTTTGAGCATGGATTGTTCCAATTACTTCCCTGGAGGTTCATTTTGGATGTATAATCATGTCGGTAAAGTTTTGTGGCAAGATCAAGTCTGGTTTTGAAGATATTGAATTTTCTATTTTTATGGGCTGGTACAAAAACTTTGAACTTAATTTTGAAGGCCTTAGAGACTCTGGAAAAAGGGTCAAAACTTTTCTAGGATGACACTATGCAATCCTTGTTATAGAGTGCTTTGAGAGGTTTCTAAAAAGTGGTTATAATAGAGAATTGAGTACACTCAAAAGTTATGGCTTCTAAAAGTTTTTCCATCAAGACTCAAGTTTTGATACAAAAATGAAGAGAGAGAAAATCACTCAGGCGGAAAATTGAACCATTGTGTACCAAAATGGGAAGGTTTCACTTTCTAGGATATTCTAAGGCAGTTATTGGTGCTACATATGCATAGATGAAGGTGGGGTTTTAGGCTTAGTTCAAGAAGGGTAGTTTGTGGCTTTGTCTTGCAAATTATTGTTGTAGAAATTTATTTTCTAGAATTTTTTAATGTCATTTCATTTCTTTGAAGATAATACAAGGTGAATGTTTCCATTCTTACAATCTTCTATTTGTTTCTCTATTATGTTGTGTTTGTTTGGTTGAATAAGGGGAGTACTCTTCATCAATAGTGTTACATCTTTTTCTATGCAACATCGTAAATTGTAAGCACCTTGATAAGGTGTACATTTTTATTCTTAGTTAGCACCCATTTTAGTGTGAGTTCATTCTTCTATACATCATAGAACTTTATTATGCATTTAATTAATAAATATTTAAATATTAACCCCTTTATTAATTCAATGTCATCAGCCTCTATGAGGTCCCCTTAATTATATATGTGCCCCCTTTCATATATGTATAACTTATTTGCATGGAGTTGGTATCCTTATTTGCTAGTTCAATTTCAAGTTCTCTTTAAGAGTTCCAAGATGTTACCTTTCATGAATATGATGATAAATTAGCTCTTCATTTAATCCACAACCATAATACACCCTCTCCCAAAATTGATCCCACCCATGAGGATATTTTGGTGCAAGACAATATTATCAACACTTCCAAAAATCTCCCTCCTAAGAATAAAAATTTAAAGAATAATGTTGACCCTTCTCATAAAATTTATCTACCATATGGGGGTATTTTGGAGAAAGAGGAGGATATTATAAACACCTTTCTTAATGTCACCTTACCTTCATTAAATAACATATCTTCTAGAGATGAGGCATTGTTGGAAAATTTGAACTCTCTTTCAAAAACTTGTCCTATTCATAAGGATACTTTGGAAAAAAAAGATAATGTCATTAGTACTTTCATTAATGCTCTCCCTTCTAGAGATAAAACCTTGAACAAAAAAGAACCTAATCAACTCAATTTTGTCCATGTTTTGGACAGTGAGAAGCCTAAGATTATTGTCCATCTTCGTCAAGATACCCCTCACCCTCAAAACAAACTGGTGATTGTAGTAAAAGGCGCTCAACAACCCAATAATCATGCAGTAGCTCACACATTTAATGCTTAAAAAAAAAAAAAAATTCATGTTCTTCACCCATATCAACATTTTATTCCTCCCCCCTTTTCATTCAAAACAAATTGGTAAGGAGTATAATCTTTTTGAACAACTTCATGCTACTCCTCCTAAGATATCTATTTGGGACTTGGTTCAATTTTCACCCACACACTATACTATGCTTCAAGATGCTTTGTGAAATATTTTTTTTCCTCCTATTGGACCTAATGATATGTAAACCTTCTTGGAATGTATAGATACAACTAAATCTAAAGCTGAAATTGTATTTTCCCAAGAATAGTTACCTCCTTTTGAAGTGCAACATCAATATGATCCTCTTATTATTGTGTTTCTTATTAATGATAATGTGATTAGACAAATTTTGGTTGATAATGGATCTGGTCTTAATATTTTTAGCATTGAGTTATTGCATAATATTAATGTGGATATATCATTAATTAAACCTAATCTGTCTTCTATTTATGGATTTGATAATGTTCCAAGAGATACACTAGGTATTATCACCTTACCTAAATTATTATAGGTTCAATTACTTTACCTACACCTATCAATGTCATTCCCGGTACCCATAGTTATAATATTATTCTAGGGAGACCTTAGTTACATGCTATGAAATTTTTCCATTCTACTCTTCATAAAAAAATAAAGTTCATCTATAATAAAACAATGTGTACCATATAGAAAAATCATAAACTTTAAAGCTTCTTAAAAATGGAACATTCTTCTATTCCTTCATCAATACAAGTTGACAAATCATCTACTACCACTATTATAAAAATTATAGGAGATGATTAGGGAGAAATAAACCTTACACCATCTTTTATAGAAGAATAGAAATATCTTAAATTCAAACCGTCTTCAAAGGCCCTGGTGTGTCACTTATTCAACCATCTTCTTCTAACATTTTAACTCATAAACTTGAACATGGTTTAGTATGTGTGAAAAAAGGTGTTGAGACTCATGAGAAACATACTTAACACTTTCCTATTGAATGTTTAGGTTTCCAACATCCTCCTTTGTCATCATCCCCTCCTATATTTCCTAATACTTATATGCCTTACTTTAGCCAACATAGCATTGTGTTCAACCTTCTTCATGCTAATTTGATTACTCAACCTAAATAAAAGAATAAGTACAAACAAGATCTTGAGAACCTTCCCTTTAGGTATGTGTCATCAATATCATAACCACTCTACTAACTAATGCCAAGATTTACATTATAGGATTCAAAAACTCATTGATTAGGGTATCATTTATGTAACATGTGACAATGAGATGTATTTAAATCATGATTATTATAAATAACATTTATTTTCCTAATATGTTGCTCCACACTATGTGACATTGTTAGCCTTTTCCTTTGGAGCTCATTTTCATTCATGGTGGTATAAATTTAGGTGCAATCGTATATCCTTGTCTCTATGCTTGGGGGGGGGGGGGGGGGGGNGGGAGGGTATTGTTTCAAGCTCCTATCCTTTGTAAGGATTTACTTTCCCTTAATAAGTGGTATTTGTTTATCATTTGGAATCATTTCTCACAAGGTATTGCTTATTTTTCTCATGGATTCTCTCTTATGCAAGATATGTGCATCCTTTATCACAAACTCTTGTTTGTTTTTAATTACATGTTCATAAGAAATAAATCCCTTTCTTTGGGGCTAAAAGTGTGTCATCCTTCATCAAGAATCCATTTACCTAGAAATGGGGAAGGTTTCACTTCTTGTTCTCCTTCCCCTCTTTTGGTCAATGATGTTAGTTTTGTTCAAGATCTCCTATTGGAGGTAGATTTATTTGAGAAAAGATTCCTTCCTCATTCTTTGAGCATCCTTCAAACGGATCTCTTTACACTTGTTGCACAATATCTCGTCACAATCATCCCTTCCATGCCTCATAGGAGGTATGACCTCTTTAGCTTGGATTGAGTGTTTCTTAAAGGACATCTTCTTGATGTTGAAGGTTTTAATCTTTATTATTTTCCTCAAGATGCCAATATAGTCCTATTTTTCCATCTTAAGGGGGAGGGAGGGCATATATGGCCTCTTTTTTGTAAATTTTTTGGTTATTTTTTTATATAAGGTTGATTATGTTAAAGTAAAAAGGTATTCATATGTTCACTTATTAATTAAATCATTATTGATTTAATTGTTTAAGACACCTTTTTATCTTTTGTTCACTTAAGCTAAACTTTAGGCATGCATTAATTAATTCTCTATTAATTATTCATGCAACCTAGGTTTCTCCACCTACTTGGTGTTCGATCTCCTTTATAAGGATTGATCTCTTTTTATTTTTCATTCCCTCTCTGAATGAACATTTTGTCTTTCAGAACATTCTTGGCTCCAAGCTTTCCTTTTGTAATAGGTTATTTTTCATGTAGTGGATCTTGGTGGTTGAATTCTATGAATTCTAACTTGGTATCAGAGCTTTGTTGCTGCAGCCCGTTCTTGAATATTTGAAGTTTTTTGGAGCTTAGAGGGTTTCAAGTTTTTTTCAAGCTTTTTAGTGTGGATTTGAAGGAAATTTATTTTTTAGAGCACTTTGGGTAAAAATCAACATCACGGTTGAGTCTAGAAGACCCAAATCCCCCAAAATCCATATAAGGCACGACCATTTTTGTCAAAATTGCAATCTGGGGCAAAAAAAAAATATCTAGTCTGCCCTGGCATGGAAATCGAGAAAAAAAACAAAAAAATATTAAAAAATCAATTTTTAATTGATTTTTTTGAGTTAAAAATAATGCCCATAGTTCAAAACTCAAAGTGGCCACCGTCGCGCCACCGTCAGCTCCGCCCACCATTAGCTCTGCACCACCGTCAGCTCTGCCCACTAGTAGTGGACCTCGACCGTCCGCCCACCACTCCACTAGCAGTGGACCTCGGAGGGTCTGCCCACCTCTCCACCGCAGACACATCACTGCCCACCACCAGTGGCACTCCGCTCCGTCGGCCCACCACCAACCCCACCGCCCGACAGGCTCTCAGCCCCGCGGGCCTCTTCCAGCCCCCTTTGGTGGTCCCATCAGCAACCACAGGCTCCACCCTCAGCTCCCTATGCACTCCATATGCCCAGGGGCCCGGTTCTTTCAAACTCCAGGGGCTAAGAAAATTTTTTAAGCACCTTGTTTGACCTTCCCTTGGTTTTTTGGCTCTATCTGGAACAAACGGAGGCCAATTTTTGACTTCCATATACCGTCGGAAATCTCTTTCCAAGGCAGACATTCTAGTGAAGGTTCAATTATCTCATTTTTCTATCTGACTGGTCTTCTTTCCAGTCAAAGAGGGGACTTCTTTTCAGCACTTTTGAGCCTCTATATTAAGCATACAGACTCCATTTTTGGCTCACGAACATGCGTTGAAAATCTCTTAGCAAGAACACTTCAGATTTGAGATTCTTTTTGGGATACTTTTACTAGGTATTCATCCAATTATTATGTAGCCTTATTTTAGTGTTTATTCTTCTAGCTTTTCAGTTGAACTGGGGTTTGGTTTCTCTCTTTGTGGGGGGTGCTTCTTTCTCATTTTTCTGTAATTTATCTCCGCAAAAATAGAACACTCCAAATATAAAAAAAAAAACACAAACCCTTCTGCATCTTCTGTCTAGTTCTGAAAGAAAACATATAAAACAAGCTAAGGTACGACATGGTAGATTCAACATTAGTCGAGCTTCTCACTCCACATAATTATCATTTGTGGAAATCTCGTATGACTAGGCTTCTCTGGTCACACGGGCTCTGGTCTTGTTTGGATCTTATTCAACCAGTTTTGACTCATCCTTACGAGGTCATGCAACATAGAAACAAGATGGATGAGGCCATGGGTGTTCTTTCTTTACATGTTTTAGATAGCCTCCTTTTTCACATTGATAGTTGTGATACTCCTATTGAAATGTGGGAGAAGTTTCAGACTCTCTTTGGCACGGTGAATGAGTTTTGGGTACTTCAAATAGAAGCAGAATTGACATCCATGGCTCCTGAGACATTCACCTCTATTCAGGATTTCTTAACGAAATTCAAATCTACGAGGTCCCTCTTACATGGTTGTGGAAAGAATAAAATAGATACAGAGTGTATTTATCTGATACTTTCCAAGCTTCGTGGTTCTTTTCAGATATTTCCTTCTACATTCCATGCTACAATGGATGCTTTGGGTCTGAGATTCACCATGCCTACTTTTGATGTGTTTTGTGATCACTTGACTCGTGCGCAAGCCAAGCTCTCTCAACTTGATTCTCTTTGTGGATCACAGAACCAAGCCTTGGTTTCCCACCCATCTACAGAGTCTCAAACACCAAAGCCAAAGAAGGATTCCACAGACAGTGAGAGTTCCTCCAAGCCACCTTCTAGATCTGATTCCAAACCCTGTCCCAAGTATGGGAAATCTTCGAAGTCTGGTGAGTCTTCCTCCAAGACTTATGAGTCCACTGGTGAGCCTTTCAGTTTTTGTGGCAAGGAAGGACATCCAGTTTCTAGGTGTTGGAAATGCTTAGAGGCTTTAGAGGAAGCTATGCAACAGAATCATATCTCCTCACCTCAGCCATATTCTTCTTCTTCCATGGGGAAGGGACATGCTCTTACTGCATGAGATTTGTCTTCTAGCGCCACTTGGATTATTGATTCAGGTGCTTCTCACCACATGTCTCACTCTCAACAGCTTGTCACTGCACTTTCCCATAATGATACTTCACATATTACCATTGGTGACTTTGCTCAGCTTACAGTTACAGGTTCTGGTACTGTCTCATTCCCCAGAGCTTGTCTACAGGATGTACTTCTTGTTCCTGACATTTTAACACACCTCCTTTTAGTTTTTTAGATTTTCCATTCTGGCTCTGGAAAGATAGTTGAGTTCTCACCACATGATGTGGTTATTCAAGACCTCCATGATCCTGATTTGATTGTGGCCACTAGCAGTGTACATCCTCAGTCTCGCCTATATAGTTTTGATGGATTTGTGAGTTCATTTGCTTCTAGTGTCTCTCTTGTGGTACATGCAGATTCAGTGAGTAGACTTTAGCATGAGTGTTTTGGCCATGTCAATTACAGATACTTATAGCAGATGAGTACACAGGCACTTATGAGTGGGCTTCCTTTGATTTCCTGTATGGATGCTGTATGTCCAGGTTGTGCCCTTGGAAAACATCACAGGGATCCTTTTCCTACAGGTCATTCCACTCGTGCAAAGGCACCTTTGGATCTAGTACATAGTGATGTCATGTCTTTTCTGACTCCTTTTTCAGGGGCTCACTATGTGCTCACTTACATTGATGACTTCTCCCGCCGTACTTTGGTATATTTTCTCAAGTACAAATTTGATGTCTTTGATACCTTTTGTGCTTTCAAGACATTTGTGGAGAAACAATCTGGTCATTCTATTAGGAGGATACGCTCTAACAATGGGGGGGAATATGTGAATCATGCTTTCAGAGATTTTTTTAATGAGCATGTTTTACAAAATTAGTTGGCAGTTCCACACACCCCTCAGCAGAATGGTGTTGCTGAGAGAAAGAACAAAACTTTACGGGAGATGGAAAATTGTATGCTTCAGTCACAGACTATACAACCTTCTTATTGGGCTGAGGCAATCAATTGGGCCAACTATATTCAGAATCGGATGTCTCATAAGGCATTATGACATATGACTCCTGAGGAGGCTTGGTCTCAGATCAAGCCTGATGTTTCCACCTTTCGAGTATTTGGTAGTGTGGCTTGGGAATTTATTCCAAATGCTCAAAGGAGAGCCATGGAGAGGAAGAACTAACCACTCACTTTTGTTGGCTACTGTGAGGATGTCAAGGTGTACAAGTTGTTTGATCCTGATTCCAGAGAGGTCTTATTTTGACGGGATGTCCAGTTTGATGAGCGCTATCCTCTGATGAATTCTGCATCACCAGCTTCTCCCTCACTATCTACTCCTCCTTCATCTCTTGTGGATCCTTATTCTCTTGATGATGATGTTGATGATCCACCACCACCACCTGCTCCACTTATGCCCCTGTGGGCCCGTATTACAGTTGATGTAGCAGGTTCTCTAGTTGGTGATCCTACAGATAGACGTCATACTCGCACTCAGACATCTGGTTCTAGCCTTCTGAGTCATGCCATTTTGGATGACCCTCAGAAGTTTTCAAAGGTGACAGGTCACACAGAGTGGGATATGGTTATGGATGAGGAGTATTCTTCTTTGATGAAGAATCATACATGGGATTTGTGTGCTCTTCTAAAAGGAAGGAAGTTGGTTCGGTGTCAGTGGTTGTACCATACCAAATATGTTGTTGATGGTTCTATTGATAAGTATAAGGCTTGGCTTGTTGCAAAGGGGTTTTCTCAGGTGGAGGGTATTGATTACTCTGAGACCTTTGCTCCTGTTGCCAAGAGGAATTTTATTCGCCTTGTACTTTCACTTGCAGCTTCACAGGGGTGGACAGTTTATCAGATGGATGTGAAGAGTGCTTTCTTGCATGGAGACCTCCAGGAGGAGATCTATATGGAGCAACCCCCAGGGTATTTTTAGGACTCTTCCTTTGTTTGTAGGCTTCGATGTTCATTATATGTTCTCAAAAAAGCCCCTCAGGCTTGGTATGAGAAGATGGACTCTTTCTTGCTCTCTATCCACTATACCCATTGCCACTCTGACCACACAGTGTATCTTTAGCGTAAGGGGATTGAGATTTTCATACTCGTGCTCTATGTTGACAATATTCTCATCACAGGTAGCTCATCCTCCATGATTTAGGATATCCAGTGTGCATTGCTAGAGAGATTTGAGATGACAGATCTCGGTCTTCTGCATTACTTTTTGGGCCTACAGATTGTACAGTCTTATGATGGGATTTCACTCCTTTAGCAGAAGTATGCTCTTGATATGCTTCATAGATTTGATATGCTTGAGTGCAAGCCTACACCTACACTATTTCAGTCAGGATTTGTGTTGTCTTCCACATGTCCTACACCTTCAGTGGATTCCACCTTGTACCGACAGTTGATTGGAAGCTTGTTGTATTTGACACACACTCATCCTGATCTTTCCTTTGTAGTTGGACTTGTCTCTAGGTTCTCCCATGATCCTCATGAGAGCCATTGGAAAGCTGCCAAATGTATTTTGCGATATCTTCAAGGCACTACACATTTTGGCATTCACTACACATCAGGCTCACCACACATCATTGGCTTTATTGACTCAGATTGGGCTGGTGATGCTAATGATTGGAAGTCTACTTCTAGCTTTTTTTTTTGCCTTGGTTCTGGTCCTATCACATGGTCATGCAAGAAGAAGACTGCCACTGCATTATCATCTACAGAGGCTGAGTACTAAGTAGCAGTGTTAGCTAGTCAGGAGATTTTATGGCTTTGACAATTTATGACTGAGTTTGGGTTTCCCCCTGATAGTCCCACTATTCTTTGGTGTGACAATCAGAGTGCCATACACATTTCCTGCAACTCCGTGGAACATCAGTGCACCAAACACATTGAGATCCACATGCACTTCATCAGACAGTTGATTCAGGAAGGTGCTCTCATCTTGGAGTACATACCTACAGATGACCAGGTTGCAGACATCTTCACCAAACCTTTGGCCTCTCCACACTATCTCTAGTTGCATGCTATGCTACGGGTGAAGGAATTTTTCCTCGAGGGGTCTCAGTGAGGAGAGGCCTTCCTTCCTTCATATTGGTTTTTAGCATGCCTTTTTTGTTCCATCTCTTTTTGGTGTAGAGTTTTTCCCATGTGGTTTTCTCTATTTCACCACTTTACAGAGATTTGGTTGTGACTAGGAACCTAATCAAGCCTTGTTGTCAGGACCCAAATTTACTACTTTCATTAGTTGCTTCTAGGTTTTAGCTTCTCCCTAAAGTTTATCTTAAGGGGGGGTGTTAGAGTAAAAAGGTATTTCTTTGTTCACTTATTAATTAAATCATTATTGATTTAATTGTTTAAGTCACCTTTTTATCTTTTGTTCACTTAAGCTAAACTTTAGGCATGCATTAATTAATTCTCTATTAATTATTCATGCAACCTAGGTTTCTCCACCTACTTGGTGTTCGATCTCCTTTATAAGGATTGATCTCTTTGTATTTTTCATTCCCTCTCTGAATGAACATTTTGTCTTTCAGAACATTCTTGGCTCCAAGTTTTGCTTTTGTAACAGGTTATTTTGCATGCAGTGGATCTTGGTGGTTGAATTCTATGAATTCTAACTGATTATACTAGCATAAAACAATTTTCTAGGGCTAAATGATTCTCCTACATTCCATTTTACTAGATTTACTTGGATATAATACTTTCCTTGGTTATCCTTGGGATTGGATGAACTAAAATAATATAACTTGCTAACCCATTTGACCTCTCCTTTGTGCAGACTTTCAAAGATGAGTTGACTAGCATAATGCAAATTTTTATCCCATAAAATCTCTTTGCATGCCAATCTCTCTCTTTTTTAAGGTTGATTTGACTAGAATAGCACAACTTACTATGCCATCAACTATCTTTGTACCAAACTCTATTTTAGGATGGGTTGACTAGCACAATACAAATTTATTTCAACTCTTCCTCCTCTCTTCACATGGATCACCTAGCATAACATAACTTTATAGCATGCATCATTCATAGTTTTACTTGTCTTTCCTTCACGATTTTATAAGAATAACACACTTTTCTAGTTGGTTGGATCATGGATAATTGTCTCATATTTGATGTATGCTCTTACTCTTTCTATGAGACCACTTGTGCTCTTGCAATAGAATTCTAAGCATGATTCTAGCAATTGAGATGTTTTCTTACCAAGGTTTTTTCAACTAGTTGACTTGGAGCCTTAGTAAGCTTTAGTCTTAGTTTTTATTTTCTTTGTATGGCCTTGCACATGGTTGTATGCATTAAGATCCTTAATTTGAGGGCTTGCACATTTCTTCTTATCATACCCAAATTTTGTACACATTTTTGGAATCCTTAATATCAAAATTGACCACCAATTAAAAATTTTCATTTTTTCCTTGTCAAGGGCACCCACAGAAAGGTCATAAATTTTGTGACCTACACATTGGGACTTGCCCTTGATATGATAAATTTGGCCCAAATTCAAATTCAAGATTGGTATTGTGATTTTGAGTGGGATTCTAAATCATAAGTTGGTCTCCTTCAAGTTTTGATCCCCAAAATGGCCTTGAGAGGTATAAAATCAATTCCACCTCTCCTATTTTGGTTAAGAAATAAATAAATCATCAAGTCCTCAAGAAAATATTCAAGCATTCAAGGATTAGTTAAAGCATATCAAGAACTCAAACCGTTTCATTTCTCATATCCTTCATTATGGAAAGCATAAAAAATCATCATAAAAGCATGTCTTTTGTGATATCCTATTAGCTATTTGTGGATTCATGCTATTGCATCAATACTCATGATCTCATTCCAAGCACACTTGTGTCATCAAGGTATAAGACACTTATCAAGCCTCTTCTACTTACAGCGGGCTTCCTTTCCTTTATGAAATTTCTATTTAATTTCAAGTTTAATTCCTATACAGGGGTTTGAATTAGGCAAAGCCCTTTCTCCCAATATTTTTCCACTTTCTACGTGCACATGATAGGTGGCGCAACTATGGAAGGAGCTATAGACAGGCTTGACAGAGAGCTTCAATCCTTGGCTTTTTCATCAGTTTTTACCAGGTAAAGGAATTTTTCATCAATTTTTATATTTATTTATCTTTAATTCATTATCTTTTTCCATCCTATGATTAAATAAATACTCATTTATTTAATTATATAATTTTCACCTCCTTTCTACATTAATTAAAATATGTTTATTTATTTAAATGACTCATTATCATTTTCTTTTTATTTCAACCAATCATTTCACTCACATGGATCAACTCTAAATTTGTAGGCATGCAAAAAATGACACTCGTCTCTCCATTTGACTTTTCCACTCTTCACACTCCAATATGTCTATATTCAATGCATATTATGATGTATTACCAAAAATTAATATCTTCTACCTACCAATCAATCTCATCCCTCCATTCTCATTAACCTCCTAATCTACTTTATTTTCAATATTTCTCACCTACTCCTTACTTACTCTCTTATCTTTTCTATCCATTCTTCCACCTCTTAATATCTACCCTTGATTTTCATGATGACTTCTATAAAACAACATTTTATCCTCTCTAGATCCTAATACTTTTATGATCCTGTTGCATACTTGTGAACTTGTGACCCTTGCATACTTGTGATCTTTGAGATCCCTTAATATCACCATTATCATCTTGCATATCATCTCCATATCCATTAGCTTGCATGAGTCAACCACACTCCATTCCTTTATATAACTTCTTGTGCACATGCTTGAATTTCGGAGAGCAACCCACCTTTATACAAGATCTTGAAAGAGAGGAGAACAATGGAATCATTTTTTTCTTGAATCCATAGGGTTTATCCATTAATATGATGTTGGTTTATTTTGTAGATCTAAGGATTGTAGTTAGGTTTGATTAGGATCTACAAATAGGTTGTCAATTTCCACCATTGTCAGTATCAGCTAGTGTGTAGGCATTTTTTCCATTTTTTTTTCATTTGTTTTTCATTTTTTTTCATTTTTTTTATGTGTGAAATAGAGACCTTAATGTTCAACCAAATTTTTTGTTTAACTAGAAAAGAGAAAAAAAATTATAATTAAAATAAATACATTTGAAATTATAATCTTCAGAAAGCTTACTCTAAGGGCTATTATCCTACAAAATATCTTATGTATCATGTTGATTCCATTTGCGGGTTCAACCTATGATTTGAAATAAACGAAGTGGTTTATCAAAATAAATTCATTTTAGGGTACCTTTGAATGAAGGTCCTTTCCAAGACTTTTTTTTACATTAAAATTTTGAAAAGCATTAAAACAAATATTCCTTCATTAAAAAAAATGCCTTCAAATGAATTCACTTATCAACTTTTTTCTTTTTAACCACACGATAAAAAAAAATCCAAATTTTAAATTATGTTGACTATCTATTGGGTAGACCCACAATAGTGCACCCCACTTGTGGAATATTAGAAATTTGTGTGGAATATTGGACCCAACACACATCTTTTTCTATCTTGCAAGTATTCATGTAATTATCATACGAAGAAGATTTCAAGAATGCTTAGCTACTTTATATGGATTACTATCACTATATAAACTTATAAATTTATAAATTATATTTATTTTTTATGTTGGTTGAAAATGTCCATATACTTTGAAATGCATATTTATGTTAGATTTTCATGCACATAAAAGTGATCAAAATCCAATTGTAAATATATTTTAGCTATGATATTTCCCATTTAGTTTTATATCCACCGTAGTAGATTTTCTTATTGCAATAAAATATAGGTAAGTGACATACTATTGTTCTTTGTTTTGGATCATAGTCTAATTCATATCTACGTTAATTTAATTCATATTCACACCAATTTCCATGCATTTACCCTCTATCTATTATGATTTTACCCCATTTCCACTTGCTTCTATATTTTTTTTCCTTTGACCTTCATATTATCAATTTTTCCCCATGGTTCATTTCTATATTATTAATAATTAGTTTGGTTCAACCTCGTTGTGTGTATCAATGGCCTCAAAATCCAAATGACCAAATTCAAATTTCAACTTCCTTATCTTCTATCCATAATTTTATCATATTTTTCAAGACATTCAATATGTAATTAATTCAAATCTATGAATAATTAATCAAGAAGGATGCAAAGAAAAAATAGAACATATTTTGAATTTTAAAGTGATCAAATAATTGTATTTGCATACAAGTTGCCTATATGTTGATGAATATTATCTTTGAAATTAATTATCCCTAATAATCTTATCGCTACAAAGGGATTCAATCTAGGACAACCCATTCACCTTTCAAGTCAACAAACTCATAAAGAACATCTCTCAACACCACCTTGATATACCCAATTACTAAGAAGGAAAAAGGTAAGCAACCTTTTAGGTGGATATTCTATCAAGTCAATATTGTGTGAAGAATCAAATTTGCAACATTTAGCATTTAACTCACAACATTTTAAATTTACCTTCATTAGTTTTTACACCAATTTAGATTCTTAAATAGTCATCAAATTACTTGGACATCAATTTTTAAAAGTGGAAAATCAATTTAGAACATCTTTAATATCATTCTTCCATTGTCAATTTAAAAGCTAAGTAATTTTGTCTGTGGCATTAAAATTTTGTATATTTATTACAATTATTTATCCCTTAAAATTTAAATTAATCTAAATCAGTGTATAACTAATTGCATACATTTTTTTAAACTAGTATCTATATTATGTATTTTATTCACAAATAGAATTATTAAAATCAAACATTAACATTAAATGAAAAAAAAAAATCAAACATTAACATTTTTGAAAATTTTCAATGTTGTTAAAAATATTTTTTGTATAAACATAAAAAATTAAACTCTAATTGAAAATATAATGAGTTAAAACTCTTCATAACTTTCATTTAAAGTTCTCTATTCAATATATTTCTAAATTAAAATTTTCTTAAAATAATGTAAAATTGTAAACATATAGAAGATTTATCTACTTTAAATAGTTTTTTAATACAAAAACTAAGAGTAATTTTTAATAGCAAAAAAATCATAATATATTTATCTAATGTGAATACGAGACATCAAATTCTTCAAAAATTAAAGTTTTTCTAATAACAATTTTAACAATAAATCTATTGGAATGAGAACAACTAACATTATCTTCTATTACTTAAATGTTTGAATCTAATTCTTTAAACTAGAATTATAAAGTACCACCTAAACTTAGTTGAGAAGGAGCATTAAAATACATGGTATCATATTACATAGCATTGTCTAGCAAAAAGAAACTAAGAACTATATCAGTCTTCAAAAAGAAACATTGTTGAGTAGAAAAGAAACATCTAGGGAGTGTTATCCTTTACTTTAGCAGCTTTACATTGTTTAGCCTTGATGATATTCTGAATTTTTTTCCCTATATCAGTTACTGTATAGTGCATACATTTACGGAGCCACCACTCTGAGAATGCACTAATGGGGATATCATCATAGTTGCCAAATTCACTGTCAAGTATAGGAACAAAAGAGCTTGATGGTCCATCTTCATTATCATCATTGATAACTTCACCTTTTTCAACTAATCTTTCTTCACCCACTCTCCTAATTTTGTCAATAGCCTTATCAAAGTGAGTGTTAATCTGCAAACATGTTGAAAAAATAGTGACTTTCTTATAGTAGACAATAAGATCTATGTAGTAATTTAAAGTAGAACAAAGAGTTTATGCAGAAAAAATCTTAATAAGTTGTAATAGAACGCTGACTTGTAATTTTTGGAGCAATAAATACAATCAAACAACTTATTTTCTTTTCTATCTCTTAGCATAAACATAATAAAAAAATAAATGTTCAGCAAACTCAACATCCCTACAAGTCAAGAAATCAACCAATGACCAAATTAGTAAAAAAAACCATCTAAAGAAATATTTTTAAGTCTCACAAGTTGTTAAGTTTCATATTTAGTCAAACTTGATAGAGAGTTAAATCTATAGTAGAATTTTTATGTATTATATTTTAGAGATTATATGTGTTTAAATGTTGCATTTAAGAATTTCTTATTGCATTTTTAAAAAAAATATTCCAAAAGATATGTATAGATATCAACTATAAGTATAGAAGAGGATAATTTAATAACCTTCTTAATCATAGAATAAATATTTTTTTATGAGATTTTAGGGATAGGTTCATCTCCTTGAGAATATTTCAAGAGATTAACTCATATTCATAAAAAAAAATTAAGAAAAAATTCATATCAGTCACTAAATTTATTCAAAGTAGAACAACCTCTTTTGAAAAATAAAGGATTTGCTCATATATTCAAGATTCCACCATATAGATTTGAAAGAAGGGGTCAATGAAAAACAATTTGTTTCAAAACCAACAAAAGACTTCCTTGCAACTTCTCAAACCTTTGGTATGGATCTAAAAAAAAAAAACCAATACCTAGATAATTTTTGAACTTACAAAACAAAAAATCCTCCATGTGAATCCTTACCCATTTGACTTTAAATTTAGGACATCCCTAAGAACATTATTCCTAAGAAGATTTTTTTCAAGTTTTATACCTATCTAAACATCTCAATTAATAGCTAAGGAAACCCTTTGCAAAAAAGATTCATAGGTCCCACCCCTTCTCAATTTTTATCTAAATGTTTGGCATCTCCCAACTCCCATCCTTTATTTAAAATATAATCAAGTGGATGATCTTTCCAACTTAATATATTATGCTTGTAGGCATATATTTTAGATTCAAAAGGTAATATAATAGAAATATAGCCTATTGTGTATTGTTCATAAAGATTATCCTTTTGCACAATAATAAAAAAAATATTATTTATTACCAAATTAAAGCTTCAATCAAACAAAGGTTCTTGATTTGGTATAATCAAACTTTTATCAAGAGGTCCAAAAGAAATGATCAAGGGATTTGGTATTGATGATAAATAAAAAAGAGGCAAGAAGAAAACCCTTTGTAATAGACCTATAAAGTTGGAAACAAGAATATATATACACTAACAAGTTGGGTTGAATCATCTTAAAAGAGAACACCATCATATCTACCAAATGGATCACCAAATCCTTAATCTTTCAAAACCAATATGACAATGGGATTACTCAATCCTATTACAAGATTTCTTAAAATCAATCAAAATCATACAAACATCTTGTTGTTAGTCTTTGGCCTAATGCATTACTTCTATATTTATAATAGATTACCATAAATGTTTGTAAAAATAACAAAGACAATTTGAGTAGGGTAAATAATAGAGGGAAGAACCTTTTTCAAATCCTATGATAAAACCTTGGATAAGATATTGTAGGATAGACTTAATAAGGTGATAGGTCTCAATTTATTTTATTTTTTGTGGATCCAATCTTAGGAATTAGTTTAATTATGTATATACTAATACCTTTTCCAAGTGTTCCAACATATGCAACCTCCTTTTAAACCTCTAGTGGAAAAGAAGCCATCAAATCCTTATTAACTTTTAGAGAATTTGGTTGGGTGTCCATCACATCCTAGAGGTTTATCTCTACTCGAAGAAGTAATCAATATTTTTTAATCCCCCTCAAATATTTAGCTAATATTTTTATTAGATTTGATCATATACTTTTTTTTGTTACCAAAAAATTGGATCAAACTCCATGATCCATCATCAAGGTATGAGACAAATAGACTTGATAAATGTGAAGATGTTATGAGGCCAAGGTGTCTAAATAAATGGAGGGAAATAAGGCACACGAGAAATTGGCAAAAGAACCTAGATGCAAAGGATACATTTTGGGTGAAAGGAGAGATGAGAATGATGGTGCTATGTAACAATTATAAGAAGGGAAAGAAGCAAGTCTAAACTCAAGAAAGGTGATAAAAATATAATATGCAAAAGATAAACTTTAAAAAATAAATTCAATGATAAAAATAAAAATAAAAATAGATAAAATATCTTAAAATAAAATAATGTCAAGGAAAGAGAAATTATTAAAAAAAACAAGAAACGCGCTCAAGAAAATTAACATATTATTAAATATCACTAATACACACATATTGATTTTTATAACTAAATAAATATTATAATAGTTTTAATTAATTATTTTGACATCTTATATATTGATAAAATCACATCCAAGCTTACAAGACAAAAAAAAAAGTGCTTTTAAGATATATATAGCTTAGGAGACTTCCTTCTATTCACCCTTAGAAACAAAGAGGTCATGATAAATTTGGACTAAATAACATCTTTAATTTGACACTTATCAACAACATGAATACCTTCAATATGAAAAGTGCAAATTCTTTTCTTGGCATATTTAACATTGAGATCTACTTTTTAAAAAAATAACTTTTTTATTATTTAGCTTTGGTCAATTTAGTTTAAATTTTAATTTCAAACATTTTTCTTTTAAATCTCACTCATATCTCAAGTCATGTCTTAATTCTTTGTTTAGAAAGAATAATTGAAAGCTTATTTTACAAATATCTTTTAATTAAAATAAAATTAGCAAAATATAAAATAGGCAAAATTTAGACAAGTATTAGATAAAACTGTATATGAAAAATAAAAGTCAAATTTTTTTAATTTATGGACACAAGCTCCTATAGGATCTATGTCTTTCTTATACCAAATATTTTTTTACGATACCTTGAATGCTCTTGAATATGAAGAAGTTATCCTTGTTGAGGCCTTCATTGAGTGGAGACTCCCCAAAAAGACAATATGTTCGCATCATTGGTCAATTTATCAAAATTTTGGACCAAATTCTTAGGAAAGTCCCCATGCAATTGTTCAAGTCTGAATTTCTTTTGAGAGTGTCTCGAAGAATCCTTATTGACTTCCATCTACATAGATAACAACTAATGCATGGTAGCCTTTATACGAGGAAAAGATTTATTTGAAATTACATGTGATATTGCATAATAGCCTCTAAATGAGGAAAAGATTTTTTTAAATCATTACATGTGATATTGCATAATAGCCTCTATAGATTTTTTTAAATCATTTCATGTGATATTGCATAATAGCCTCTGTAGATTTTTTTAAATCATTACGTGTGATTTGTCAAATTATTATACTTTTTGATTGATTTGAAAAAGACGGTTGGGAGAGGGGAAAATATCGTCTGCCATAGTAAGCTTGTTATAAAAATAGAAAGCATTGGATCCTTGTTGAGTCAAAAAGGGCATTTAATCACCATAGGATAAAGAAAGTGAAGAAAGTGAAGGTGTCCAATTCTAAGGTTTCTATAATGCAAGATCTTCCATTCCAAAAATCAGGTTTGTGTATCATCTTAGTAGATTTCTAAAGGGGTGATTTAGTCTGTACTATTTGGAAGGGCACAGGCTAAGCTTCAGATAAAACATAAAACGTATCAAAAACAAAAAAATGTCATTTTTTTTTTTCAAATTTGCAAAAAAATAGTGGTTTTTTTGCAATTTTTTTGTGGTTTTCGACCACAAAATATGCAGATTATGAAGAACAGATGCTGAAAATTTTAGCCAAAAATCTGTTAGAATTTCTGATTTTTGAAATTTGATCAATGATACATTTTGTAGGGAACTCAACCTGCACCATTTGAAAGATGGCAAATACATTTCCGCTTGATTGAGTCTAATATCAAGTTGACACTTGGGAAGCAATCTATTATGGATAATTTTATATGAAAAAAAGTTGATCTCACAATCAATTACCCAAGATCACTCTTTGATTGTTTTGATTGGAGAGAAGCTACAAGTTTAAAGGAACTAAACACTGAACAAAGTACACCTGGCAAACGAGCATTACAAAGAAAAAAAACCTCTTGTTTCAACTGACTCGTTTTCCCAAAGTAAGTGAGGTGAAGTATATAAATATTTGAACTCTTTTACGCCCTATCTGTAAAGAGCTTTTGCCACACATTTTTTCACACATAGCTAGTGGTAAATTGTCTAGTTGATATACCAGACCAAATTGAAGAAGTTGGAAAACTTGGGCCGTGTCTTAGGGATTGATCATGTCTTTTGAAGGAGGGCATGTGCCCTTCTTTTTCTATTCCCCATTTAGAAAGAGATGTGTCTAACTTGGAAGACAGACTGTTACAGCAAATGAATGTATAACTGACAGGGAAACGAGAATCAATTTAAACTCACACTTGAAATTCTCTAACTCTATTCTTTCTACAAGAGGATAAACATCAAATAGACATAATACTAGTTAGTAGTTGCTCAGAATAGCATGATTTGAGACGACGACAGCTTAACCAGTTTACATTTTAAACACAACTTACAAATTGGTTTAGGAGAATCCCATTGCAAAAATCTATGTGAGATGATTTAGAAATAATTCTCTTGAGAATTTGGAGTATGATGACACGAACTGTTAGTTGGTTATGCTTAATTTATAAACCAAAACAACAATAAAAGAGCATTTGACAAAACCTGTAGCTTAGAACGGTAATTTTACTTGCATTATATTTCATTCAACAGACAGTCAGGCGGTTGATTACCAAATGAATCACACGCGTACTGGAAAACTCTACACTAACTGTATTTACTGCCTTTTCATCGGTAAAAGTTTCCCGGATTTAATCAGACGTCCCAAAAAAAACTACATCATATGATAATCATAACAATATTAACGGGGCAAAGTTGATTGATAGAACATCACTATGCAGCAATCGAGCTGTTGAGTACCTTGGCAATATATGTCCTCCTGCACCATTCACATATTCATTCCTTTTAATGATCTCTCTGTTTCAATATATGAACATAAAACTGGAGAAAAAGAGTTTGAAATCCACCTGGCTTCCATGTCATCCGCGGGACGTTGGTGCTGAGTCCAGCAAGGCAGACCCATAAATAATCGCATGGCCTGGATACAATATCAGTCCCAGACTTCAAAAATGATCTTATTTAGCAGTAAAACTACCTAAACAATGAAAAATCAGTTATTTATTACCTTGACGTAATTATTGGTATCCAGGGTGAAACGGTGATACATCCCTGGAGGCAGGACAATGAGATGGCCTTTCCTGATTCGAAACCTGATCCATGTTTCGTCGTAGTCACGAACATCGAAATAGCCTGAACAACCGGTAGCCAGCCGGTGAAATATCAAAACAAACAGATAAATATCTTTAAAGCTACAGATCCATTGCATTTAGGGTTAAAAGTTTTGAACAGCCTACCTCCTCCTTCCAACACAAATCGAATTTCCTCCTGAGCGTGCAGATGTTCAGTGAAGAAATGTTTGATTTTAGCGTCGTAATCTTCCATCATTCCTGGTGCAACTGTCACTATATCCTGCAAATTTTTAAGCTTCGTATATCAATACTGGTGTAATCTCAAATTTTAAGGTGAAATACCAAGCTCGAAGGTTACCGAGTAGTTGTATCCACGATCTTTCTTGATCTTTTCAAGTTGCGGATTGTTGTCGTAGTGATCAGCATCGAGCTCCCATATAAGGACCCCCAGCTCTGCGCAACAAGCATTGTATTTTGAATTTCGGAGCAACTTACAAGAAAATTTAGGTTGCGTGCTAGTTTCACAGAATTCAGGGAGTTTGTACCAGTGAGATGGCCGGGAGGAACAGGACGGGTGGGATCGTACTGATGTGACAGTCGGCCATCTTCTTCCGAGGGATTGTAGTACCATACTTCTACGCAAGCAAGCTGTAAAACAAAAAAAACAGAAAAATATAAAACCCTCTGGACAGATTATTGGGCCCGGAAAGGCGCAGAAGATGACTTAGATTTGAAACAAAGATTGATAAAATTAAAGAAACATGAAGATTACGGACAATTTGTACTACAAAGAAAGTAGAAGAATTTTGAACAAAGCATGCAATAACAGTGTATTTGTAATTTTGTACAATACACGGGCGCCTCTTCACTTTCCAGTATGAAAAAGAAACAATGTCAATGCGAAGCAGATGATTCACATCAGAGAATTGTCTATATCTACCAGGACAATGGAAAACTCCGGATCTTGGAGAATGGAATCCTCCGGTAGTTTCAAGTAAGATGGCTTTACAATAAAAAATCGGCCAGTCTCCGGTTTAAAATAATGGATGATTCCCTTCTCATTATTCATCTTCAAGAAAGAGCGAAAAATTGAAGAGAGAACCAAAGCTTAAACTTAAACCTTTGAAGCCAGATGAAAATCTTCAGCATACAAACGATTTGAACAGTATAGAGCGAAAAATTTGAGGGGAGAGCATACAACGATTTGAACAACATAGAGCGAAAAGTTTGAGGAGAAAAACAAAGTTTAAACATAAAATTTTGAAGCCAGATGAAAATCTTCAGCATACAAACGATTTGAACAACTTCGAGTAAAACTTTGAGGAGAGAAACAAAGTTTAAACATAAGCTAGATGAAAATCTTCAGCATACAAACAACGATTTGGGCAACATAGAACAAAAAATTGAAGAGAAACAAATTTTAAACATAAAATTTTAAAGCCAGATGTAAATCTTCAGCATACAAACGATTTTGAACAACACAGAGCGAAAATTTGAAGAGAGAAACAAAGTTTATAACATAAGCCTTTAAAGCTAAACGAAAATCTTCAGCATACAAACGATTTGAACAAAATATAGCGAAAATTTGAAGAGAGAAACGAAGTTTAAACATAAAATTTTGAGGCCAGATGGAAATCTTCACCACAGAAACGATTTGAACAACGTACCTCCGAATCAGACGCCATTTCCGACATTGTGAAGAACTTTGCAAGCACCTTCCCACAATATTGAAAAAAACAGAGAAAACTAAGTCCTATGAGAACAATTGAAGACAAAGCACAAAAAGAAGAGAGCAAAGACGTGAAGTAAGGGAAGCATGGAGGTCTATAAATATAGGGCATTTTCCATATTATTAGTTTCTCGCACGCATCTCGAGCAACAATCCCCCGTACTGGTAAAACCTGCGGTCGAAAACCGTTGATCGAACAGCTCAGAGCGTTGGAACAGCCTGATTAATCATGGTAACAGAGTATCCAAAACAAAACATGTATGGAAATGATTATCATGGAAGAATGTGTGATATTCTGTTGTACAGAATGATGATCATGATCTGGTAAGAAAGTACTGTGTGGTCCCCAAAAGAATCGCCTCTGAAGGCGCGCAAGTTTGCCGTCCACCGTTTCTCTGAAATGGCAGTTCTTCGTCATCATCAATAACTTTGTTTATGATGAAAAGGTAAAACTGGCCGAGTAAATCGGTTTGGTACGTGCACGATTCCAAATTGCAGACAAGGGTCCACAAATGAAAGATACCAATCAAAAGCTCCGCTAAGAACAAACACATCAAACTAGCTATCACTAGGTATTCTCCATACAAATATCAAAATGCAAATGGACATATTGAAATTATGTTTTCATTACATATTGAAATTATGTTTTCATTTTTATAGTACTGTGAAGATAGATTATGAGAATCAAATCAGTAAAAATCGTGTGAATTATTGTACTAGGTAAAATTGAGTTTTCGTTCATACAATTTGATTATATTTCGTGGTCACAACAATGTACATATTAATGTCTCATTTTTTGAAATTAAGAATGGAAAAAGATAAGCACTCCTAAATTGTATATAGAGGAAAAAATTAAATGTATTTTGAATTCAAAATTGTTGATACTGATGTCTCATTTTTTAAAATTTGGAATTAAGGAAGAAAATGAGTGTGAAGTGAACTTTATATAGAAAATAAAATTAAAATATATTGTGTGGTTTTTTGTACATAAGTTAAACTTGTAAATTATTTAAATTAAATGTATTTTGAATTCAAAATTGTTGATAGTGATGTCTCATTTTTTAAAATTTGGAATTAAGGAAGAAAATGAGTGTGAAGTGAACTTTATATAGAAAATAAAATTAAAATGTATTGTGTGGTTTTTTGTACATAAGTTAAACTTGTAAATTATTTAAATTTAGACGTAAGCAATAATAGAGCATTGCAAAAAAAAAAAAATCTTATGTTGATCTTGTTAAAAAAGAGATATAATCAACATGTAATGAGTAATATAACTTTTAGTAGATGCATTATTGGTTGAAATTGTATAGTGAATACTCACCACATAGATTAAATAATAAAAATGAAGTAAAGTTGTAGAAATGATCTCTAAATACACTAAATATAAATGATTTATAAGTGCACTAAATATAGATGAAATAAATTAAGGAACAAGCTTGAAGTTCTTGTAACCATTTCTAATCTTTTTAAGAGCTTGTATTTGATAATGCTATTAAGTTCTCCTCATGCCCTCGAAGTTCATTTAATTCTGAAATAGTTGTGAATTTTGAACCTTTTAGTCAATATTGTCAATGTCAGTTATTATCTATTGATGTGTAAGACCTTGCGATTTGTGTTTTGTCAAGGCCCATACAATTTTTAGTGG
>MU223146.1:2043562-2057232 GCA_018584345.1 Thuja plicata
CATATATATGTATATATACATATATATACATATATATGTATATATATATACATGTACATACATACATACATACATACATACATACATACATATATATATATATATATATATTAGAACTATCAAATTGCACTAGTGGGAATGCCAATACATCAGAGGATCTTACATTCAAGTTTCTTTGCATGAATTTGAGCATATTGATCTCCTAAGTTACTCCATAGTGGATACAAAAATTGGCATTATTAAAGCGTCCAACAACATGTATTTATTATGTAGCGAGACCGTTTTATTTGTTGTCAATAGATGTATGAAGGATAAGAAAATAGAGTTCTCTTTAGAGGTGAGTGAGGAACTTGAACGTGACATCAAAGCCTGCCTATTTGCACAAGATATTTCAATGATATCAAAATTATCTGTGTTTGGTCATGTCCCAAGAGAGAGGTGAATTAAAAGTATGTATATGCTGGCATATGATGAAGATGATCATATCCTAGATCATGTAGGTGGATGTTGTAGTGTTATGATTTCTGGCAACAAGTCTTCTAGGTTGATTGAATCCGTTATACCAGTGATGAAGGTGACTCACAAGGATTTTTCTGTGTTCAGTCAATTGGTGATAACACAATCAGTCATGGTAAATGCATTGCGTGGTGATGATATGGACTATTCAGATGGTGCGATCATTCAGGAAGTATCTACAGTGTCGTGTCTAGACCTACATCTATGATCGCTTAAGCATATTCAATGTACATATGAATATTTGAAGCAAACATCAGTGTTATCAGCTAGAACAGTCAACCGGTCAAGTCAAGGTGATTCATAAATTGAGGTAGTGATCAATTATTCGTCAATGTTCGATTCATTTTTGAATTATATTGTTGAGGGTTGGCCTTGCAGATTTTAATTTCCTATGTTGGTGTGATCGCTTTTGAATCTTGATTGGGATTTAGAGGCCAAATTAGGTAACACATTTTAGAGTTATTCCACCAACCGAAATATGTTTATAAGAGATGAAATTAAAAAGAAAAGAGGATTTGTTGATGTTGCAATGATTGTGCTTGTTGAAGGCAAATTTTGTATGGTTAGAACAGCGATTTGAGTAGTACTGAAGCAGATCTGTCAGGCATAGTGTGCTACACTCAGATCACTTTATTTGAGTTCATTCTCAAGGAAAGTTCTAACAGGCTTGCAATTAAAATCCTCTAACAAGGTTATTCCTAACAGGATATGCAAGATCCTAACAGGTTTAAAGTTTAAATCCTCTAACCAGATGACTCTCAGAAGGATTTTTAAATCCTTTAACAGGGTAGTTCCTAATAGGACTTTGTAATAGCTCCTAATCGGGCTATAGATACCTTAATTGGGTATATCCTTAAGCAAGGTATTTTAATGTTCATAATAGGGTAGATCCTATTGGTACGCTAGTGATATTTGTGGGTGATAATTCTCACCATTGTTTTTCCCTCTAACAAGGGTTTCCACACAAAAAGTTTGGTGTCTTTGTGTTGATTTTTTGGATGCATGTTTTGTTATGCTTTTATGTTATATTTAGCTTTGCATGTTGGTTACTTTGGAATTTGATGAAAAGATTCTGGAGATTTTTGGTTGCATTGACTCACCCCCCCCCTCAGTGCCTTATAACATTAACAATTGGTATCAGAGCCAAGTCTCCTTGAAGAATCCTAGAACAGATTGGGGAGGATCCTTAAGGCAAATATGGAGGGTTTAAGATATCAAAGGCAACTTGAGAAGAAACTTGCATATGTCGAGCATTTCATTGAAAGGATGAAAGAACAACTCCAGCAATCAAGAGAAAAGAGACATGAACTTTTTGAGCAACTTGAAAAACTATCTAAACAAAGTGGATCTGATGAATCTAAAGCAGCTCTGGAAGAATTGTCTCAGGAGAATGAACAACTGCATAAAGAAAATAAGAACATCAAAAGAGAGTTAGAATATTTTCCAATCAGAATGGGTAAATAAATAGAAGAAATGAAGGTTGCAGAAGAAGCAAGGAAAAGTGTTGAGGAAGCCCTAAAAGCCAAAGATGAAGCCCTAAAAGCTAAGGTGGATGAGCTCTTCAAATCTTAACAAGAGGTTGGTACATTACATGTATGTCTACATGAGACAATTCAAGAGAATCAAGAATCCCTAAGGCCAAATAAAAATATGAGAAAGGGAAGTGAGAAACTGAAAGGACAATTAAAGGTTGCAAATAATTTACTCAAGAAATTTAATGAAATTTCTGCAAAACTTGATGAAGAACTCAAGAATCAGAGGATGCATGGAGAGAATCATGGTTTGGGCTACACGAGTTATGATCTTGGTGATCTTCAAGTACCGAAAGGACCAATCAAGATGTTTAAAGTTTGCACCTAAGGTGAATCAAAGAAAATCTAGCAAGAGATCTTATAAACTAGTTTGTTTCAATTGTCATAAGGTTGGACATACTGCTAATGTATGCAAGACAAATATAAGATCTAGTGTTCCAAGTATTATATCTAATGCTAGACCAAGTACTTTTCATGGTTATTGTTACAATTGCAACAAATATGGTCATAGAGCTAATGAGTGCAAGACAAGGATGAACAATCAACGGTTACAAGTGAATCGACCAAGTACTTATCAAAATGAGAATCGGTGGAATATTACTTGTTCACATTGTCAAAACTATGGTCACATGGTGATCAACTAAAAATTAAGGATAAGTAGAGGCAATGCATGACCTTGGAGATCAACTGGTATGGCATGTTTTCACTGCCACAAGATAGGACACATTGTAAGGTTTTGTAGAGAAAGGAATAATAAGGTGAACTAATCAATTAATCAGTCAAACAAGAAAAAGGGAAAGAAGATTGTGAATGTTTAAGAGATCAAGAATCAGATGAGCAATACTTGGGTAAAGAAAAGTGAAAGCAAATCTTTAGGAGATTCCACATCTTCGCAGGGTGTGGAGAATTCATCATCAAACTAAGTCATCTTTGACTTAGGGGGAGAAAGAATTGTTGAATCCATTAAATACCCCCTAGATGCATTTGTAGTAAGTTTTACTTCCATATTTAGATGTATATGGTTGTTTTGTAGTTAGGTATGAATTTTTGTTTAACTGTATGAAGATTTGGTTGACCGCTAACAAGATCTTTGAAGGTATATCTTGTTTATTATCAACCAATGATGCATTTAACGCTTAAGGAGTGGTGGAAGATAAAATGTGATTTTAGGTCTTTTCTTTGCACCTACACATTCAAGAGCTATATCTAGGAGAAATAGAAATGAAGTTTGAAAAAATTGACAAGCTATTTAAACGATTGCAAACAAATTTGAAGTGATTTTGGTGAATAAATTTGCAAGGATTTGATCCATTCATCAAGATGTGACTTAAGAGGTATTTATCAAGAATTTTGAGCTTGAATCTATTGTTTGAAGGATGGAGACACCTATCATTATTGAGATCACTGAGAAACCTAGGCATGAATTCAAAAGGCATACATATAAGTCAGTTGAGGATGATCCAAAAGGTTCCCTATCCAGTGTACCCTATAGAGTGATGCACATAGAAGATGTTAGGTCATATATCCATTACAATATTGAAGATTTAGGTGAATCATGATGAACCATAATTGATTAAATGTTTGAAGATGTTAAGTTGATGATCTCACTAAACTGCAGAAAGTTAATGCAAGACATTAAATCAGTTAATGTATTGTATTGTCATTGATGTCAACTTGATATAATCTGATTGGTTATATAAAAAGTGTCAAAGACTTCAAAGAACCAGAAAGATAAAGGTTATGTTATCATTAATGCATAAAATTTTAGTATGCACTAAGTGACAACAAACACCAACAGACAGTGTACCCCGACGGATAGAGAACCCCGAGAGGAAAGTCACAGTGATACCTGAGCAAGAAACCCAAGCAAGTATTACCAACAAGAAGAATCATAATGTTACCCAACGGACATACAACCCTGACGGACAGACAACCCTGATGGATAGAGATGCCTGAGGACAACTGAAGTTTAGAACGAAGCTAACAAAGAGTTAAACACCAAAAAGAACTGAAGATCTGAAATGACAAAAGACTTAGCTAGAAAGAGCTAAAGAAGGAGTTAACTGGTTGATAACATTTTTTTCATTGACAAGTTAAAAGCCAAAGATAAGTGAGAGTTTTTAATTTTTTTTATTCCAGTTGTCAAAAAGAAATTTATGGGATAAAACTGAAGAAAATCTTTAAAGCACGAAAGGCAAGAATTGCATATCACGCCAAGAACAAGAAAGTCAAGGACTTAGAAACGGTGAAATTATGTCTATAAAGAGACAAGCTAATTCTTTATGAATTAGGGGTGAATAGAGAAGAAGATGCTAAAGAGAATACTGGTGAAGGAAGACTTCATAAAGTCCTGACCAATCAAGCTAAAGAACAGAGCTAAAGGTTTCTATGGATACCGAACAATAGAGAAGCACAACATCACCGAGCAGAAATAAGTGGAGCAAAGGTATTGAAAGGAAACATTGATCAGAAAGGTATTATGAGCTTACAATAGATCTGAACATCTGCAAAGTATAGTTTTTTATATGAACAAATCATATATTGTTTTAGTTTAACCATTGATCATAAAGTCTCTTAACCGAGCAGGATCTAAACAAATCCTTTATATATTGAGATACATCCCAAGGAGTATCAAAAGGTTAATTCATGAAGATAACATAGTGAAATGCCAGATATCAAGTGATTAATTGTTAGTGATAAATTCTCTAACAAGGTCGCACTTAACAATATTTTTTGTAACCTTTAATAGGGTTGGCTCTTCACAGAGCTCACTTCAGAATAGTGAAAATTTTGGGTTACCGGTCCCAAGTGGTTTTTCCCTTAATAGTGTTTCCACGTTAAAAATCCATGTGTCAAATGTGTTTATGAGTCATTTCTTTCATGTTTTTCTTTACACATTACTAAAATAGGATTGATCGGTATATACTAAGTTATTTATTGTATTTCGATAAATGATAGACTGCTAATCGATAAAGATAAAGAATAAGGTTTAATAGTGAACTCTGAATAGTAGTTATTTGAGAAGATAATCTAAAGGCATACATCTTGTAGGACTGAAGATAACTAGAGGCTTATAATTTTGGTAATAAGTTTTTGGGTTAAATTATTGGAATATTTTTGAGTCCACTGATTCGTCNCCCCCCCCCCTCTCAGTTATTCTAACAATTGGTATCAGAGCTTGTGTGCTTAGAAGGAAGGTTTCAAGACATAAGCAAAAGATCACAAGATGAGAAAATGGGATGTGCCTAAGTTGAACAAGGATAATTGTGCATCATGGCAAAGCAAGATAAGACTCCACCTATCAGGTATTAGAAATGATGTTACTCAATACTTGGTGTAATGTATGATTTGGGGTTTAGGAGATTATTTGTTAATTGTTGTTTGATTAGCTTAGAGTATGTTGAATTCCTTAACCCTACTTCATATTTAATTGAATTTAATTGATTGTGTATTGCAATTGTGATTAGGGAGAAGATAAGATGTTCCTCTTTTATTCCCAAATGCACAAATGGGAGATTCAAGTTGATCAACCCAAAAGAAGGGTTAATGCACAAATGAATCAACAATTTGGAAAGGAGAATAACAAGGAATCTTAAATTCTGTTAATTATATGTGTAGATATGATATATGACAGTAATTGAAGAAATAGGAGAAATGCACTAACCTTGAAATATTGCAGATCAAAGAATGCTATTTTATGAGGTCTGTAGACTATTTCTGGAAAAACTGACAGTTGATCCCGAACCAGAACGCAGAGACAAACAAAACCCATAAATATTTTTCCGTTGCAATGTCGTCTTATGAAAAAGGTCGACCTTGACCCACAAATGTCAACCTTAACCCAATAATCTTGACCCTGACCTGCACAGGTCCGACAGAAAATCTATTCACGCCGTCTGAAAGAAAGCTGAAAAGGGTATCCAGATCTGGTCTCAAATCTGTTGTTCTGAACTTGTACCTGCAAGAAAAAGATGATTGTTTATTGTGTGGGAGGGGTTTGCCTTAGTCAAACCCCAATTTAGGAATTAACCTTGAAATCAATAAAGTACAGAATGCTAGCAAGTAGTAAAATTGAATCTAACAATGAAGCTATGATATTCAATAGATATGTAATTGAAATTCAAATGTATGCAAGTATGTAAGTATGAAAGCAATGGACTTTAGAAACCATAAACCTCCATGATTGAATGCTTTAAATCCACTTTGAAGAGATGATGAAAGAGTCTTGAGGATGCACAAAGGATCTTGAAGGAAGATCACACCACCATGATGGCTAGATCTAGAGTTTGAATGATGAATCTTGAATGTTTGCACCTAATTCCTTCAAAGGCTTGAAAGCTTGAATCCTTGATCTTCAATGGAGAACTTGAATGCTTAAGAGGAAGACTTGAACACCTTGAGAGCTTGGAAATATGTAGAACAATGGGTGCTTGAAACTTCTCCTTTTATGCTCAATATCGCTTAGTATCACTTAGAAGACTTAGAGAAAATGAGAGGAGAAAACTTCCTTTTATATGAAATTAGGGCACAATCTTCTAAGGAGGCCGACATAGGATAATTAAATTCCAATTAGAACCATGCCCCTAGAAAAGGACCTATATTAAATATAATTTAGGAATCAATGCTTCGGAACCCGAAACAGCATACCCGGAAGTAGGAAAACTGAATTTTGGATGACCCCTGACAGCCGACAAGTTTCCAACTTTGAAAGGGGGACCCTAGTCAGGGTCAAGGTTGACCCTAATCTAGGTCAGGGTCAAGGTCAACCCTAACCTGGGTCAAGGTCGAGGTTGACCTTGACCCAGGGGGCTAAAACCCCTGGAAAATATGCCAGGTGAGGTAGGAGGTGCCCGGAGAGGCCCAATCAGGGTCCTGAACAGGCAAAGAAGCAGGAGATGATGCAGAAACATGAGGATGATATGGTAGAGGTCAAAAATGTCCCCTAAGGAGGGCTAAACACTCTTAACATGGAAGTGCTTCCATTTTAAGATGATACACTTGGATAGTGAATATGTGTTGCCTATAGGACCTCACACACTTGATCAATTAAGAGAAAAGCATGATCATAATTCTATGATGATAGAACTTACTTCCTCACTCTTCGATGTTGAATTTGAAGATGTCAAAACCTGCACCTCTGTAAAGAAAATGTGGGACAAATTGAAGCTGGTACATGGAGGAGATGCAAATGTACTAAGAGCTAAGGCAGAAAGCCCAAGAGGTAAATTTGATGACCTAAGAATGAGAGAAGGAGAAATTATCACTCAGTACAGCTGCAGAATAAAATAGGTAGTCAATTCTATCTAAGGAGTTGGAGATGTACTTGAAGAAGAAACAGTGGTAAGTAAAATCCTAATAACCTTATTGCATGTTTATGCTATTAGAGTATATGCTATACAAGAAATGAGAGTTGTAGAAAACAACAATGTCACTCTAGATAGCTTGGTTGGTAGACTTATTTCATTTGAGATGAATAACTTTGATAATAGTGTCTTACCATCTATTGAGTCTACATTCAAATCTTCTTTGAAAATAAGTCAAGTCATAAACACACTATGAGAAGTGATAGTGAAAGTGATAGTGATGACCAATCTCTTGATGAGATTGAAGCACTAATGGCTAGAATATTGCAGAGAGGCAAAGGTAGATACAAAGGTAAATTACCACTTCTATGTTTTAATTGTAAAGAGATTGGACACTTTGCTGCTAGATGTCCTAATAAAAGAGAACAAGATAGAATTAATGATAGATCATATGAAAATAAGTTTGATAGAAGTGACAAAAGAGATTACCGGAGAAACTAAAAATCTGACAGAAGAGATACCCGAGACTACAAGGACAAAGGGAAGAAAGCTTGTTACCTGGCTGAGAATAGAGCTGGAGATACTGACACTAAATCTGATGAAGATATTGAGATGGTATTTGTGGCCATGAAGGATGATTCATACGAAGAGGAAAGGTATGTTGAGACTGCACTCATATCTAAGGTTAGTAAGAATGATGTCTTGATTATAGATAGTGGCTACACTCACCACATGACCGGTGATAAACAAAATTTTGAAACTTTTGAGTATTATAATGGTGGATCAGCAAGAATGGGTAATGACTCACCTTGTCCATTTGAAGGTAAAGGAACCATAATGTTGAATAACCTGATCAAATGTGAAAATGCATACTGGGTAAAAGGACTTAACTATAATCTATTGAGTGTTTCACAGCTTAATAACATAGTTCACCGAGTAGCGTTTGAGAATAAAAAGGCAAAGACCTTTAATGAATCAAGAAGGTTGATTAGAACTGGTGAACAAACAAAGGTAACATATTCTATCTTGATGATATAAACACTACTTGTTTAATGGCTAGAAATGAAGACATATGGTTATGGAAAAGAGATTATGTCATGTGAATTTTGACAACATGATTAAGATAAGAAATAAAAGGAAAGTAAGAGGCTTACCGAGCATGTCAAAGCCCGAGCATATCATGTGTAAGAATTGTCAAAAAGGTAAAATGACAAAATCTAGTTTCAAAAGAAAAACCCATACATCTAATGCTATTCTAGAATTAGTCCATACTGATCTATGTGGACCCATGAGAACAAAGAGTTACTATGGTGATAGATATTTCATTCTCTTTTTTGATGATTATTCTAGAATGATGACAGTTATGTTCTTAAAAGAAAAATTAGAAGCATTCAAGATGTTTAAATGGTATAAAGCTATTGTAGAAAAACAAAGTGGTAAGGAACTGAAATGCTTAAGATCAGATAGAGGAGGATTTTTTGTTTCTGATGAATGCACTAACTTTTGTGATGAGCATGGAATTAAAAGACAGGTTTCTGCACCAAGAACACCACAGAAAAATGGGATCGCTGAAAGAAGAAATAGATCCATTGTTGATTGTGCAAGAATAATGATGATAGAGAAAGGCATCACTCAAACATTCTGGAGGGAATTTGTCTTTACTTTTTTCTACACATTAAATAGAGTACAATTGAAGAAAGACACCAAGAAGACACCTTATGAGCTATGGTATGGTTATTACACACCCAATGTAAGTTACTTCAGAATTTTTGGAAGTCAATGTTATATTTTGAAAGATGATATAGATGGAAAGCTTGACTCCAAAAGTGAAGAAGGAATATTTCTAGGGTATTCCACCAAGAGAAAGGCTTATAAATGTCTTAACAAGTCCTATAACAAAATCATTCAAAGTGAAAATGTTAGAATAGATGAATATGAAGAGAAAAATGATGAGGAAAGTAGAAAAGAACCAGAAGACTATAATAGATTTGTTTACATTGAAGAACCTGACACTCTACCCAAGCAATAGTGTATCGCTCCTAAGTAACACAACATTGCACCCGAGCATTAGGCTGCAAATACCAAAAATTAGGAAAATGCTCAAAATGATGTTCTGAATGATGGAGATCAGAATGAAGGTCAAGATGATGATCATAATGATGAACAATGAGCTGAACTGATACTTTCCAAGTATTTCTAAAGACATCATCCACAAAACTAGATCATAGGAGACAAGAAGGTTGGAATGAGAACTAGAAGTAAGTCACTGAAGACTAGATGTTTAATTTGTGATTTTGAGCCCAAATCTATTAATACTGCACTTGAAAATGAAGAATGGGTCAGTGCTATGAATGAAGAAATGGAACAGATTGAGAAGAACAGAACATGGACATTAGTACCTAGACTATATGACAAGAATGTCATTGGTACCAAATGGATATTCAGAAATAAGCCAAATGAGAATGGAGAAGTCACAAGGAACAAAGCAAGGTTAGTATGCAAGGGGTATGCACGAGAAGAAGATATTGACTATGGTGAAACCTTTGCACTCGTTGCTATACTAGAAGGAGAAAGAATTTTACTTGCTTATGTTGTATTCAAAGGATTCAAGGTATACCAAATGGATGTCAAATCTGAATTCCTAAATGGAATACTAGAAGAAGAGGTATACATTGAACAAACAGAAGGATTTGTTGATCCTAACAAGAGAAACATGGTTTGTAGACTGCACAAAGCCTTGTATGGATTGAAACAAGCACCTAGAGCCTGGTATGAAAGACTTCACTCCGATCTCATAAGCATTGGATTTGTAAGAACAATTAAAAATAGCAATTTGTACTTAAAAGAATATTTTGATGATAATATTCTAATTGCTGAAATATTTGTTGATGATATCATATTTGGGGGTAATGATATGTTATGTAAATATTTTGCTAATGAAATGAGCAAAGAGTTTGAAATGTCAATGTTTGGGGAGATCAAATTCTTTCTTGTTCTATAGATTCTTCAACAAGATGCGGGCATATATATCACACAATCCAAATACATCAAGGAAGTGTTGAAGATATTCAAGATGGAAGATTCCAAGCCAGTTGGAATAACTATGGCCACCGGATGTAAGCTGACAAAAGAAGACAAATCAAATGAGGTAAATCAGACCTTGTATAGATCAATGATTGAAAAACTAATATATGTTGTTCATACCAGACTAGATATAGCACATGAAGCTGGAATAGTTTCTAGATTCTCTGCTAATCCAAAAGAATCACACATGACTGTTGTCAAAAGAATTCTGAGATATCTAAAGAATACCAAGGACTATGGCTTATGGTATAAAAGAGAAGGCAAATTTGAGCTTCAAGTCTATACAGCTGTTGATTGGGCTGGAAACTTAGATGACAGAAAGAGCACAGCTAGATGAGCATTCTTCATGGGTGATAGACTTGTTACATGGATAAGTAAGAAGCAAGGATGCATCTCACAATCTGCTGCAGAAGCAGAATATGTGGTTGCTACTGCAAATTTCTCTAACATTGCATGGATCAAATAGTTATTGGAAGGTATGAATATGAAAATTCTTGAACTAGTGATTATCTATTGTGATAATACCAGTGCACTAAACATTTCTAAGAATCTTTTCATGCATGATAAGACTAAACATATTGCTATCAAGTATCATTACTTAAGAGAACAAGTGTAAGAGAAAGAGGTGATACTAGAATATGTTCAATCCAAGGAAAATTTAGCCGACATATTCACAAAGTCAATGCCTAAAGATACATTTGAGTACCTAAGAAAGAGACTAGGGGTCTGACCCTTGTCTATTGGTCAGTAAGCTGACTAGGAAGTTGCGTCAGCCTACACACAATCAGAAGATCATTCATGTTGATGCAAGAAAAGAGATGGACTGCAAAAGACACATTAGTACACAGAAAGGTACATAGCTGCACCGAACACCTAAGTCATTGTATTGTTGATGGATAGGGAAATTCAAAGGGAGAGAGTATCCTGAGAAGATCCAAAGGGAGAGATTACATATAAAATATCCATCATGACTATAAAAAGGGAGAGAAGTATCATAAGGGAAAGATGACTTAAGGGAGAGAGTACTCTATATTGTTGTCAAAGGAAATAGAGATGATCAAGGAGAGGAACAGTCAAAGGGAGAGACAACATCAAAAGAATAGATTCTACAACAAAGGGAGAGATAGAATCAGAAGCTACTACATCTATCCAATGAAGGGAATAAAGATTGAAGAAAGTACTCTGCAAGAAACAAATCTAAGCTAGAAGAGCTTACGGAGAGCCAGACATTTGTATTGGTTATAGAATAATAAAATTGGTAGATTGATGAACTAAAACTGATATATTTCATATTTCATTAGTAGTAATGTAGTGTGTTTCCATCAATGCCAAAGGGAGAGATTAATGAACCATAACTGATTAAATGTTTGAAGATGTTAAGTTGATGATCACCAAACTGCAGAAAGTTAATGCAAGACATTAAATCAGTTAATGTATTGTATTGTCATTGATGTCAACTTGATATAATTTGATTGGTTATATATAAAGTGTCAAAGAATTCAAAGAACCAGAAAGATAAAGTTTATGCTATCAGTAATGCATAAAAGTTCAGTATGCACTAAGTGAAAACAAACACCAATAGACGGTGCATCCCGACGGATAGAGAACTCTGAGGAAAGTCATAGTGAATACCGTTTAGCAGAATCACAGTGTTAACCGACGGATAGACAACCCCGAAGGATAGAGATTCCTGAGGACAAATGAAGTCTAGACCGAAGATAACAAAGAGTTAAACACCGAAAAGAACTGAAGATCAGAAATGACAAAAGACTTAGCTGGAAAGAGCTAAAGAAGGAGTTAACTAGTTTATAACATTGTTTTCATTGACAAGTTAAAAGCCAGAGATAAGTGAGAGTTTTAAATCTGTTTTATTCCAGTTGTCAAAGAGAAATCTACAGGATAAAACTAAAGAAAATCTTTCAAGCAAGAAAGGTGAGAATTGCGGATCACGCCAAGAACAAGAAAGTCAAGGACTTAGAAACGGTGAAATTATGTCTATAAAGAGACAAGCTAATTCATTATGAATTAGGGGTGAATAGAGAAGAAGATGCTAAAGAGAATACTGGTGAAGGATGACTTCATATAGTCCTGATCAATCAAGCTAAAGAATAGAGCTAAAGATTTTTGCGAACACCGAGCAACATAGAAGCACAACGTCACCGAGCAAAAAGAAGTGGAGAAAAGGTATTGAAAGGAAACATTGATTAGAAAGGTATTGTGAGCTTACAATAGATCCAAACATCTACAAAGTATAGTTGTTTATATGAACAGCTCATATATTGTTTCAGTTTAACCATTGGTTCAGAAAGTCTCTTAATTGAGCAGGATCTAAACAAATTCTTTATATATTGAGATACATCCCAAGGAGTATCAAAAGGTCAATTCATGAAGATAGAATAGTGAAATGCCAGATACCAAGTGATTAACTGTTATTGATATATCCTCTAACAAGATCGCACTTAACAGTGTGTTTTGTAACTGTATGCAAAATAGATGTCAACTATGATAAACGAAATACTACTATTAATAAGCCAGTAAATCTATCTAAATGCAACCCAATGAAGAATAAAAATATCAAATGAAGTAAAAGAACAAACTTTACGTTCACCTACTCTTTGCAGCTTGTCTCCATTGTTCTCCTACCTTTGATTTCCTGATGTTTGAGCTCTCAGAATTCCAATGAAGCTCCTTAGCCAAGATGTCACCAAAGTGTGGAGATTTGAGTAAATGTAATGCAAAAATGCAAACTAAATGGATGATGGAATGGTGTGGAAATGCTTGAATGCTTGAATGTGATTTGCTTGAATGCTTGAATATGAGTGCTTGAATGCTTGGTGGCTTGAATGCTCGAATGCTTGATTGCTTGATTGCTTGATTACCTATTAGATCACAAAAGAGGAATGAGGCTCCTTTTATAGGATTTTGGAGGACCTAAGCCTAGGTGGCACGATCCTAGGGTGGAGATTGGAAGGTGGAAGATCCTAGGGTTACTATTGACTTGATTGAAGGGTTTGAGAGAAAGGGGGATATAGTTGGAATGTGAGAGGAAGAATAGGGAGGATGTTCCTCCTACATTGACATAGAGGAGAAGAAGGTGGAAGGGAAAGACACATGTCAAGTGTCTCACAAAGACCATGGAGAGGAAAGAGGAATGACTTATTCCTCATGAGGACTCTTGGTACAAGTGTCCCATGAGTCATCTTGGACTCTTAGAGGTGGCTTGAGAAGCTCCTTA
>MU223146.1:2069787-2119180 GCA_018584345.1 Thuja plicata
GTTCTACAAGATCTGTGACATCAAAACCACTAGGTAATTTTGCTCCTTGTTGAGCAAGCATGAGGAAGTACATTTCCTTGTCCATATCTAGGATTCTTTCCATGACATTATAGAACTTGGCATCTTGTATAGCATCTCTGATTTCTTTATCAGTGGGTTCATGTTCTGATGAAAAGATTGAGGTTGCCTTGGACCAAGGTTTTTTCTCATTGGTATTACCTCCTTCCATTGTATCTATAGATTTTGGATCAATGGTCTGTTTAAGTTTCAGCGATCGAGTTTGAACCATAAACGGTGAAAGATGAAATAGATGAAGATGTGAAGATAAATGAGATGGGAAGAAATAGATGCAAAAGTGTTGAGCTAGATAAGGTAACTTGATAATCTAAGTCGATAGGAGGTATAGATCTCACTATGATATGACAAAGAAGAACCAAGAGAGAGAGAGAGAGAGACCTAGGTAAGTTTTGATGAAGGATGATAGATCCTGATATGATGAAAACTCACAAAAGTCACAATTTGATAATCAAGGTAGTATCCCAACACTTGGATGTATATTTGGAAGATTTAGGGATGTTTTAGAAAATATTGTATGAAAGCAAGAAGATGAAAAATGGTCAAATTGAAGACCAAAAGGTCTGCTAAAATTGAATATTTTCCTAGAATCACACTAAAGACAGAAATGGGTATCCAAAAAGGTAATTTTGAAATCTTGAAGATCTGTGCAAGTACTCGCTATGATGAATGCGCAGGAATAAATGCATAGGAAAGTTGAACAAATGCGCAGCAAAATTGGACAAATGTGCAGGATATGTTTTTTTGGAGTTTTTGACAGTTTTGACTTTGAAATTTTGAAATTTTTTTGGTTTGTTGTTGGGTTTTTTATAATTCTCAGATGTTTTTGGAAAATTGGAAATGCATACACACATGCGCGCTAGAAAAAAATGATCTAATCTAAATCAGTATGAATGCACAGGCACGCTTACAAATCTTAAGGATGGCAAGGATGATATCTACTGAATCCCCACTTGAATAATAAAATCCAGCCACGTAATTCAAAGTGGACAGCCTAGGAACTTGGAGGCATGGGCTCCTCCTTACAATGCACTCACTTCTCTGGCACACCAAGTTCCAAATTCAATGGGTCATTACTTCCTAAAGAATCGCTATCTCTACTATGAACCGTGAGTAATGTGGGGTGTCTTCATAGGTTGGGATACCCGTTGCACCAGTAAATAGAAGGATTTGTGGCCACTAAACAAAAGCTTGTAGTAAGGACATCCGTTCAGGTGGTTGTGATCAAGTCATTTTCCCAATTAAGGGGGCTCTCCCAATCCTTTCAAAGCAAGGTTTTCACCTTAACGATGTAGGGACTTTAACGCACCACAAGGGTACTAGAGGAGATTTTGGTTGCCATAACAAAATTCACACCTGTCCACTGTGAGACTAGTCATTATGGCATTTTTTGTATACCAGTTTGGATGGGCTTGGCTTTAGCCTGTTACCAGTTGGGTCGTTCCTTGGGGTGAGTACCTCTTTTCCCACCAAAGACCACCCTCTAAAGTTTATAACAGTTTCTCTTACACCCAAGGTCCACGAATGGTGAGGGGAGAGGATACATTGTTATAAAATGGGATTATAATTAAGCTATAAAGAAAGACACAATAGATAGTTGCTAAACTAAAGAAGACACACAAAATTGAAAAATATGTCATATTTTAAAACCCAAATGAAGATTATGGTTTATTTTTCTAACCCCTTAGGAACCTGCAAGAAAACCGTTAATAATTTGAAATTTGGGGTCTTCAGATTAACGACCTACAAAATAGCCTAAAAGCTACTAGAACAAACAAAAACCTGTTAAGTTGATTAGTCAAAACCAAACAAAAAGAAAAAATAGAGTTCTACGGATGAAAATATGGATGCGCACAAACAATGAATGTATGCGCCTGAACAAAGGATAAATGCGCAGGAACAGTCTATGGATGTGCAGTGTTAACGGATAAATGCGCAATTTCAGCAAATGCGCATCAGAAATTGATGAATGTGCAGCAATCAGGGATGGATGCGCAGGTATGCCTGTAGAATTTTTCACACGGAAAAACTAGAAAATTATGTCAATTTGTGGGGTTAGGCCCTACGGTGGGTGCCAAAAATGTATGCAAAATAGATGTCAACTATGATAAACAAAATACTACTATTAATAAGCCAGTAAATCTATCTAAATGCAACCCAATGAAGAATAAAAATATCAAATGAAGTAAAATAACAAACTTTACCTTCGCCTACTCTTTACAGCTTGTCTCCATTGTTCTCCTAGCTTTGATTTCTTGATGTTTGAGCTCTCAGAATTTCAATGAAGCTCCTTAGCCAAGATGTCACCAAAGTGTGGAGATTTGAGTAAATGTAATGCAAAAATGCAAACTAAATGGATGATGGAATGGTGTGGAAATTCTTGAATGTGATTTGCTCGAATGCTTGAATATGAGTGCTTGAATGCTTGATGGCTTGAATGCTTGAATGCTTGATCACTTGATTGCTTGATTGATTGATTACTTGATTGCTTGATTACCTATTAGATCACAAAAGAGGAATGAGGCTTCTTTTATAAGACTTTGGAGGACCTAAGTCTAGGTGGCACTATCCTAGGGTGGAGATTGGAAGGTGGAAGATCCTAGGGTTACTATTGACTTGGTTGAAGGGGTTGAGAGAAAGGGGGATATAGTTGGAATGTAAGAGGAAGAATAGGGAGGATGCTCCTCCTACATTGACATAGAGGAGAAGAAGGTGGAAGGGAAAGACACATGTCAAGTGTCTCACAAAGACCATGGAGAGGAAAGAGGAAGGACTTAGTCCTCATGAGGACTCTTGGTACAAGTCTCCCATGAGTCATCTTGGACTCTTAGAGGTGGCTTGAGAAGCTCCTTAGGAATAGGGATTTCTTCTTGAATTGGTGTAGGGGAAGACATGTGGTCATGAGACCAAGTCTTATGAGGCCACATAGCCCTTAAGAATAGGAAATGTGTGGGTGAGGATAATGATTAATTATTAATTAATAATAATTAATTATTTTAGCCAAGGTGATGTGTCAGGTGACTAGGTTCATGATGTGGACTAGGGGACTTAGTCATATTTAGTGATTGTGTATTTAATTAAATCACTTTTAATAAGACTAGTTTAGAAGACTTAGGATAAGAAGAATAGACTATAGTGAATGTATTAAATATATTAAAATAATTTACTTAAGTAATAGAAGAAATAAACATTAATTAAATAATAAATATTTAATTAATTCATCAAGTCAATATTAATTAAATAATAAACATTTAATTAATTTATTAATCAACGAAGCCATTTTTAAGTGTATACAGTAACCTTTAACAGGGTTGGCTCTTCACCAAGCTCACTTCAGAAGAGTGAAAAATTTGGGTTACCGGTCCCAAGTGGTTTTTCCCTTAACTGGGTTTCCAAGTTAAAAATCCATGTGTCAAATGTGTTTATGAGTCATTGAATTCATGTTTTACTTAACACATTACTAAAATAGGATTGATTGGTATACACTAAGTGATTTACTATATTTCAGTAAATGATAGACTACTAATCGGTAAAGATAAAGAATAAGGTTTAATAGTGAACTCCGAGCAGTAGTTATTTAAGAAGATAATCTAAAGGCATACATCTTGTAGGATTGAAGATAACTAGAGGCTTATAATTGTGGTAATAAGTTTTTGGGTTAAATTATTAGAATATTTTTGAGGCTTCTAGTTCACCCCCCCCTCTCATTTATTCTAACAAAATCACACATCTATTCTCTCTGCGAAAAGTTGCATAATAATTTGGTGCTAAAGGACAAAAATATAGTGATCAATGAAAAGGGTTTTGAATTTGCGATACACCTTCCCTCAGACTTTGAGAAAGAACAAGTCAGATATGTATTAAGCAGGGGTCACGATAAATTTGTTAGAATAATAAACAGAAAAATGCAAATATTAATGCGGAAGAGAACACAAAGACACAAAGATTTAACGTGGTTCACCCAATCCCTAGGCTATGTCCACCAACAGTGAGTCCAATATCTTTATTATTATCCAATGATTACAATCTGAAAAAAAAAACCTGCAACTCAATACCGTCACAGGAAGCTACAAAAATCCCTCATACAATGAAATCTCAAAACCCTAAGCCCTTTTCAAAAGCATATTTGACCTAACCTAACTAGGGAAAAAAATACTCCGACTAATAGAAAATCAATGGTCAACCCTTGACCCCGCCTAGGGCGCTACCCCAGGACCCCGCAAGGGGTTCTACCCCTTGACCTTGAGCTTGGGGCCCATATAGATATGTCTGGGGGGAAATCACGCTGAAAGAAACTGAGTCTGATTAGGCTCCACATACATAACAAAATTCATGTGGCTTGACCGACCCTACAAGAACACAAAAGAAGCTATACATGATGTAACATATTTTTGTGCTACTGGAGAGATACCACAACTAAGATCTATCCCACAAGATGTAGTCACAGAACTGACCAAATTGAAATGGGACAAGCGCGCGATGATGACCAATGACATTTTTGATAAGGTAGATATATTTGCATCCATGGTGATTGAATACAGAGTGTTCTACTCAAGAATAATCAACATTGTGCCTACTATTGTGATTCACAGTGCATATAGGATGGTGAAGGAAGATATAGAGTATGACTTGTGTGCTACAATGGGAGATCAACTCTTTCTGATCATGGAGAATATTAAGAAAGATAAAAGGCAAGTATTCAAATATGGTCAATTGCTTATGGGTCTATTTTTCTACTTCCAAAAAAAATTCCACATTATTGTTTAAGTTACTTGGTCAGCTAACACACCGGTGGTTATCCAAATGAGAAATTGTGTTATAGTTCTTGGGAATGACTTCACTGAGATGGTATGGGGTTATTTCAAGAATTTTTAGAATAAAATACATCAGAGACAGAGGATACTAGCTGAGATTGTTGAGAAGTATGAGAATTACATCTTCTTCATGGTAGATATTGATACATGTTTGATGGAAGTGGTTGTACCTAGGACCTCATGGGCCTATCTATGGGTTATGAGGTAGATGTATATCTGTTACCCTTACATGTTGAAGATCTATTATCCAAGCCATTTGATCCCAATACTCCCAAGTTTGGAACTTAGAAGGACAATTCCCTTGAAGTTCATGACAAGCTAAACAAACCAGTCATATAGAAGAGGATCATGAAGGAAGTGGAGGAATTTTCTCTAAAGAAAGGCTTCACATAAGAAGCTATTGATACAAAAAGAGAAAGATATGAAGCTAAGAAGGTTGGCACATCAGTAGCAGTTACTAGAGATGATGATGTGCAAGTTTTTTCTTCTACAACGAGTGGTGCCCCGACCGGTAGGTAGACAAAGAGTGCTACAATAGTCAAGAAGGAGAAACCCTCTCCTCTAGCTAAGATTCCAATAAGAATATCAATAAAGCCAACACAACCTAATCCCACAAATGCAAAGGAGACTTCTGCAACAAAGGTTTCTAGAAAGAGGAAGAAAGAGAAGGAAAAAAGGTACAAAGAAGCACAAGAGGAAGTGGTGCAGGAGCACCTATGAAGACACCTAGGGTCACCATGGATCCAATTAGAGATAGAAGGAAAAAAATCATCTCTAAGTGTGAGTTGGGATGTATTGAAGCCAATAATGGCAGTTTGCAATAAAGAATGTAATAAAATGTTGTTAAGTCCTAATGGTCCAAGTAAAGGACTAGGACATCAAAATGTTGTAAGTCGGGCCAATTGTGCCCCAAGGGTTCAATTAGGGTCTAGAATTGTTTAGTAAGGTCTAATAGATCCTACGAGATGAATCCTTAAGTAGAAATAAGTTGAAAACAAGAATAAAACCAAAATACACAACTTAATAATTCAAATATTTAAATATTAACAGGTAGTTGTATTTGGTGGGAAATTAGATTTAGGAGGATAAACTACATTTGTAATTACAAATAACTAATGGAATTGGTTGTAGAGTTTATTTTTCACTGTTATATGCCCACATAAAGGCAGGAGATAAAGGTAGTACGGTCGGGTACATCCATTTGTACGAACAGAGCAGGATTTTAAGCAATAAAAGAAGTTTTCTTGCATATTTTGATTTGTTTTTTAACACTTAATGGATTCAAAATGTTGTAGAAACATTCATGAATGCTCTAAACATCATTTTAATTCATTTAAGTCATCTTTGAAGCCTAGGAATCTAACTTGTCCCATGACAGGCCTGTAAATTATGAATTGTTTTGAGTAAATGAATTAGGATTCATCGCTAACTGTAGTGTCTATGATTTTGGGGATGAATCCATAATTGTGCCTTATCAAACTAGCCTTATAAATGCATTATTGATTAGTATTTTGCAGGGTGATCACCATTGTTTGACTATTGTAGGGTAAAAGACATGAATTCGGCTCCTTGGCTATAGCAGTAGCTACCTGAAGCATGGCACTATATTTCGATGGAATCCTTCATGATATGACCAGGAGAAGGTGTTTGGTCCATAAATTGGAAGAGATAGTGCTTGGAGATCCTAGAGTGAGGAAGCCCTAGTTTTGGAGGGTTTGAAGGCCTAATTTGGGGCTTTTGGTGTTGCAAGGGGTCTGAGTCTAATTCCTCTTGTATTTGTGCATTTGAAGACATAAGGAGTCATTGTCCAAGAGTTGGAGTCTTGTGGTTTAGTGGGGTTAGTAGTTGCTTTGCAAATTCACCACTTTTATGCATAGTTGTAGGGTACAGTGCTACAACAGTACCCATCAAATTGTCAATAGTCTTCATACGCACTCTTAACCACATCATCATGATACTATCTAAAATACTTTCTCAACTATGCATAACCTAGTCTGCAATTCTTTGTCTATACTAACTCAATCTCTGCCTGCACCAGGAAGCTAAAGGAACAAGTCAAAAGAAGAACAAAAAGATTTAAAGGCTCAAGGTAAGAAATCTAAAGTGATTCATGCCCCACCATTAAATCTTTTAATCCTAACTTTGGAAAGTTTATTTATGTTGATAATATAATGATAAAGTCAAGAAGTGGGGTATACTTGCTGATGTCAACAAGTATTATGACAAATTTAGTGGGGAAGATCAAAGGAAAATTGAAGATGTTGTTGTAGGAAGTATACATAGGTTAAGTTAGGTCCTTATCCAATTGCAAGGACAAATTCCTACTTCTTTATATGGTAAAATTAAATTTAGATGGAAAGAAACATTAAACAAAGACAAATAAATAATATAATGTGTCTTAGTCCAATTACAACCAGAAATTTCAAAAGAAGAAATCAAAGGAACTCTTAAGAAAGTCTGACCTGCATTCAAGACTAAGACATGAGTTACAAGATTACTGATTGGAGATTCTCAATCAATGAGTGGTGAAACATGGAGAATTTTGAAGAACTTAGCTCTTGTTGAGGAAAATAAGGATGAAGAACATGAAGAAGTGGAAGAGGAACAGGAGAAAGGAGAAGAGAGTGAGCCAAAGAAAATTGAGCTTACTGATGAAGGATGGACCATAAATGGTGTGACGATCACACTTGATAATGTTTATTTGGATGAGCTCAAGGATACCATGGACACCATAGGTGATGTTCCTATCATGGATATTCCTGAAGACCAAAGGGACACTACAGAGCAATAGGAGGAAGCACCCAAGGACACTAATTAAAACCAAGAAAAGGAGACATAAAATACAGGAACCGACGAGGATATGACCAAAGATGCACCAGTTGAAACACCTATAAATGATTAACTGCAATAGGTATCGATGATGGAAGCAACATGGGGAAATGAAGAAGCTGAAGATGAACATAAGGAGAAGACCGCGGAGAAGGAGACAGAAAAGGTAACAACTTTTTAGTTTATGTCTTCTAGCATTGTTGGTATGGATGAAGATATACCAGCTATTAAAGGGAAAATATATTTGAGTATTATGAGTCCTAAGGAAATGATAGATATTTTCATGGCTATTAAGTCCAAAGAAAAGAAAGAGAAGATGAAACAAGAGGCGCAAGTTATACTGACTGCAAGAGATATACTATCTGACTTAGTGCCTGAAGTAAAGTATATGATGAGGAGGCCACACCGATTGAATAGTTAGGTAAATTGGTCACAACTACTAGAGAGAAAATGAAAAGTCTAAAGGATGCTGCAAAAAATGAGAGCAGAAAGAGATTATGAAAGGAAGAGGTCAAAAAATTTGACTCAATCTATTGTACTTGATAGAAATACCTTAACAATGGAAGTGAAGAGGGTGAAAGATTCTCTAACTGAAGGTGGTAAGATTCTTACCTTAACTTCTAAATTTTTAGAATTTTTGAAGGAATTAGATAGGAAGAGATGTGAAGCTCAATAGGAGCTAAGGATATTGACAACAAAATTTGATCCTATCTGTAGACACCCTAAAATGGACATACTTCCGACTTTACATTTAAACACTAGTTTTTATCTATTAATTAATGGTTTTTTAATCATTAATTAATCATCTATTTCTTCTAAAATCCATTCCCCAAATCATTTAATCATATCCTCAAAATTAATTAAATAATTATTTTTATTTAATTAATTAATCTTTATTAATTAATTAAATTCAATTTCCTAAAGTTTAAATTTAAATATTTAAACTTATTAATTAATTCTTCTAATTAAATTATTTTCATTGAATTAATTTAATTTCACTCAAAAAATTTATTTAAATCAAAAGGCATTTCAATTATCTCATGTTTGAATACTTTAATTTCAAACATCAATTAAATATTCAAATAAATCCTTTCTCTAGTTCAAAAAGGTAACTCTTAATTAGTTTTTCAGTTAACTAAACATCCCCTCTTCTCTCCAAGTTGAAGAGACAGAGTTTATTGGTTGCTTTTCAGCTAACTAAACATCCCCTCTTCTCTCCAAGTTGAAGAGGTGGAGTTTACTGATTGTTTTTCAATTAACTGAAACATCCTCTCTTCTCTCCAAGTTGAAGAGGTGGAGTTTACTGATTTCTTCTCCAGCTCCTTTTGATCTCAACCATTCATTATCCATTTTCTAGGATCGATCACATCCATCCATATCATTTTCCATATTCTATATAATCAACCCTTCTCAACCATTTGATCCAGAATTTCAAGCTTTGTGCACCCTTACTCTAAAATATTCTTATAAAACATCAAGCATTCTTGTGATCATATCAATATCATTTTCTCAACACTCCCAAGTCATAGACGCTGCCAATAACAATACTAAGAAATTCACACAACATTTTAGACGGAGAAGAGAGAAGCAATAGAAGCTTCAAGAATTGTGGTTTGTATTTGTTTGTTTTCCTCTATTTTTCTTGTTATTTTATTGTCCATTATATTTATTCTTAGTAGTTTTGATTGCTTTCCTCCATTGCAAATCGGTGCTACTGACCCTTGTTATTGAGTGTGCATGATTGTTCAACACATTTTTGTGAGCCCGACATGAATCAAACAACACAATAATCTCTTGCAAATGACAAATAGAATTTTCAAGCCTCGGCCATACGACCGTAGTTTCATTTTTTTTTATTTTTTTGATAAATATTGTAATTTCACAATTGACCGAAGTTTTCCACAATTAATGAAAGTTTTATGCAATTGACAAAAGTTTTCCGCAATTGATGAAAGTTTTTCGTAATCGGCTAGTTTATTACCACAATCGATCTCTGTAATTTCACAATTGCCAATTGTATTTTGCGATCATTTTCTGTAGTTTTTTTGTCTCTGGTTCTTGTACTTTTTCGCATTTGACAGATATATTTCTCAATTACCAAAGGAATTTCACAATGGCCAAAAGAATTTTGCAATTGCCAAAATAATTTTGTAATCCCAAGCATATTGCTGCAATCGACAGAACAATTTTGCAATTGACAGAATTGTGTCACAATTGCCAGAGGAATTTTGCATCTGATAGAAGAATTTTGCATCTGGCAGGAGAATTTTGCAATTGCCCTATTTCATCATTTTATTAATCAGATCTAATTTTTTTCTTGGTTTCTGTGTAGGAATGAACAAATGACATATGGAAAAAAGGATAATCAGATGCACCCCAGGTTTTAGATCACAAAAATCATCCATAAGAAGAGTTTCTCATTACCACACACAATTAAAGGCAATCTTGGCAATCACAGTTGAAGATCAAAGTGAATCCTTTAACAAGTATATCAATTCTCTCAAGCATTTTGCAGCCAAATACAAAGTTACCATGAGCCTTAACGGTCTTAATAATCTAGGTGTTTTTTAATATTATTCATTTTGATTGTTAGGATTTTTCGATACTAATAGCTTCTTGACAGCTTGTGGCGTGGAAATAGTTTTAAGAAAGAAAACTAAAATCAACTCATTTGTCTTTTTGGTGCTTAAAATCAAAAGTGTATGCAAAACATCACAATCTCACTTTTTTGTTTTGGTATTTAAAATTGCTGCAGTGGTTAACAATTGAACAAGGAAAAGTTTCTTTGAATTTGGTGCATCTAAAATTGAGAAACACAATCTCATCTTTCAATTTGGTGCATAAAATTGTCATGGTGGTTAATAATTAAACAAGGCAAAGAATCTTTGAATTTGCGCATCTAAAATTGAACAAGCAATCATCATTTGGTTTGGGCTTAAAATTGAACTCGTGTACATGTCTGGATGATAGCTTAGTTCACATTTGATATTTTGGTGCTTAAATGATTAACCTTGTGTCTTGAGTCTTTGGTGCGCTTGCACAATATATTAGAATAACAAGCTCTATACTTTTTTAAAGAGGTTTGTCAAGGGAAAGTACTTCTTCCTTAGAGGATGACCTTAAACCAACAATCCTTTCGATCAATATATAAACAAGATGTGGGTCAAAGCTCTATCTTATATCTAGCCAAGCTTGGGCGAGGTGTGTTTATGTTAGCCTGGATCGGGTGAAGTATCCCTAAGTAGCCAGCATAGTCAACTAGGATCTTAAGTCAATCACACATGTAAAAACTAATTGGATGGACTCCACATACCTTACTACAACCTGGTTAATTACAGACCTACCTGTTTCACCTCTGAACAAGTGTCTTATTATAGTGTAAGGGGTTGTAGAATTTTCCCCCAAAATTCCTAACATATGTGTTCTAGGATATTGTGTTGATGAAAGCGATTTTCATTAGCACGACAATAATATCTGAGAAAGGAAAAAACATGAGCACCTACATTGTGGATCTTTGTGTCCTAGTAGCGTGATAATTTTTCTGCAAGCTAATGAACATCAAAAGCATTAGGCCTATAATATTGCATCTTGAAGCCAATTGACCTAGATTAATTTGATTGTCTTTGTTTCAACCACATGAAAACATTGCAACTTGGAAAATTTGTAGAACATACACTTATATTCTTGGATCTTCAAAAACATTGTGTCTATTGTGCTTGCTTGTGTGATTAGTTCTCAAAACAAAAAACCTACATCTCACACTGTCCAAACAAGTCAAATGTGTTCAAAGTCTAGGGTGTCAACCAAAGTCTATTCGAGAATCAAATCACTGTTCTAGAAGATAATTTTATCAGACAGATTCCCAACTGCAATAATTTTTCAAGACTGTCACACTTTGCCGCAATTGACAGAAGTTTGCCACAATTGATAGAAGTTGACCACAATCAAGTCCTTTAGTTATGTAGTTTATCCTTTTATTTCTGCAATCGTTGGAATTTTACCGCAATTGACCCCGCATTCTACCACAATTGCAATAATATTGTCTTAATCGACCTATAGACCTATGCATTTATTCTATCAGCACAATTGGATTCCTTTGTCAGAACTCTGCATTTTTATCATTCTGAAACCTTGGAAAAAATTCCCCATTTCATGTGAAAGGTCAGTGTACACATCTAAGGAAATAATGAATAATTCATGTGAATCTCAAAACATCTAGGATCATCCCTCTTTGTCAAATCGGCTATTGTTTACCATTGATAGTTCAAAAGTTTAGATTAGACTATCTTGATCCCATTATCTCAACTTCATCAGATCTTTATCAATGACTTTGTCTCATCTAAGGAAAGAGTTAGAATCAATATCTTATATCACCAATCCCTGATATCAAGAGAAATCAAAATTTGTTCCTAGAATTACCCTTGTCAAAATAGGTACTCGGACTCTCCTCGAGAGGTTGTCCCTTTTGTTTGTTGTATATCACTCATTTTATTTCAAAACCTAGATAACACCATGTATTTCACATCCTATGGAGGACCTTATACTAGGTCAAAGGCTAGAACCCAACCAGATGAATCCTACATTAACCAATTTCTCCTGTGGGAAAAGAGCAAGAGGACTAGCCATTCAAAAACATTGATCATGCTCTCTACATTGAGAATGTGCATACAATTCCTCATGGTTCCCATAGACCAACTATATTTCAAGATTTCACAGACAAAGATCTTGAAGACATAGAGAAAGATTCTTATTCCACACAAGTGGTTGATGATGTTGTGGAAAGAAACCCTGAAATATTTCTAGCTATGCTGATAAAAAAGGGAGTCAAGCTCCCAGCTGAATTCAATGTATCAATGATATCGCCTGAAAAACCACTAGCAGGACAAAGCACAACTCAAACCTCTTAAATGGATCATGTGGTCTCTCAATTCTTGTCTCTTCCATCATTAACAACTATGACATTAGTACATACTATGTCTACCCAAACTAGCTCGACCAATTAAGCTAGTACATCATCCACCCAAAACATGATGGGCCCCTAATTGAGTGCACCCCTGGTTAATAGTTTATCTCAAGAATTATCCTCATGGACTTTTACATCAAGCACTCAAGTTGTATCATCAATCCCCCAAATGAGAAATAACCCATTTGCAACTACTCAGACACTGCAGTCTATCCCTACTAGATTTGGACTTAATACTTCTCAACCACATAGATCAATCTCTATAGGGCTGACATTTAGTCAAAGTCTGTCGAAGGCTATACCTTTATTCCAATAGGAATCCCAACAATAGAAGCAACAACAACCTTGGACCAATCAGATTCCCCAATATCAAAATCACACGCTAGTACATCAATACCAAAACCTAAGGAGATCATATGTCCCAATACAAGGAACTCAAAGGCGAAGCCTTATACCTACCATGGCATAGAGATTCAATGTCAGGAATGTTCCTCAATCTCCAATAGACATGCTAATACAGAAAGTGTAGAATCTACAAATGCAAATGATGGACATACAAAATCAGGGACAAATCAAGTCTTGCACAATAGAGGACTTGTACCCATACCCATTTGATCATTCATTGCACATGTCTCCATTTCCCACACACTTTTCGGTGCTGAAATTTGACAAATACAAAGGCAACACCAATCTTGTAGAGCATATTAGGGAGTTCTTTGCTAGCTACATTGAATTTGCACATGATGAAACCTACCTAATGCGATTGTTTCCATAGAGTATAGACGGACCAGAAATGGAATGGTTCTCACACTTACCCCATGGTATTTAGTCTTGGGGAGAATTGGCCAAAAAATTTATTGCTCACTTCCATCATAACACCGAATGCAAGGTCAACATCAAGGACCTCCGTGATGTTAAGAAAAAAGATGGTGAATCCTTTGTTAAATTCTTACAAAGATGGAGAAACACTACAAACAGAATAACGTATGATTGTGCCTGAACAAGACATAATAGTCATGTTCATTGACAATCTAATCCCAGATATGTCATTCACAACAAATCTCTAGCTCACTCCAAATTTCAAGAAACTTATAGAATTAGGATTTAGATGTGATAAAAACTTGGGCAAGAGAGGAATCCTTGTAGATCCTACCCAAATGAACACAAACAAGAATGCAATGGATAAGGCCAAATGCTGGAATAAGAACAAGAATGTCACCAACAATGGCATCATTGACGTCAAAATAGTCAATTATGCTCAACCCAAGGTTTCATTACAAGGAGCACCCATGATGAATAAAAAACCCATGGTGCACACTCAACAAATGAATATTCAAATTCAAACACCCACTACTCAAGTAGTAGTTGTGTTCAACAACCAACCCAATGCATAATACCCACAAAATTTTTATTTTCCTAAACGCAACTACACACAATTGAGAGAGTCAATAGAGTCAGCACTAAAAAATTTAATTCAAATCAATAATATCACTCTACCAGAAATCATAAAGTAAAAACATGGTGTTTTGAAACCTTAGTGGTGGAACGATAATGACTTTTGTGAGTATCATTAGGTAAAATTACACAATACATCTACTGCTACCAATTGAAAAATGCCATACAAGATCTAATCGACCAAGGGATAACTGATGTCAAAAATACCCAATCCAAGGGTAAAACCGATCACACTATCTTTAATGATACATTTCATGATCATAATAAAGGAAAAGCCTCCACATCTGGTGGATAGTATAAGAAAGTGACTATACCTATGCCAACTCTAATAGCACCTTAAATTTCATAAATCCTTCAGACAACCCAGTTGCTACAATTACTATGAGAGATACCAATGCCAAGTTCATTGTCACAAAACAATGTTCCAAGGTTGATTTGCAAGGAATTCCTTCCACCTCAACTACCCTAGCTAATCCCACAACATATTCCAATCCACCAACCAGTCTGGTGTATCAGCTAAAGCGCACACCTACCCAGATCTCAATGTTCAACCTATTGCGCATATCCCCGCAGCATAAGCAAGCTCTAGATCAAGCCCTTCAAAATGCAACAGTCCCATGTGACATAACTCTTGAGAATTTCCAAACCATGGTCAATTACATATCTCCCAACAAGAACACTACATTTAAAGACCATAGTGTTCCACTACACAATCCTCTACACAGTGATCCCCTGCATCTGCTTATCCAAGTGCATAAACGCATGATCTAAAGAGTCCTTATTAATGGCAGGGTTGGGTTAAACATTTGTACTCTTAAAGTGATAAAAACCTTGGGCTATTCAAAATATAACATTTATGTCACTAGGAGGATAAATATTAGGGCATATGATGAGGAAGAAATATCATTAAAGGTATCCTCATTCTACCGGTCAAGATAGGGCCAGTCATAAAGAACACTCCATTTCAAATCGTAGACCTTGAATTTGGATACAACATGTTGCTCAGAAGGCCATAGATACATGAAATGCAAGTTTTCCCTTCAATGTATCACTAGTACATCAAATTTCCATACCAAGGGGAAGAGATAATAATTGAGGGAGATCCCAACCCCTTCCAATATTTCAATTCCATAAGAAGCAATACAGATAATTAGGTGCCTTCAAATCAGGAAGCGAGCATTCCTTCCGCCTCTGATTCCATTTCTAAAGACATACCAAGAAAGGTGGGTAATATATCAATCAAAGACAAAGGGTGTGGTGAATGCAACTATGAGGAATAATTTACCATCACCAACATGCCTCAAAATCCTAGATCATATGGAATGCCTCGACCGGTGGAAACAAATGAAACTTTGGAACTAATTTTATACAAGTGTACACCAACCACATTTGTCAAATGGGGATACATGGCTGAAGAAAACCCCTTTGATCCAGACATCAACACTTGGTTGTATAAATATTCTCTAGAGGCACCTCAAACATAGATAGCTTTGTCACAATATGGAGCAAACTATACTATGCAACAAAAATATGGATATGATGGTAAGACTGGTCTGGGGGCAAGACAACAAGGATTAATGGAAATGTCTTTACCTCCAACCAAAAGAAACAAAAGAGGGCTAGGCTATAGTCAAAACAAAACTAGTACAACCATCTGAGATGTACCCATAGACCGACAATAGATTATGGAATTAAATCGAGGGAAAAATCCAGAACATGCCCTAATCAATAGTATACTTCAGTGATTATTGCCATCAAAAGTGGAACCCTCTAATTCCCAATTGAACCTAAATCAGACTATCTAGGAGGATGTGGAAATTGATACATCTAATGAGCATTCTAGCATGACCAATTCCCATGAGTATGAGTGGTTATCCCTCCATAACTTTGAGTTGCCCATCCCTAACTATTCCCCTTGATCCGTTAGTACCATACTCCTTGATGAAATGTTTGACCAAATGAGCATAGAACATCAACATTGTATCGATAAACATTTTGATTTCAATTCCTTAGGTGGTGTGTCCACATCCCATTCTAATTTTTTTGGAACTATCACTGTGATTTTGTTCACCCACACAAAGTCATCCTCCCACATAGACCTTTGTCTAGTCTACCCCAAGCTAATAGAATGGGACCAACAAGGATAACCTAACATAGATCTTTTTGAGAATGATGAAGCCATTGCAGAATTCATGGGGCTTTGAGAAGGCATACCATCAGGAGACCACAAAGCAAACTTTTCCTTTAACCTGGATAGATCAACATAATTTGGGGAGGAGGCTCCTCTTTCTAGTCGCAAAATAAAAATTAAAAGTAAAAAAGAAAAGTTAGTGAAAATCAAAATGTGTTTTCTAACCATAAAAAATAAAAAATAAAGGACGTGTCTTCTAGTAAAAACCTCTCTAAGGCGCGAGAGGATGGAAACATGGAACTCCTCCCCTTAACAAAAGAAAAATCAGCGTTACTAGAAGTAGAAACAAAGGAAGTCAATCTAGGAGATGAAAATAACCCTAAAAATATCTATTTGGCTAAATCACCTACACCTAGGGAAAGAGAATAGTTCATTAGTTTCTTCAAAGAAAGACAAATCAACTTCGCATAGTCTTATGTAGATATGCCAAGTTTGGATCCATACCTAGTACTACATCATATGCCATTGTTTCCAAATGCAAAACTAGTTAAACAAAGATTAAGAAAGATGCATCCGCACATTGCTTTACTTGTCAAAGAAGAATTGAAGAAACTCTTGGATGCAGGCTTCATGAGACCAATTCCATATGTGGATTGGATATCAAATCTGGTGTTTGTTACAAAACACAATGGTCAAATCCGTATATGCATATTTAAGATACTTGAACAAGGCTTGTCCAAAGGATGATTTTCCTCTACCAAACATTGACATGATAGTTGACCTTACAGCAGGACACCAAATGTTGTCACTCATGGATGGTTTCTCTAGATATAACCAAATCAAGATTTCACTAGAGGATCAACACAAGACATCATTCACATATGCCTTGGGAACTTACTGCTAGAATGTGATGTCATTTGGCCTCAAGAATGCAAGTGCAACCTATCAACAAGAAATAACCATAATCTTTCATGATCTAATTCATAAAATAATGTAAGATTATGTCAATGACATACTAGCAAAATCAATGCTCAAGGAAACTCACCTACAAGTTTTGGGTCTTTTATTTGTTGAATGTAAGAGTGCAAGGTATGACTCAATCCAAAGAAGTGTGCATTCTGAGTTACTACTTGAAATCTCCTTGTATTCATTGTATCACACAGAGGAATCAAAGTAGGACAAAGAAGGTTAAGGTCATCCTTGACATGCCTCCACCAAAAAATTATTAGGAATAATAGTCCATAAGACAACTAAGAGGGCGTTGAATTAGTTGTGATATAGATTATTAAACTTTAAACTTTATAAACCAAAACATCAATTCAAATGATAACATAGTAAATGCCAACATAATAACACAATACTTGTTGTTGAGGAAACCTGTTAAAGGTAAAACCGCGGTGGGAATTAGCACCCACAAATGATGTACTAAGAGTATAGTATCCTTGTTAAAATATTTATCCATGTTAGGAGCTTGTTACAACATTACAGCACATAGTCCACGTTAAAGAACAGACCTTGTTAGGATTCAAGAGTAACAATGAGCTCACTGCCCAGGCAAACTGCCCAAAGAAGGTTAAGGCCACCCTCAAGGATTAACAATCTAAACAAGTGTATATAGAGAATATACAATCCAGTGAACTGTCTGATATCAACTATCTTTTCTTGGTATGTTCCAATGAAGAATAGCAATCACAAACTCTGCTCTACATCCAGCAGCCAAACAAGCCTCTCATATTCCACACTTCTCTTCCTTTTCAATCTCTTCCACATCTTTCCAAAAGAAAATATCTCTCATATATACCCTTTTACAATAATTCATTAGGTCGGCCAATTAATTTTTCACAATATACAAACAATTGATTAGGTAAGCCAATTAAGGCTTTCCAATATATAAATAATTATTTAACCCATTGCTAAGATACACACAGTACCTAAAACAAGTAAAAATTAATTACAATCCATCATTTATATTCCAAGATCCGCAATCCATGCTCATAATTCATAATACACGCTACATCTCTGAAGTCAGCCACCAAATAGGTCTCCTCCATAATACATGCCACAGCTGACGTAACCAATATTCTCACAAAAATCGATCAATACCCAACATTCCTCAATATTTCCTCTATCATTCAATAAGCTTGGATCACCTAAAATATCTTCTCCTGTAAGATATACCCAAAATACAAAGACCTACTATGTCAAGCATCACAGTTACAGTCCAGAAACTAGTCTTCACTAAAACAACTGGAACATCCTCAATATGAAATATAAATCCAAGTGACATTAGGATTAAGGTCAACACACATCCTTCTTCATATCACCAACTTTGATCATTCTGAAACATTCATACAGTGTCTGTACACTTATGTTAGTCAAATAACTAGTCTGTACTCTCCACAGAAATATATGTTGACATCAGTGATAAAACATGAATATCAACAGCATAAGAAATACCCAAATCTGATATCATCCAACAATCTCCCCCTTTTTCATTGATGGAAACATATGGTAAAATCCATCAACCCAAAAAGTACTCTCTCTCAATACAATCTTCTCAATATCCTCAACACAAATCTCCCCAAAACAGTAGGGATTTTCACATAGAATCTTTCCCCCTTTGCCAGCAATGGAAAAGGGTTCCATAACTCATCTATAATATTCTATAAGGTGTAGCTTTTTCAAATCTTAATGTCTAATAGCTAGGTGCAAGATCACCCAAATATGCTACATATTGTTCCTGTGATCACTCCCCCTGAGGAGTAGATCCATATATCAAGTCCAGAAAATGATATAACTCTAAAAGCCACTAGATGGATGCATGACTGCATCAATTAATTACCACTAGGAGGGGTTGTCACCCCAAGCATTCTTCTGAGGTATTCAAAATCATCTTTTTGAAAAGGTTTTGTAATTATATCTGTTATATGTTCCTTTGTGCTAAAATACTCCATTCTAATCTCTTCCTTTGCTACCTTCCCCTCAAAAAATGATAATTAATAGAAATTTGAATAGTCTTTGAATGTATTACAAGATTATTCAACATATTCACTGTGCTAGTGTTATCACAATGGATAACCACTAGCTCTTCAAAAATTATTCCAATGTCCTTTAGCATTTGTTTCATCCAAACAACTTGTGTACAATTTATTGCAGCAGCAACATACTTTGATTTAGCAATAGACTGAGCAATATAGTCTTTCTTCTTGCTCAACCAAGAAACCAACCTTTTCCCAAGAAAAATGCTCCACCACTTGTAATAGTTTTGTCATCCATGTTACCTACCCAATCAGCATCAGTATAAGCCTGTAAAATAAAGTTATATGATTTTTCATACCACAATCCATGTTCTATTGTTCCTTTCAAATATCTAAAAAATTCTTTTCACAACAGCAAGGTGTGTCTCTTTTGGATCTACTTGATATCTTGCCACAATTCCAACTGCATTGGCAATATCATCGATCTGTACTTTGTCTGAAAAACACTTTGAGTCTCATCATTACTAGTTAGTTAATATCCAGTCACCATGGTTGTCCCAACTGGTTTACAATCTTCCATTCCAAAAAAATTCAATATTTCCTTAAGATACTTGGTCTGAGATATAAAAATACCATTCTTATTATGATTAGTTTGCAAACCAAGAAAAAATTTCATCTCGCCAATCTTTGACATCTCAAATTGATTTTCCATTTCTTTAGAGAATTTCTTACTCATCTTATCATTGCCTCCAAAAATGCTATCATCGAAAAAAACTTCTATGATTAAGATTTCATCTTCATCAGTTCTTAAGTATAAATTATTGTCTACATTACCTTTCCTAAAACCAAGGCAAAGTAAGTACTTGTCTAGTCTTGCATACCATGCTCTCGGTGCTTTTTTCACTCCCTACAGTGCTTTCTTCAACTTGCAAACCATGTCTTCATTATCTATCAGAGTAAATCCATCAGGTTGCTCTATGTATACTTCTTCTTCCAAATCTCCATTCAAGAATGTTGACTTCACATCCATCTGATATACTTTAAAGTCTTTATGTGCAGTATAAGAAAGAAATAATCTCACAGCTTCTAAGCGAGCAACATGAGAAAATATTTCTTAAAAATCTATGCCTTCTTGTTGTGAATAGCCTTTACAAACAAGTCTAGCCTTGTTTCTTACCATTGTTCCTTCCTCATCCATCTTGTTTCTGAAAACCCATTTAGTACCTATCACATTTTTGTTCTTAGGTCTTGGAACCAATTCCCAAGTATTGTTTTTCTTTATTTGTTCAAGTTATTCTTGTATATATTTATTCCAAGATTCATCTCTACATTCTTCATCAGTAGTTTTTTATTCAACTTGAGAAATCAAACAAATTTCCTCTCTAGCTTTAGATCTAGTCATCATACCTTTACTTACATCACCAATTATTTTATCTTCAAGATGGTTCTTCTTTACATACCTCGGTGACTTAGGAGTCTTAGTAACCTCAATTAGTTCATCTTCAATCTCATTATCAACCATCAAAGGTTCTTTAGGTTTATCAATGACCTCTTTTATCTCTAAAATCTGACCACAGTCATATATTCTTTCCTGAATCTAAAACTTTTCATCTATCCTCACATTGGCGATTTCAATCAACTTCCTAAATCTCAGATTGAAACATTTATATGCTTTACTCTTAGTAAAATAACCAAGGAAAATACCTTCATCACTTCTAGCATCAAACTTCCTTATCTCATAATCTCTCTTGATATAACATTTACTACCAAATATTCTAAAATATTTTATAGTAGGTGCATGATCAAACCATAATTCATAAGGAGTTTTACTTGTACCTTCTCTGATGTGAATTCTATTCAAGGTGTACACAAAAGTACCAATATCTTCTCTCCAATTAACATGTGATACATTTCCTTCATGTAGCATAGTTCTTGCAGCATCTAATATTGTTATGTTTCTTCGCTATGCAATCCCATTATGTTGTGGTGTACAAGGTGCAAATTTCTGTCTGAATATTCCATGCTCTTCACAGTATGAATTAAATAAATCTAATGTAACTTCACCACCTCTTTCTGATCTCAAGCATTTTATCTTCAAACCAGATTCATTCTCAACTTTTGCTTTGAATAACTTGAATTTTTTAAATGCTTCATATTTTTCTCTCAAATATGTAACCCACATCATTCTAGAAAAGCCATCAACAAAAAGTATAAAGTCTCTTTCACTATAGTAAGATCTTGTTCGTTTAGGACCACACATATTTGTATGCACCAAATCCAACTTCCCTTTTGCTAAATAAGCTTTTCTTTTAAAAGTGCTTCTAGTCTGCTTCCCCATAACACACTCTCTACACATAGTGTTCAATGGTTTTACAATCTTAGGTAGGTCTCTTACAGTATTTTTCATACTTGCCTTTACAATGTTATCAAATTTAACATGACAAAATCTTTTGTGCCATAGCCAACTGTCATCAACCTTCACTATAAAACAAGAAGCTTCAGAAGTGTTCAATTAAAATACATTACCTCTAGATTTAGTACCATATGCAATCAAGTCTCTTTATTTACTTTTGATATAACATTTCCCATCAATGAATTTCAATTGATAACCTTTGTCCACTAACTGCCCAATTATGCTAAAGTCCATCAACAAGAAGTACATTATTAGTATTAGTCTTTCCATCCTGAGAAATAGATCAAACTTAAATGATAATCTTAGGGGTATTGTCACCAAATCTAACAACACCACCAGCATATCTTTTCAGACTCACAAACTTGTTTTTATCTCTAGTCATATGATGTGAACAACCACTATCTATAACCCATTCCAATTTATTTTCAACACGGGATACTAAGGCTTTTTCTTCATGCAATGGTTCATCATCCTTAATATAAATAAATCCAATTTCATCATTGTCTACATCATCATCAGATACACCTTCACTTGCATAATAACATTCCTTATCTTTTGAATACTTAGATTTGAAAAAATTATTTTTGTGCTAAGGAACCCTTGTAGGACATCGAGATGCAAAAAGACCTATATTATTACATGAAAAACATTTCAAAGGTAACTTACCTTAAAATTTACCCTTACCTCTCTTTTCTCTTCTAGAAATCAGTGCTACCACTTCATCTAGCTTTCTTTCTTCCTCCTGTATCTGTTCCCATTCATCAGCATAGTCTCCAAGCTCTTCTCTCATATCACCATTGCTGGTGTTCACATTTCCAGATAAGGTCTTTTTGTTTCTATGGTCAGTTGCCTTAAATGATGACTCAACTTTAGGTAAAGAATCTCCCAATTTTGTGGCCTCAAAAGTAGTTATCTTTCCTATTAACATCTCTCTATAAAAGTTCGGTGTCAAAGCTATAATCTCCTCTATAGCTTGTACTTTAGTTTTTTAAATAGGTGTCAAAGATTTGAGTATCTTTGCAATTTCTTCTTCGTCACTGTAAGTACCTCTAGACTTTTTGATGCCAGTAACCACTTCAGTAATTCTCTTTGCATATGCCCTAATGTTCTCATCTTCTCTCATCTTCATTGATTCCACTTTTGTCTTCCAATTTTGTAGCTTTGTATGTTTTGTAAACTTATCTCCTATATACAATGCTTCCAATCTTGTCCAAATCTCATGTGCAAAATCCATGTCTTTTACTTCTAAGAATTCACCTTCAGAAAGTGCATTGATCAAAGATTACCTTGCAACCATATTACATGAAAATAGCATATTATCATCTTCAGTAACCTTATCCAATTCATCCTCAGTCACTATCTTTTCTTTCTTTTTCATGATCAACCAGTATTCAATGCCCAAACATAGAAAATATATTCTCATGTTGTTTTTCCAACTGTCAAATTTTTCAAGATCAAATTTTAGATAATCCTTCCTGTAGTAATTCATCTTCAGGATCACCTCAAGATATTTAGCTTTCTCTCTAAGGACAATTAGCTCTGATACCAATTTTTAGGAATAACAGTCCACAAGACAACTGAGAGGGGGGGTGAATTAGTTGTGATATAGATTATTAAACTTTAGACTTTATAAACCAAAAAATCAATACAAATGATAACAAAGTAAATGCCAACACAATAACACAATACTTGTTGTCAAGGAAACCCTATTAAAGGTAAAACCCCATTGGGAATTAGCACCCACAAATGATGTACTGGGAGTATAGTATCCCTGTTAAAAGATTTAGCCCTGTTAGGAGATTGTTACAACATTATAGTACATAGTCCCTATTAAAGGACATACCCTATTAGGATTCAAGAGTAATAGTGGGCTCACTACCTAGGCACACTTCCCAAAGAAGGTTAAGGCCACCCTCAAGGATTAACAATCCGAACAAGTGTATATAGAGAATATATAATCTAGTGAACTGTCTGATAGCAACTATCTTTTCTTGGTAAGTTCCAATGAAGAATAACAATCACAAACTCTGCTTTACATCCAGTAGCCAAACAAGCCTTACAGCTTCCACACTTGTCTGCATTTTCAATCTCTTCCACATCTTTCCAAAAGAAAAGATCTCTCATATATACCCTTTTACAATAATTCATTAGGTCGGCCAATCAAGCTTTCCCAATATACAAACAATTGATTAGGTAAGCCAATTAAGGCTTTCCAATATACAAATAATTATTTAACCCATTGCTAAGATACACAAGGTACCTAAAACAAGTAAACATCAATTACAATCCATCATTTATATTCCAAGATCCACAATCCATGCTCACAATTCATAATACATGCTACATCTCTAAAGTCGGCCACCAAATAGGTCTCCTCCATAATACACGCCACAGCTGACGCCACCAACATTCTTATGAAAATCGATCAATACCCAACATTCCTAAATATGTCTCATGTCATTCAATAATCTCACATCACCTGAAATATCATCACCTATAAGATATACCCAAAACACAGAGACCTGCTCTGTCAAACATCATAGTTACAGTCCAGAAACCAACCTTCACTAAAACAACTCTAACATCCTCAATATGAAATATAAATCCAAGCAACCTTAGGAATAAGGTAAACACACATCCTTCTTCATATCACCAACTTTGATTGTTCAGACACATCCGTAGAGTGTCTGTACACTTCTGTCAGTCAAATAACTAGTCTGTATTCTCTACAGAAATATATGTTGACATCAGTGACAAAACATGAATATCAACAACATAAGTAGTACCCAAATTTGATATCATCCAACACAAATCTGAGGCAACTACGAGGTGTACAAGGCAAAATTCAATCTATCAAGTGATTCATCGCCCAACTAGAAGACAAGTTTCACCCATTCCAGCACGTACTACATAAAGACGTGATCTTTGTATGGGTAGAACAATGTGAGAAAGCATTTCAAACCTTCAAATATTATCTATTCAAGTCCCCTATATTGGTGTCACCAATTCCAGGTAGGCCACTCCTCTTATATATCTCAATAATGGAGTCAAAAATAGGTGTTCTTTTGGCACAACATGATGACCAAGGAAAGGAAAGATCCATTTACAACCTCAGCAGAAAAATGGTGGGCTACGAGCTAAATTATTTAGTAATTAAAAATTCATGTCTTACAGTTGTCTTTTCTTCTCAAAATTTAAGACATTACATGATGAGTCATCAAACAAAGCTCATAGCACACATAGATCTATTGAAGTACCTTTTGAGTAAATAAGCACTAACAGGATGGCTCACCAAATGGGTCATGATCTTAATTGAGTTTGACATAGAATATGTGGATCGAAAGGCTAGCAAAGGGCAGGTAATTATAGACCAACTAGCAGATGCACCAATACAAGATCATCAACCTATAGTGTCTGACTTTCCAGATGAATTGATCCTTACAATACAATTGACAATAGAATTCTAGAAGCTATTCTTTGATGGGTCATATATGAACCATGGTGCAAGAGCAGGAATAGTACTCATTACTCTGCATAATTATGCAATTCCTAAGTCTTTCTGACTCAACTTTCCATGCACTAAAAACATAGTTGAGTGTGGATCTCTAGTCATTGGATTGAAAATATCTATACAATGGGGGATAAAGAACCTAAGAGTATATGGTGACTCCCAATTGGTTATCAGTCAAGTTAAAAATGATTACATGACAAAAGATGAAAAAATGATCCTATATAGAGTTGATGGATAAAATATGGGCTTCTTTTCATTACATTTTATTTGAACAGGTCACAAGAGTTTAGAACAAAGTAGTGGATGTGATGGCTACTATAGCATCCTTGATTGACATGCCAAGTAATGAAACCAGATTCCAATTTCTGGTAGAACAATTGTTGATATCGGCATATAAGGCTCCAATAACAGAGTCGGCATGTGTCCTTGTTGGTCCTGAGTCCCCCTAGTACCATGACATATATAATTACCTACAAAAAAATGCCCTACCACCTGACCTATCTAGAAACCAAAAGAAGTCCCTAATCTGACAAGCCTCTAGGTACACCCTTCTCGCTAATACTTTGTATATAAGAAGTCTAGATGGAAGGATTTTATGATGTATCACTTCCACAGAATCCCATAGATCCCACTATGAGGTACATGAGGGAATTTTTGGGGCCCACATAGGTGGTAATAATATAGCAAAGAAGATCATTAGAATGGGATACTACTGGCCCACAATATAAATAGATGCTAACAAATATTTACAAAGGTGCCAAAAATGTCAGATTCATGGAGATCTTATCCATGAACTAGCTCAAGACCTCCACCCCATCACTTCACCATGGCCTTTTTCAAAATAGGGATTTGACTTAGTGGGAAAGATTACACCAACATCCTATAATGGTCACAAGAACATAATTAAAGTGAAAAATTACTTTACCAAATGGGTGGAAGCAATTCCTCTCACATACATCACTGGTAAGAAAATATTCATGTTCATACTCAATCACATCATCTATCAGTATGGGATCCCTCAAACCATACTCACAGATAACAGTACACCTTTTCAAAACTAGGATGTCAAATATCTCTGTGAGAATTTCTACATAAATAAAGGTTTCTCTTCGTTCTATTATCCCCAAGGGAATGGTCAAGCTGAAGCCACTAACAAAATCATCCTAAAGATATTGAATAAAATGGTCAATAAATCTGGTCAGGACTAGCATTTGCAGCTTCGTCTCATATTGTGGGTGTACAGAACAAGTGTGAGAAACCCTACAAGAGCAACTTCATTCTCCTTGGTATATGGATCAGAGGTAGTCCTACCCCTCAAAGTTGAAATCCCATCCCTTAGAATCTCACTGAAGAACATCATATCAGATGAAGACTATAGAGTAGCTAGACTCAATGAAATGGAATTGTTAGATGAAAGATGACATAATGCACTAAATCACTTACAAGGCTATCAAAACCACCTTAAAAGAAACATCACAAAAAATTCAAACCAAAAACCTTTGAGGTAGGAGATCCCGTCCTCATGGAGCATCAAATGAATCAAACATAAAGGGTTAAACCAGGAAATTTTGAGCCTAATTAGCTATGACCCTATGTCATCATAACATCATGCAATAGTGGGGAATATCAACTGGCAACTCAAGAAGGAGATCAGTTCCCTGGTCATATCAATAGCATGCACCTCAAAAGGTTCTATGCCTAAGGTCTCAAGATCAAGGGAACATATCCAAAATCCAAAAAATACAAAAAAAATATAAAAATATAAAAAGTTACCTTGGTGAAAACTTGGCAAACAGGTGCCTTCGCAACAACAAAAAATTTCAAAAAAGAGAAAAAAGTAAAGAGAAACAAAATCACTCTCTTAGTCAAAACCTGGAAAAAAGGCATTATTGGGTAGGTACCTTGGTTAAAACCTAGTAAATGGGCACCAAGTGTTAAGGTCCCGCTTTGCCATCAATGAACTCCAAAATATTAAAGCTTGTGCTCCTCGCATGCAAGATTGAGTACCCAAACTTATTTTTAGAAGTGCAATCCCCTTTGAGGCATCATGCTTATCCATGGCTTGTAATGGTTCACTAGACTAGGGGGCAATTCTAAAAAGTCCTGAGAAAATCTTAAAATCTTAAAAAGTCCTCAAAAAAATCTTAAAATCTTAAAAAGTCATCAAAAATCCTAAAAAAGGCAAAATCTCCTAAAGAAATGAATCATCAAAAAAATAAAATATTGCAAAATCTGATCAGCTATAAATCATCTATGTTATCAACAAGTGAATGATGATTAAACAATCAATCAAATGTCAAAACTATGAGCTTCGCAAATTGGCAATGGACTCATATGACTCAGCTTTATTAGCAATCCAATCTGTCATCAATCGAATGATTCAATCAATCACAATCAAACTATCAATTGTCTTACACAGTGATGGATATAATCAAAACTAAATAGATCGGTCTTATATGAGTCATCCATTCCTAAAAATAGACACAATCAAGCATCAAAATTAAGAAAATCAAGGAACATTAAACTGTTGACTAGGTCAGTCGTGTCTGCCTGTTGTCAATTTATCTTTCTCAATTATGTTCTTATGCTACTCAAGGATACCACTGAGTGATGAGAGTACCTATGATGGATCATTTTTTTCTTTTTTCCTTTTTTTTTTCTCTTTCTCTTAAAATGTGTTACAATAGATCATGGCTATTGAAGGTATTCTCAAAACTATGAGCTTCACAAATAGACAATGGACTCATATGAATCAGATTTATTAGCAATCAAATCTGTCATCAATCGAATGATTCAATTAATCATCAATCAAACTATCAATTATCTTACACAGTGATGGATGTACTTAAAACTAGACAGGTTGGTCTTATATGATTCATCCATTCCTGAAACTAGACACAATCAAACATCAAAATCAAACAAATCAAGGAACAATAAATTATTGACTAGGTCAGTCGTGTCATTCTGTTGTTAATTTATCTTTGGTGATTATGTCCTTACGCTACTCAAGGATACCACCGAGGGATGAGAGTAGCTATGATGGATCATGATCTTGTTTTATTTTATTTCTATTTGTGGAGTGTTTTAATTCAATTCTATGGCAATGATGAATTAGGATAAATGTGATAGAAGGTGTCACGCATCTGGAAGCCACACAGTTCCACGATCTGAGCTAACCCATGAAAAAGAATTCAACAATCCTTATCTTTTATCTGCTTGTTATCAAAAATCATAGCGGTATCAAGATGGTCAATATCTAGGTGCATTTGGTTTTCTTTCTTTTTTGTTATTTACTTTTTTAGATCATAGCGGTATCCAAATGGTCAATATCTGGGTGCATTTGGTTCTCTTTCTTTTCATCAAAGATCATAGTGGTATCCAGATGGTCATTATCTCAGTGCATTTGGTTTTCTTTCTTTTTCAGTTATCTACTTCTAGTTATAAGAGATCATAGCGGTATCCAAATGGTCAATATCTGGGTGCATTTGAGTCTCTTCCTTCTCATAATAAGGTGTAATGATGAATAAAATTGGAATATATGGCAGAGACTTGGTTTTATCACTCATGTCTTTCATTCGGTCCCTTCCTATCCAAAAAAATATCTCACTAACTATCTTCTAACTAACACATGCATTTACTCAGACACATGGTACATTTTAGATTTGCATTCATTTATTTCGTAAAGAAAAGAAAAGAAAAACATGCATGCATCATAAATAGATCATATATATATGCTTTCATAACAAGATCCATCCTTTATACATATGTCAGTATCATAGGAAAGAAAAGATCATCCATCTAAGAGTCTACATATTAGAATCACATAAAATGCATATAACCATAAAGCATCTCATAAAGTGCATCAGCATTTACAAATAATATAGAAGTAAGTTGCACATCATATAGAATCATGTCATAAATAAAAGCATCTCATATATCATATGTCTAAGTACAATGGACGGTCGCAAGTCTCACATAAAGGTGATCAACATAAATGTCTATAAATATTGGTACAGAGTCAATACATAATCGATACAAAAATGCTACAAAAGGTACAGTGATACAATGCTACAAAAAGCCAACAGCTACTACCCCACTAGTACAAAAATAGAAATATATGACCAAATAAACTACCAAAAATTGTAGATAAATGACCAAATTTGGTCACATGATCAGTGGTAGTTTATTGTCAGTCATTTATCTCGCGACAAAATTTATGACTAAACTATTTTAGTCATTTATTTGGTCATTTATTTGGTCATTTGGTAGTTTATTTGGTCATTTATTTGTTCATTTGGTAGTTTATTTGGTCATTTATTTGGTCATTTATTTGGTCATTTGGTAGTTTATTTGGTCATTTGGTAGTTTATTTGATCATTTATTTGGTCATTTGGTAGTTTATTTGGTCATTTATTTGGTCATTTGGTAGTTTATTTGGTCATTTGATAGTTTATTTGATCATTATTTGGTCATTTGGTAGTTTATTTGTTCATTTGGTAGTTTATTTGGTCATTTAGTCATTTATTTGGTTATTTGGTAGTTTATTTGGTCATTTGGTAGTTTATTTGGTCATTTATTTGATCATTTCACTACTACATATAGTTGACTAATTCATGTTAGGTAACTATGGAATTGAACCACCAACCTCATGCTTGTAAAGCAGATGCTCTTCCATTGAGCTAGAACCCTCTAAAGAGTCCCTTCAAAAGTTCAAGTCTCTAAACACCCTTTTGTCTAGCAGTGCAAATGGAGAAAATATAAACATAAGCAAATTGAGGCCCTAATAATAACATCAATGAAAGGTTCCATAATATTATTATCCCCCTTTTAAATACAATCTTAAGTGAAAGAGTCTTAAAAAAATTTGAATGAATATGTTAAAAGGTTGGAGAGTACCTCTACAGTCCCTCTCTTAATCTGCAACCAACCAATATTGATAAAATTGTTTGCATACTTATTGGAGATGAAATTTTCAATAAGTTAGGAAAATTGAAAAGCATTTAATATGGTCTTAGAGAAGAAAAATAAGGTCATTATAATTTTTTATTTGTTAAGATGTCAAATCTTATTTCACATTAAATTTCCAGTAGAATCTGTCTATCAATGTGATTTATCATAAACCAACTAAACATATCAAACATTAAAATGTACTTTTCATATAGAGACACAAAATATAATTAAAAATATATGCAAGATATACATCTTGTTAGATTACAAGTATTGAACTTGATTTATATAGAACTCACATTTAAATAGATTTGTGGGAATCTTCCACCCATATATATAGTAGCCATAAGCCACCCCAACCAAGTTCCTAATGGGCTTTACGATTCATCCAGTAAAACTAAGTTGAATGCACTACCACCCCTTCCCTACATTTGCACAAACATCAATAGTTACATAGCTCAAGAAAATTGGAGCTACACTACATTGAAAAATCATTCGTACACTTACATGTAAAAGCTTCCTTCCAGCTATCAAAGAATAGACATCCTTGGTGCTTGAGAAGACTAAGAAGAAAAGATAATGTTGTTATAGTTTAGAAAAAATTAAATTATTCAGCCCACCAAGAAAGAATAGAGACATGAAAAGAAAACACCCATTTTAATAAAAGTACATCTAGGTACATGATAATAAGGATTCCATAAAAATATGTGCATAATACATGCAAGAAAACCTACAGGCTGGGAAAATTTATTTGGCTCAGGTGGATTTGGATGTGGGTAAGTTTTTTTGAGTTTGGTCAAGTATATGGTGTGGATTGGATCCATGGAGATGATCCTAATGAAGAAGCTTGTTGGGTTTTGTGACAACAGTAATGGAGTCCCTCAAGAAACTTACGGATTGAACCCCTTATGCTACTCACAGGTGCACACATGGCATGCTTATTAAACAATATTACTCAAAGTATTTAAACATGTTAAATTAAACAATTTCAGTTAAAGTATTTAAACAGTTTAAATTAACAACTAACAATCATATCCTAATTAAGGAAAAGTAAAGTTTATAGCACTCACCTCAAGTTTAGCACTGCTAGTACTATGAATATCATACACATCCTCTTCGAAATCAACATAATCACTACCAACATTGTTGTTTCCTTTTCAATTTGCTCTCATATGATTTCTTTGCATGTAGTTTAACCATCATGAAAAGTTAATATAATTCAAGTAAATAATACAAAAGCTATACTTTTTTTCCCCAATGAAAGTGTTATATTACGTCAACTTCACCACAACTATGATTGTGCTACACATTCTTATCCATTGGTTCATCATGATCACTGTCAATATTGGCAGCTCTGTTGGCATCAAGGTGTTTTTGTTTTTGTATTGCTTTGATAAAATTGTTTTGCATGTAGTTAAAATTGATTAAAGTTTGGTAGAGAGGAAATAGTATAAAACAATGGTCAGCTATTAATATATAAGCTATTTTAATGTAAGAAAACTGCATCAGATATGGTCAGTTTGAGTCCATGATCACCGCCTAATATTAATATATTATTTTCTTCATTCTCTGTTAATTACACCAGACTATGGTTTATGAAACTTCCTTTTGAACAGAATCTCCTAAATAGATAAGGTTGTGATCTGTGGTGAATGAATATGGCAGTAGAGAGTGTCTTCAGCCGCAAGAAATGAGGGCACGAATTTCTTTAACTCATCACCATAAAATATTTTATCCCGTAATATTACGACAGCTACAGTAATTCTATCCAATGTTCTTGTACAAACTTATCATTTTTTGTGCTTGATGGTGTTCTAAAGAGAGTTTTCTTGTATTTTCTTCTTCATGAGTGCTTGGATTTTTCAGTGATAAATTGCTTCCTACAACACATGGCCACACATTAGTTTCTCATTTCATAAAAATAATATGGATAGATATTCCAACAATGAGATGTTACATGGTCCCTTATCTAAAATAGAAGCAGTAATACTTGATTAATTCTCATACCTCCCCAGTTCTCCATATTTCTTTTATAATACAATAGAAATGTCTATTGAGGAAAATCTTCACAACTACCCTAGCATTGGTTGGACAAGGCACATGGAATATAACATTTCTTCTGAGAGTGTTCCTTGTCAATGCCACCAAACAAGGATTATAAGAAAAAGGAGCTCTAAGATGTTTATAAGGCCCAAATAAATGAAACACAAGGAAATAAATATTTACTAACAAACTTTTCCCATATCTATAATGTTTTTTCTTCATAACAAAGATTTGGGTCCATATTACATGTACACTTATCTTGATGGAGATGCAAATCCATTGTTTTTGAGTTACAAAACTTTGTCCAGGAAGCATAAAATCAAAAAGCACTAGGCATAAAGTCCCTAAAAATCACAACACCAAATAGCCCCACCTTGACTAGTTTATCATTTTTACAATGTTATGTTGGAGTTTGGGGGCTTGTATATGTGTAACAACACCCCCTGAATTTTATTTTTTGAAACTTATTACAAATGTAACCCAAGAAGAAATTTAAAAAAAATTAAACATGTAAAATGGTAATTTCTGCTAACATGGTCTGATGTGATTTTGCAATATGTATTTCTCAGCTACTACAGTTCTAAATTGATTTGAAAAGGGTGCTTTTATTTCGTTGTAAATAGAGATTGATAAACATCCACAATTGAGGTCCATTTCACATTAAGACATTGAAATTGAAAGCATGATAAAGAATATCTTTGAACACACCTAAGATAATTACATACTTGCCACTACCATTTACGGGTTCTTAAAGTATCAACCATCTTAAATGCATTCCAATCATCAACAATGGACTGTAATATAACAAATTATGTTTGGGTAGGTCTGATTGGACTGTAACACATTCAAAAAGAAAGTGTTTTAAGATTTATAATTTAACAATCCAACCACAAAAGATATCTTGTAGAGGTTTAAAGGAATAGATAAATTTCCTTTTCAAAAAACATAGTTCTCTCAAAATGATGTTTTATGATAGGGGTCCATGTGCAAACAAAATATCACTACAACAATTCTGCTAGTCGGAAGAAATACTTGCAGCACTTTGAGAACAAGATGGACTGTCTATATAGCCAAAATTTACATATTGCTTTTTGCCTTTACAAGCATATGGTGCACAAAATAAAACAATTATGTTAAGTGGAAGCTAGGATTTTGGGACTCTATTCATTTCTAGGAACTATTCATTTCTGGGAAGTTCAATAGTTACCTGACTCTCCCCTTAAGCAAGTAGAAAGGCAAAAGCCATCGAAACAATGCAAAGGAATATATATAAATTTTATTGCTACCATATACTACCATATAACTATATAAAATAGTTCATTTTTTATATCTGACAATAATCATTAACATCCAAAATGAGAGATCTAGGAAGTCACTTACTTTAAGTACCTTTGGATACTAACTGGTAAGATACAAGACAAATGTCCTTTTTGTTATAGCCTATACTCCTTGCAATCTTTTTGAAAGATTGGAATTATTTGTTATCCACATAAACATTGTCTTGGTAAACTTGTGTTTCCCAAATACTAACACAATTTAAATTTTTAGAGTTAGATAAAAGTTTTTTTTCCTGACTCTGATTTAGTGGAAACTATTCCATTGTGAATAAATCAAGAATTGATTTCATGTCCTCATATTCTAGTGAGTCACTATCAATTTAAAATATGATAGAGAAATTATTTTTTACAATAAATCATAGATAACCAAAGAAAGAAAATTGTAAACTGATAGTCATATGTGATTAAAAGAGCTACCTCATCAGCAAGAAGAACCAAGCCTTCACTCTTGCAAAACTGCACTATCTCTTGTTGGTTTTCCTCTGATAGAACCTTCATGAAATTTCAAATGTTATAAGAGTGTTACAAAGACTAAAACTTCAAGACTAATTAAAAATCTAGTTTTCCAATTAACCATGCTAGATCTATTTAGAAGACATGCAATCCAGTTATCACTTTTCATTCTAGAACATTACTGGTCCAATATGGATCTCATAAAATTGTGATACCAAATTATTGCTTTGAATTACATTTGGCTCACCTAACCCATGGGATTTCCAGGATTTATAACAATAATATCCTGAACATCAATTCCATTTAAGCGAGGTGCTTTCAGCTATTCTTTGACTTCATATATTTCTAATCCCCATGTTGTTGCCTCATTTAAGTAGTATGGAACCTACAAATATATAAAATGATTAGTTAGTAAACCTTCTTAGAGCCACTGAGAACCAAACATGTAGAAGGCATCCTTGCAGGGAAAATTTCCAAAAAAAGGTGAAGAATGCCAATTCTTCTTATAAAGTCAAAATAAACCAACTATAGACATACATACCAGTTTCCCACCATGAAGGGCAAGAGATGTTGAGTACAATGGATACTGTGGAATTGGACAAAGAATTTCATCCTTTTCTGACCTTATGAGTAACTACATCATCATATGAACCTGTGTGCATCATATCCAATACAATAGTAAGCATCATACCTTCCCAAACAATGGGCATCTTGTGGGGACTATTATAAATAAAATATAAGAATCTGAGCTAGCAAATTCTTCAGCAAGTGCTATAGTCTAATTTACCCTAGGGCTTGCTCCATCAGTCAAAAAAAGGTCATCTGGATCGCAAGGAAAACCATCATGTTTAGAAATACCCCTGGAAAAATCATCATGTAATAATTTGACACCTTATCAATGTAAAATAGGTTAGACACACATAAAGCATATATAAGAATACCATTGATATTGAGTATTTTCTTTTAGAAGTTGAAGTTTTGTAAGCTACAATCACACTCAAGAGTTCATTTCATAGAAACAAAAACATAGCATGATGCAATTACATAAATGGTTGGATAATATTAGAAAATATAGGACCCTTGGACTATTTGTTGTCTTTTGATTTTGCACACTGGACAACTCAAGAAAAATACTTTTAAAACACATGAATGGACAACTAGCAAGAAGAGATTAACTTGTTATTTTCCTTAAATGTTTGGAAGAATATTGACAATAAATCAAACAAAGTATCTATATCAAGAGCTGTCAAATTAATGGATACATAGTTATTGATACGAGTAAAATACTAAGATCACAAATATAAAAAAAAAACTTTAATGATGATAAATAACAAGATTTAAAATCATACCACCAATTTGTGTTACAGTTGGGGAGCCCAAATGCATTAACATCATTTCAGAAGGCATAATGATAATGTAATTTAATAAATTATTCATCAAAGTGCAGCTTATGCTAAGTATTCAATATTTATCTCCAATAAGACATCATATTGTAAGAATTTAGAAACTAAATTTCTAATTCAAAAACTAATTGATCATTCACAACAATATAATCATGTGTAATAGATCATCACAACACTGGGAGTTTGATACATCATCTTTCACTTCAAATTATTACTTAACTACAGACTTCACAATTTTAATGTTTAATTTAGAAAAAGGAAAGAGTGGTAGATATAGCTACATCCTTCAAGAATGAGAATGTGCATTAACCATTGCAACTTTAACATGTTTAATCTCCAATCTAACTTATCAATTTATCTTGAGTGTCAAATATCAAACATAATGATGAGAGCATTCTTTGACATAATGTTGGTTGTGTATGGGAATGGGAGAAGGAGAGTGAGAGAATTCATAAACATAGAGAGTGTATGGGAATGGGAGAGGGAGAGTGCACCAAGGAAAGAAAAATTGTGTGTTGGCTAATTCCAATTCATATATTTTGTTTTTCCCTAATTTAAATCATAATTATAGGAACATTTTAAGGATCAAGATGCTTTCTTTGTATCGGGACTATTTATTATGGTTTGTTCAATTTTATTTAGTCCTATAATTTAATGATTAATGACTGATTATGATGATAATAGGTGATGTGTGATGATAGAGATGACATGATAAACATAAATCTCATGTGTATATGGGAAAGGAAGAGCCCGTGATCTTTCACTTTTCTCTATGGTTTATATAAATCATTAACTTCCCACTCTTACCCCACAACTTAAGCTTATATTTTTCTCACCATTTGTGGCTTACTGGGAAATTTAAAAGTGGTGAAGATATTAAATGTAACCATATCTTTCCATACATCTTGATGGGCAAGACATTAATAGCCAAATTATTGTTTACAATAAAATAGAAGACAATGAACATTTCATGAAAACATGTAACTTAAAACTTTAATACTCCTTATTGGTATATCCTTTGCAAGTGAGTGTATAATTGCTAGTATTACACAGAGAGGTATAGAGTATTGACTTAGGAGGCACTTCCAAAATCTGCAAGCCATATAATTTTGAACCACAAATTTGCAAGGATAAAAAAATTATAGCATATTACAATGATGGATCTAATGCCTATTCCTAATTGCATGACTAGGTATCATTTTTGTCGAAGGTGTCAAATAAATGAGATATGTTTTCAATAGAATTCAATAAGCCTTATGGTTTTTTTATACATGCCCTTGTTGTCTATTCATTGCTTGAAGAAGTATACTAACCACTACAGAGTTTTTTTCTTTGGATCTAGCTCACATGCACCATTCTAAGATGATCATCATAATACTATCATAGAATCTAATGAAAAGAGATTCCAGGTTTTGCAGTAGTCCTGATAAAGATTGCATGGATCGATATGAACAACTCTTTAAAGTTTCTTTTACTATGTCAAAGGCATTTGACTATCCTTAGTGACTATTTCACATTATCAAAAGGTAGTCTCAGTGTTTCAAGAGCATTATGACCATCAAGGAGTAGTGACCACTAGGACAGTGTGGTGCAGGGCACCTAGGACTTGAGTTTTATGGGTTTATTTTCAAATTTAATAAGGGGATGTGTCTAACCATCCAAATAGTTTTCATGGTCCATCTTGTGTGGACAGGGATCTTATTGGTACATTTATAAATCACAAGTCCTTAGTTCACTGGACTTTCTCTAGTATTTGAAGACATAGTTTTTCCATTAGTATGCAAAGGAAAATAGTTTTGAAAGCATCGGTAATACCACACCAAAATTCAGGATAGTGCAACCCGACCGACAAGTTCAAGCAAACCCAATGGCACAGTGCAACCCAAAATGTTACAAGGGAACCCGACAAAGCAAACCTGACAGAGGAACCCGACAAGAAAAGTATAGTACAACCTAATAAAATAGATACTAGAGTAACCCGACAGACTACAGAGCATCCTAAGCACCAGTCTACCGAGAGACACTTAGAATCCCAAGAAATCTGGATCTGACTTCCATGTCAAATAAAATACTTGTGTTTTATATTTATCTTTTCTATTAGCTTTAAATCCATTTCTTGAGGGACAAACAATGTAATTGTAATTGTTTTGATCAGTTTAACTAATTGAAAATATGCAAACTAGGAGATCAAGGTCAAGTTGTAAACCTTTGATCATAGATTTATCATTGTAATACGTGAAACTCATTTTAGTTCAAATTCATTTTATAAATAGATATATAATCTATCAGAACACATGTGTGTGATGATGATTGTAGCTGAGGAGCACATCTATAGATCAGACTAAGAGTTTTGTGCAAATGAATAGAAAAAGATGAAACAGGTTATCAAGAACTAGATTCAAGGCTACCAAGCAGAACAGAGGTATTGATCAATCACAATAGGTGATAAATATACATGTAATATTTATTGGATGTGTAATCACAAATTATAGATTGTGCATACTCAGGTGATTGAATATTTTTTACTACATTCTAACAAGTGTAGCAAATAGAAGAAATCCTTGAGAAAGGTGGATTTAACAATCCTTTGTAAATCTCTTAACAGAGTGCACAATGCACACTAAATAGTGCACTGTTGCTAAATCTCTTAACAAAGTAGACCTTAACCAGTCTCTACATAATACTCCTAATAGGGTAGATCATCAGAAGTGATCAAATTGTAAGCCTTAACTAGCCCATTCCATTCTGCAGATAGTGAATCTTTTTGGGTTTCATCCCCACCACAGTTTTTACCTTCTAACAGGGGTTTTCTACATTACCAAATCTTGTGTCATGTGTCTATACATTTCATGAATGTTTCTATTAATATTTTACATGGTAAATGAATTATGAATTTATATAACATACATAAAGATAGAATAGCATAAAGGGTTGGTAATACAATTGATTACTAAAAGGGTTAAGGTTAAGTGATAAAAAATTTGAGGGTACTGATTCATCCCTCCCCTCTTAGTACACCATTCCATTATTTCCAAAAATTGGTATCAAAGCTAGATCTCTTATTTGGAAAATTTTAAAGACTTAAGAGAAAAGATCATACAATGGAAAGGTACAAGTTAGACAAGAGTATTGAGAATCAGAAGTTAGAGATATAGATCTTCTATGAACAATATAAAGAAGCTAGAATCAAAATGAGACAGTTTTTGGATGAAAGAAAGATTGTGGAATCTCGTGGTAATGAAACAGACTATCATGAGGAAGAGATTCCTAGTTTATTTGAGTCTTCAGGATCTACATCAAGAAATGCATCAAATACATCTGAAGGAAGCATTACAAACCTAAATGAAATCAATCAACATCTATATAGACAAGTGAAATCACTACAAATCGGTCAAGAGACATAGATGGTAAGAATGATTGAGGTTATGAATAATGATAGACAATCCGAGTAAGAGAGAACACTAGCAATTGATTACATGAGGAAGATTACAGAAAAGCTACAAGAGAAAGAGTTAGAAATACAAAGACTTACAGAACATCATCCTGAGATCACAAATCAGATTATTCTTATGAATTAGGAGGCAAACTAAATGAACATAGAACTGAATGGAAATTTGGAAGCTATTGGTGAACTAAGAGAAGAAAATGAAAGACTTAAACATGAAGTGAGAATTTTCCAACAACACAATGACATGATCAAGAGAGCTGAAGAAAGCACCAAAAGGATGGATGATTTTCTTGATAGACAAAGAAGAGTCAACAAAAATACCAGACTAGGGTATATCGTGAATGGAGAATCACCATACCAAGGTGATCCAAAGAATTTCTACACAATTCCAAGACCAAGAAAGTAGTCATGCAATCACTGTGGAAAACCAGGCCACACATCAAATGTTTGCAGGAGACAAATAAAAGGTATTCCTAAATCCACACCTTCATTCATAGGAATTTGTTATAAATGTAACAAGAAAGGACATAAAGCATATGAATTTAAATCTAAGGTGAAACAACCAAAGAAGGAAACCTACATGGACAAATATTTTCCTACTTGCAAAATGCATGGGCACACATCTCTTGAATTTAGGAAGAAGAAAAAGCAAGTATGGAAGCTTAAAGAAAATGAAACTACTTATCAACCGAAAAGAGTCGATAACTCATATGTTTGGTATTACAATACATGGGCAAACTGCATAGTATATGGAATATTTAGACACAATGATGTAAAATGCATGAGAAAATGGATGATAAAGTCTAGAAATTGGACTAACCCCGGAATGGCATGCTTACATTGTCATAAAATTGGTCATCTAAGAAAGGACTGCAAAGATTGAGTGATAGAGACTAGCACCTTTGCCAATGGCAATACCATTGAAGACATTAGGAAGATGAGAAACAAAATGTGGAGGAAAGCTACAAACACTGATGATGTTGGACCAAGAAATGCAATTGGTGACACCTTATCCAATGGATCTGGTGACATCACCACCCCCATCTAAGATGAACAATTAAGTATGGAACTGCACTATACTAAGTTATACTTTACATTAGTTCCATTATACATATTTAAAATTCCAAAATAGCATGATTAAAGATGCACTATGGTATTACTTGTTATGATTCTATGAATTCAATCTCATCGGTTATTGCATACCGAAAAGCATTGGTTAACATACAAAAGATAAGTTGTCAAAGCATACCGAGAATCATTGGTGTACATGTGAAAACCAAGTTAATCAATGTAACCCAGGATTCATTGATAATTAAGTAAAAATCATTGTTGTCTTCGCCAGATACCGAGATCCATTGGTAAACATATGAAAAGTTGAATGAGTTGACACCTACCCCGAGCATCGCATTTTCACCAAAAACAAAGTTGGCATCTAACCCAAGAAACTTCATCCTCGACACCCGACAAGTGGGTAGAGAATTAATTGCTACACTTAGGGCATCGTCTATAAATAGGGTGATGAAAGAGCTCATTATTCACAAATAAATTATGAAATAGAGCAGAGAAGAGTGAAAATAGAGAGACCAGATTGTAGATCACTCCAAGAAGATTCACGGCATTCAGATTCCAAATAGTAATAGCTATAGAAGGTTGAAGTAAGTAACAAAGGTCACCGAGCTCACTATTTTTTTACATAAAATCCCTAAATTCATGTAAATAATGGTAACCAACTCCCGTGCAACCAAGATCAAGAATTCTAAGGAGAAGAAGGTGAATCTAATAAAGAACTCCACTTGTGAAGAACCAAAGTATAAAATTTGTCCAGAGGTTGCTTCACAACTCGATGACGCTGGTGCGTTCTCCAGAATTCCACCTAGGGTTTTATTAATTGAAGATTTTTGTTCCTACATACATTGTAAGATCCCCAAGATAGGAGATCTTGAAGTTGATCAAGCTTACAAGAAGATTTGTACAGGCAAAACCATTAAGGAGGAACACAAACACATAGAGGTCAAAGGGGTGACATGTGCCCTAATGTTCCTGAGGAAGTTCAAAACTGAGTGGATTTAGGTAGTGCTAAGCAGAGTGCATGACCAAAAGATGTTTCTAGATGAGCCAAAACTGATCACCAGAGATGTGATACATGTTACCGGTTATCCTATAATCGACAAGGCCAAGGATCTCAAACACCCTTCTCATCCCAAGATAGAGAAGATGATGGGAGCAGTTTGGGATAACAGAGGATTGAAGGTTAACACCATCACTAATCCATAACTAGATTTTGGTGCATGTGTTATAGGATATAAGATATATAAATCCAGCAGGCTAAATAGCATAGCATGTGGAGTAGTTGACACTGCTTATAAGATTGTAAAGAAAGTTCTACAATTGGATTTATTTGAGCTTCTACTGAAGCAGTTAGATGAAAACATGGGGACAATCACATCCACAAAATCAAATTGATGTAAGTTCATATCACTCTTGATGTGTACATTTTTATACTTTCATAACTTCTTTCCATCTATAGGAAATGTCAAATGGGATACCACCTGACCAGTGACCATACAAATCAATGAATTCATCAAGTTACTAGGTGAGAACTTTGTATCGGTTATGGATGAATACTTCACTGGGTTTAAGGAAAGAATGTAGAAAAGAATAAGGATACTAGAAAAACTGGTAGAAAAGTATAAAACTAACATTTTCTTTATGGTGGACACTGATTACACATATATCAAACCAATTGTACCAAGGAAAGCATGGTTAGAACCACTTGACTATGAAGTCAACATAGATCAAGCCACCAATGCTATTGAAACATTAACAAATGAACCATTGTACAAGTAACAACCTAGGTTTGGAACCTATGAGGAAGCCATGGAAAGAATAAACATAGGCTTAGTTGTGAATAAAATTGATAGAAAGAAAGAGAAAATGGTAAAGACACTGAAGAAAATGTTTTTGGTTAACGATGAAGAGTCTGAACAAAAGGATGACACCGAGGGACAGTCACTCGTCGATGAAGAAGAAAAATTGAGTGACTCAGAATCTACAGAGTCCAATGCACCACCACCAGTAGCAAAGAAACCAAGGGCCACTACTACATTGAGGACTAGAATTCAGACAATAAAAGTTGCAACTACATCACCGGTAAAGAGAGGATAGGTAAGAACTTATAAAAGAAAGCCTCAAATAGGTCAAATATTAGAAACTAAGAGGAGAAAGAGATTCAACACAACTAAGGAAGACATGGAGGACACTAAAAAAGATGAACAACTTTTTAAGAATAATTTTCCTACCACAATTGATGAGGTATGTGCAGCTACTATCAAGTCAGGTTCAATTACAGATCCTAAGATTAGGAAATGGCTAATACTAGACCTCAAGGATCAAAATAAGTTAGAAGAGGCAATCATTACAAAAATGTGCATATTCAAATATGTACCAATACAATTTAGAGATAAAATTCCTAAAGAACTTATAGACAAAATTTTGGCAAGGTGGACATATGCACTAAAGGAAGAGAAACAAATAAGGGAAAGAGCCCTAGTTTTAGTTATGCCACCTAAATCTAAGATGGAAGAGATTGAAGAAATCATGAAGCAACATTCCAAAAGGTTCTCACCAAAGTTAAGAGCCTACAAAGTGCTATAGGGACATCTAATTGAGCTTGACAGGAAGAGTGAGGATGAATGGAGAAAGATACTTGAGGTACCTAAAAAGGACACAAGCCCCAAGCCACAATTAGCTCTAACTGATAAGCCACACAATGAAGAAGATCAGGATAAACTGAGCCCAGAGAAAATTATTATAACTAATGGTGAGGATGTAAATGAAGAAGCATTGAACACAACAGCTAACAAGGATATGGACACTGCAAATTAAACATGGCCCGATAATACTATCATTGACATTACTGGAGAAGATCTTATAGATGAGGTAAAGAAGGATGAAGATGTCACTGTTGCCCCAGACCAAACCAAGGAACATGACACAACAACATATATTGATCAAGTAGATACATAGGGACAGATACCACTATTGATACAAGCTATCAATATTATCTCGCAAAAGGATAAATCACCCAATAAGGATGCAAACATACCCGAGGACAAGGGTGAGCAGAAATTGAAAGACACATCTGATGAGCAGAATAAAAACGGAGAGCAAAAATAAATAGGAGGAAAACAAAAAAAAATGTGAAGAAGAAAAGAAAGGTGATACCACTCCTAAGGATATCGAAGGAGATGCTGCAGATAAGGCTAAGGTTTATGTGGAGACATCCACTCCCAATCAATAGGCAGAGACTGAGCAGCAGGATACAGGTTCACATGCACCAAAGCTTTCACCAAGGACATCAGAACAAGCAAAGGAACTTGCTATGGTACTGCATACATGTCCCTCCACAACACTTTCCAAGAAGAAAAAGAACAAGAACAAGAATCCATATACACTAGAAGAGATAATTGAGATACCATCCTATGATCCAAGGACATTGGATTCAAAGGCACTAACAAATTATGCAAAACTTTGTCGAAGAAAAGCTATCCAGGATAAGTTGAAGAAGGAGAAAAAGGACACCCAAGTACTTGAGACAACAAGGGATATTCTTCAATAGATAGTACCTGATATAGAAATTGATCAAAATGCATCAATCATTGATCAACTGGCCATTCTTACTGATGCCATCCAATCACAGAATATGGATGCAAAAAAGGCAATTGCAGAATCAGCAAAGAAAAAGTATTAATATAAATTAACATAGAAAATAATCCAAGAAGTGGTAGAGAACAAGGTGAAGCTGTCTGAACAAGTAAGTGAGGTAGAACCTATCATTTCACAAGCAATAGCCTTAGTTCAAAAGTTAAGCACTTTAGAGAAATTCACTAAGGAGAATAGTGAAAAGATATCAAAAATAGATGCAGATCTTACATCTAGTGCTCAAAGTCTCTCAACAATAGAAAATGCAATACAATTGCATTACGAAAAGGTAATGGAAGCTAAGAAGTTGAGACTTCAAATACAAGAGGCAAATTCAAAGTTTAGGGATGAGGTAACCAAGCTATAGGCTCTACTCTTACCCAATCTCACACTACTACAGCAACACATGACAATGGCCAGGCAATTGATAGCCACCACGGAGATGTCTATCACCGAAAAGCACATGGCTCTAGAACACCTTCAAGAGAAATGGGAGAAGATGATGGAGGAAATGAACAACTCTTACTCCCACATTTTTGACAAGTTGTAAGTGATTACACCTTTTCCCTTACTATCAAAAAAGGGGGAAATTGATATGTTACAAAGGGGGGAAATGATATGTATAAAGGAGATGATAAGTGTATATAATTATACTATACCGACATATACATAAGGGGAGTCATAAATGACAAAGTGAACACATGGTTTACATTACTAAACATTTTAGTATTTACACATATCATTTTTTGATACTAATGTCAAAGGGGGAGATTGAAGACATAATTTTTCCATTAGTATGCAAAGGAAAATGGTTTTGAAACCGTCGGTAACACTACACTGAAAGTCAGGATAGTGCAACCTGACAGACAAGTTCAAGAAAACCCGACGACAAAGTGCAACCTGAGAATGTTACAATGGAACCCGATAGAGAAAACTCAACAGAGGAACCCAACAAGCAGGGTATAGTGAAACCTGATGGAATAGATACCAGAGTAACCCAATAGACTACAGATCATCCCAAGCACCAGTCTACCGAGAGATAGTTAGAATCTTGAGAAATGAGGATCTGACTTCCATGTCAGATAAAACACTTGTGTTGTATATTTATCTTTTCTATTAGCTTTAAATCCATTTCTTGAGGGACAAACAATGTAATTGTAATTGTTTTAATCAGTCTAACTGATTGAAAACATGCAAACTAGGAGATCAAGGTCAATTTTTAAACCTTCGATCATAGAGTTATTGTTGCAATATGTGAAACTCCTTTTAGGTCAAATTCATTGTATAAATAGATATGTAATCTATTAGAACACTTGTGTGTGATGATGATTGTAGATAAGGAATGCATCTATGGATCAGACTAAGAGTTTTGTGCAAAATAACAGCAAAAGATGAAATAGGTTATCAAGAACTAGATTCAAGGCTACCAAGCAGAACAGAGGTATTGATCAATCACAATAGGTGATAAATATACATGTAATCTTTATTGGATCTGTAATTAGAAATTATAGATTGCACATACTTAGGTCATTGAATATTTTTTACTACATTCTAACAAGTGTAGAAAATAGAAGAAATCCTTGAGAAAGGTGGATTTAACAATCCTTTGTAAATCTCTTAACCGAGTGCACACTAAACAGTGTTGCTAAAGCTCTTAACAAAGTAGACCTTAACTAGTCTCTACATAATACTCCTAACATGGTTGATCATCAAAAGTGATCAAATTGTAAGCCTTAGCTGGCCCCTTCCATTGTGTAGATAGTGAATCTTTGTGGGTTTCATCCCCACCACATTTTTTACCTTCTAATAGGGTTTTTTTGTGTTACCAAATCTTGTGTCATGTGTCTATACATTTCATGAATGTTTCTATGAATGTTTTACATGCTAAATGAATTATGAATTGATATAACATACACAAAGATATAACAGAATAAATTGTTGGTAATACAATTGATTACTAAAAGGATTGAGCTTAATTGATAAAAGTTTTGAGGGTACCGATTCACCCCTCCCCTCTCAGTACACCATTCCATTATTTCCAACAGTGTTTTTATGTATTTTTGTGTTTTTGGTTGCAGAAATGTTTCAAGGGTAATGTGTACCCTTATTTTTTCATGTGTAGGAATTTAGAGTCATTTCCCACTTGTTGGGATGAAACAATGTTGATGTTGTTAGTTTTGTCAAAAAGTTGTCATTTTTTAACAATGTTGTCAATGCAACATTTCTAAAAGTTGCTCGACGGTTGAAACTATGATACCAATGGAAAAAAATTTATTTGAATCAGTTGGGTTGGTTAGGGAGTTGTTTTTATGTTTTTTGAAGCCTTTCCAATTGAGATATTGACAAAGGATACATTCTGAAGCAATTTTTAATGAAAACCCATTGTTTTCTGAGCAATTCCTGAGTTGTACAGTTGGGTACAGATCCCAACATCTGATCAAGTGATCTCACAACATTTTTTGATGAATTACCTTTCTTCTTCATTTGATTTGGGTTGATTTGATTTCCATTTGTGTGAATTAGAAGGAAAACTGTGACTGCAGGTCTAAAAAGCACAATAATTGGGGTATGTGATGAAGATGTGGCCCTAACTTACATTTTCACTGTTGGAATTTGATGCCACTGGGTGAAATGTAATTTAATTCAATGTACTATAATATTCCAAAGGCTCAAATTGTGGGAGTAGATCTTCTGCTTCAAAATTGATGCCCTAGGCTAAATATTTAGTATGTAATTAGCCAGCGAGAGGGAGGAATGTGCGCAACAGCAATACAAGAGTGAATTGGGACCAATTTTTTGATTGATTTGAAGAGTTTGAATACTATTGAAGACTATAAATTTACTGCATCTATCCTAGGTATCCATCTTTGGACCATTCTATTAGACCCTGGTCTAACTTGATCACTTAGGCTAGTGTGTTGTTGGGATAGTTTGAAGGTGAAGGATTAGGATGGTTTGTTGTCACTTTAGGGTTTGTGAAGGTGGTGTTGGAAGGTCCTAAAAACCATAAAAAAATAGTCTTGGTTCCCTATTCATTGCTTGTATTGAAGGAAAAGTCCACTGTTGCAGCCTGGCAGAGGAGTAAAAACACTATTTTTTGTGTTTGCAGAATTTGTAGGGTCTGATTGTTTGGGGTCTAAAAAGGTTATATTAGAGGAAATTAAGAACCATATTGGTTATCCTTGTTCCATTTCCTTTGCCACATTGGAGGAAAGGAACACTTTTGAAGGCCTAAAAAGGAATAAGGGTAAATTTTGAGATTTCATGTTTGCAAGATTGGTAGAGTATAGTTGTCTGAGGAAGTGAATCATTAAGGGTCTATAGGAAGCTTTTAACCCTTAGTGGAGGTCTGAGGTTGATGTAAGATAGTATTCCATTGTTGGGACTTGTCAAGGAAGGAGTATCTCTAGGAACAATACAAACTAGGAGACTTGGAGCAGAACAAGTTGTGGAAAGAATCACCTTGTGCAGTAGGGATTCAAAGATTTGTGAAAAGAAGGAAGTTCATAAAATCATATTGAGGGATTTGGGAGATTGGAAACATCATCAAATTGTTAAATAAGGTAGGCCAACCAACACATTTTTTGTGTGCACTCTGACCAATAGTGGTACTGTCATGAAAAAAATGGTGACATTGCATTTTGTATGAAGCCATGATATGAGAAGGTATAGTTACATTGGTGATAAGAATACATTATTTAATGAGAAAGAGAAAATGTGTAGTCATGTGTAGGGATTAAAAATATTAGATTTTACCAGTTATGGTTTTATTGGTTGAGACTACACAAAGAACCAAATGTAGTAACAGTAGTTGAAAGCAGTTAGAACACCATATTGGAAATGAACAAGAGAAAGTGGATGAACATGCTTGAGATTGAAAGATAGTGATTTTTGAAATGGAAAGATACTTTTTATGGGCACAATGGGTATTAGAAGACAAAAAATGATGCTATGACAATGAGAATCTCAAAAGGAAACAATGATAAAGATAGTCATGCATCCACAATGAGAGGTATTGATATTAGATACTATTATGATCAGAATAGGGGAGGTTAGCAAATGTTATTGAAATTGTGCCTAACTATTGCACCTTTTTTTGGTGCAAGCACTAGTATTTTAGAGTAAAACTCTATCAATGTTGCACTAAAATATAAAACTTTTTAAATTAGATCCTTAATATTTCCTTGGAATGGACATAGTCTACAATTATTTACTTTGTTTCTAACATTCACAAATAGTGAACTAGAAAAAGATCTAGCTGTAACAGTGCAATTATATCATGCCCAAATTTGCATGCAAAAACAAAAAAAAAAATTTGAAAGGCATATCTAAGGGGATGAAGGGTCACGTAACCCATGCTTAATACGCGTCCTATGAGTAAACAAGTTAGGACAAAGGGGTTAGGTCAAGACTGATATATGGTTCAATATCAACATTAGGATTGAGGGGAAATCATGATGTGAGTCAACATCCCTCAACCCATGAGTTTACAAGTTTCTAGCTAATCGAAAGCAATTCCGTAAGTTTTCTAGAGTTAAATTTAAACTTGGATCACAACTACCTCTACACGACGGTTAAAATTAAGACAAGATTTAAATCTTATAGTTATTTATTTGTATCATAACATTATTTTTACACTAGCCAATACACTAGCCACATGTATTGACAATGTAAAAATAACATTACCTAGTTAGGTGTGCATATAATAACCTTGACCAATAATTTCCTAATTCAACTTAATGTTTTAATAATATAAAAGGAGATCCTAAGTTATAACTTTATTTTAATAAAAATAATAATTTTTCCTTACTAAAAGAAGATTGCATTAAAGTCAAGTATAATAAATTAATATGGTTTATGCAATTTTTGAATTTCATTTGATTATAATAATCTAATATTGGAAAATGAACTTAACGGCTTAGAATCGTCCACTTAAAAAAATTCACCCTATATCACTAGGGTAACTTAATTAAGTTATTCATCAAACTTTATTAAAATTTGTTATTATCTTACTCCAACATTAAATATATAAAATCATTCTAATAGTTTACTATTAAATCTTAAAGTGACATTATTAAAAGAACACTGGTTTATTCTTATCTCTACCTTTAGATAATTGTGAAACAAAATTAACCATTTAATTTACAACTTACTATACATAGACTATGTTAATAAAATCATTAATCTTATAAGAACTAATGCAGTCTCATAATTTAAACAACACCTATGATTTAATTCCAAAACCTTTACTAACATATTAAATTAATCCTCTAATTGGTGTGTAGGTGATCTTTATAAATTAATAATAATTTATTAATAATCAGTAGAATTCCTACCAAATAAAAAGAAAGGCCCCACCAAGCATTACCATAAACATTAAAGAATCAAACCTCTCACAATTCCCAACCCTAACCCTAATTCAAAATTAGGGTTAGGGCTAAAAGATTTAATCTAAAACAATACTCTATCCTATGCTTCTCCTCTTTTCTCATTCTAGCCCCCTTTTTTTCTTACCCTAGATACTTTCTCTCTTATTGTTATGTGCAGGTTTGCTGGTTGCAGCAATGGAGAAGAATTTTTCTAAGTATGAATATACATATAAATATGTATATACCCTTGAGGTATATACATATTTATAATTATATACCATGCTAACGAAATAAGAGTTAACAAAGGAGGGTTTTTGTTTCAAAAACTTGAAGGCATTGTTGGTTCTATATTGCTTAGTGTCACAGCAGTTATTTGTTTTTTATTGCAGAGGGGAGTGGGGAGTGGGAGTGGTCATGGCCCCCTCCCACCGTCATTGTGGTGGAGCCCCCACCACAGACACCACACATTTGACAACTTACGTCGCCGTTGTGTGGTGGTTGTGGTGGTTGTGGCCACCACAGT
>MU223146.1:2119365-2148144 GCA_018584345.1 Thuja plicata
GTGTGTGTGTGTATTTATATATAAACATATATGTGTTATTATAAAAATAGTTATATCAGGCTGCAAGTTGTAAAAAGAATATTGAGATAAATATAACTTATCTTTGCAAATATATGTTGTAATGCAAATTCAAGAAAGACAGACATAATGGATGAAACAGAGTTTTCCGGAAATATAGACATGGAAATATATAGATTTTTATGCATGTACAATAATGGCAACCATTAAAGATGAATCATATTCGTATTTGTTCATGAGCATTCACATCACTCTTTCTGTTGCAAATTTAAATGATTGAATGCATAAAAGAAAGAACTATTAAAATCTTATATATACTATTTATTTTAATTTTTACATGAATTGAAACATTTGCAACATGAAAGAAAACAAAGCTACTCTGTATGTGTGTTTTTTTAAAGCAGAGTTGAAGTCTACTAGAGTAAGTTAAGTTTATGATTTTTTGTGCATATGCTTAATCAAGAATAGATTTTAAAGGACTACTATTAAAAACCTAGTACTTTTTAAAATCTGGAACTAATATAGGAAATAGAGACATATTGCTAAATATTTTGTACATACACACAGATATGGACCAAATTTTATACCTCTTTAATGCAGATTTTAAAAAAAAAATAGAGTTTACATAAAGAGAAATAATTTCCTTTCTTTAAATGAATTTATAAGTTCATAACAAATATAATACAGAGATGTTTTATTTTTTAATTTCATTAAAATAGAATAAACTCTTCTTCAATTAAACATAATCTATACATTTCTCTTCTCTTTCAAACAAATAACAACAACCTTAATAATATTTCCTTACAGAATTTAAACAAAATTTTAGAAGTTTAATATTACAAAGATCCAGCCCTATGGCTTGAGATAAAATTTTTATATTCACAAAATACAATAAGAAAACAACCATCTTCTTCTCTCCAAGCTTTGAGCATACCCTCCCAAGAAAATAAGACATCTACAAATCTGCGACAACAAGGTTTTGGAAATAAACCATGGGAACTCAACTCCCATCCTAGGTCTCTATGAGACAACCCCTGAGCTAGGGGAAACAAGAAGAGGTTGGGTGACATACAAGAAATCCACCACACATACAAAACAATCTCTAAAAAAGAAACTCCCTCCCAAGCTTATACACAATTGGGTCACAATGGACTCAATTAGGGGTGAAGGTGGAAACAACCAAGTAGGAGAATGCCAAACTAGAATTCCACATAATTTAGCTAAATTCACATGTCTTCCCAATGATTTTAATACAACCAAAAGATTTCCATAAACCGCATTTGTTTACCCTTATCACCCCCATGATAAAATCACAAAGAATTGGCGCATGGAGCCCATAAAATCCATGAAATATCCCTCTTCTTCCCAAGAGGAGACTCTACACTACAATGGTTTACTAACTAACCCCTTCACCCACAATGACTCTCTTCCCTCCCAAGGGTGAGATTGGCCATTCACTCCCATGAACACCATAAAACATAAAACAGCAAGAATGGAAAAACAATGTTAATGTTTCAACAACACTTCTACCACAAGAAAACCATTTACACAACAATAATTCACAATAACTAAATTCAAACAAGATTTGGAAACAAAAATACAAAAGGAATCCACACATGGATTTAGGATTACAAACCTTAATCCTAGCAAATGGATTGAAGTTGAGATGAGCCCTTCCTTTCCTAGCTTTCCTTCCCTTAGCTTCCAACTATCAAATCCTTCTAAGCACAACTACAAGTCTCCCAAAATGGAGAGTGAGAAAATCAACCCCAACTCTCCTCTCCATCCTCCCTAAAAGTATCCCTCCCCAACTCTTACCTCTTCCCAAAAAGATGAGAGGTGACATGAGTCCACTTCCCTAATACTTGCCCAATTTCATGGATGGAAGAGACTCCACTATCTTGAAGAAGGAGATGGTCTTCCCTCTTCCCAATTTTCGCCACTAACCAAGAATGGTACTTTAGAAGGGCCATAAATGAGATTAAGACACTAAAATAAATAAAAATTAACCCCTAACCCATAGTATAACTAAATGACTAGATATTTTTAACCCTAACTACCCTATTGGGCTTATTCTAACCCTTCTAAAACTCACTTAGAGTTTACCTACGAATTTCTATGATGGAAGTCTTGATTTGGGTTTCCAAGGCAAGTAACCCCCACATGGGAACACTACAAGACAACCTAGGGTGAAAATTTAACCTCTCAATCACCATGGGCATGCCAACTCACAAATACATGTGCCAATTGGCACTACAAAGCACATCACATTTACACATTGGCATACCTAAATGGAAATAACAAAAAATAGAAGAAATTAAATTTACAACATGCATAATTACATTTACAAACATATATTACATTACAATTAGGTTATTTCCCTCTTAAGGTTAACCTTGTCTTCACAAGGATTTTAACATTAGTCAAATCTTGTTTCCCCGGTTGAATCCATGGTTTATTAACCTGCACACTTGAACAAAGAATCAACAGTCCAAGGAATAAAATATACATACATGATATTATAAATTATAATATATTTATCTAACCACAATTTATACATTACTTTTCAAAATTAGGTCATTCATATACATATAACTGATAAATCACAAAATTCCTTTGAAACACTTATCTAAAATACAAAATTAACCAATATAGTTCATTTGCAGAATTCAAATCCATAATCGACATTTATATGTCACATGATCCAATTGAAAATTCAGAACATAAAATGGTAAACTGTTAAAACATGTCATCAAGATCTGAGAATCATATGTATAAAACAATATATTTAAACATCATTAAAATAGAGCCATCATATGATATCTATGCTATGAAATCTTTGTCCAATATGTCAATGTATCAAAAACAATGTATCATCCAAATAAACATAATATAAAAGCATCAGCTCTAAAGGACGATCGGGGTAGGACCTCACATCCTCTCCCTCTAGGCATAAACTTACTCATGGAGTTCATCAAAAAGGTGGGGGTACTCTTGTCTTATGTGTGTTTTATCCTCCCATGAGGCTATGACCTCATCGTAACAATCCCACTGGACCCTAACCTGGTCCATCTCTCAGCCTCGAAGGGCCAACATTCACCGAGCTAGTACGCGAATGGGCTCTAGAGCCAACTTACCATTCGACTCCACCTGTCAGGGATCCCAATCAATAATGTGAGACTCATCATAAATATACTTTTTCAAAATAGATAAATAGAACACATCATGGATACATGATAGGCTAGGTGGTAGAGCTAGACGATAGGCAACTGGTCCTATCCTCTCCAAAATCTCAAAAGGTCCTACAAATTGGGGTGCGAGCTTAGAGCCTTTTTTGAAATGGATCGAACTCTTATACGGAAGCACTCTCATAAATACCCTGTCTCCAACCATGTAGACTCTATCAACCCTCTTCATGTTTGCATATTTCTTTTGTCTATCCTGAGCCTCTCTAAGACACTCTCTGATCAAAACAACTTGTTGCTCCATGTCCCTAACCAATTCAGGCCCAACTAAAACCCTATCCTCAATTTTATACCAACTTAATGGTGTCCAGAATGGCCTCCCATACAAGGCATGATAAGGATGCATACCCAAGGATGTGTGATGCCCATTATTGTAGGCAAACTCTTCTAAGTGAAGGTACTCCTCCCATCTAGACTAGTGATCCATAACATACATTTGTAACATATCCTCCAATATCTGGTTAACTCTCCCAGTCTGCCCATCTATCTCAGGGTGATAGGATGTACTAAAATTGAGCTTGGTGCCCAATGTTGTTTGTAACTCTCTCCAAAATGAAGAAGTAAAGAGAGAATCTTGGTCTGATATGATCTTACAAGGAATTCCATGGAGCCTGACAATGTCTCGCAATAATACATGTGCTACTGCAGGTTTTTTGAAAGTGGTATGTATAGGTGAGAAGTGGAAAACTTTGGTCAACCTATCCACTGTCACCATGATGGCATCATGGTGGTGAGAAGACATCGGTAGACCAATAATAAAGTTCATGGAAATGGTGTCCCACTTCCACACAGGTACCTCATGTGGTTGAAGAAGTCCACCTGGATGGCAATGCTTTACCTTAACTCTCTGACACTCTAAACATCTGGCCACAATACTAGCAATGTGCAACCTTATACCTAGCCAGTGATAGAGTTTCCTCATATCTACATTCAATTTATTGACTCTGGGGTGTGTTGCATATGGTGCTCTATGAGCCTCAAGTATAATAAAGTCATGCAACCCACCGGGTGTAGGGATGTATATGCGGCCCCTATGATGAAGAATTCCATTAGATTCTAAGGAATATCCATCAAATCTCCCCTTAAGGAGTCTCTAAACTTGATCCAACTGAATAGAACTTGTTATTTCCTGCATACCCATCCCTACATTTTGTTGGAAAAATGTTGGGTCCCCCTTTTTTCGCTTTTGGTTCTTCCTTTGTTTCTTTTTGGCTTCTTTTTTTTTTCCAGCCTTTGCCTCCATGCGGTCATTGTTGTCACTTTTTGATGGTTTTATTCACTCTAGGACCTAGTCCTAGAGTGTTTTGTTCCTTGGTTCCAGTCGAATTCCAGACCTCAAGATTCTCATGTCGTTGCTTCCTCTTTAGTTGGAGGGTGTGGTTTCATGGGATTCTCAGGCCTAGAGTATGGAGGCTTGCCTTTTTCTTAGGGTTTGCAGAAGGGAATGATGCATTTTTAACCTAAAGGGTATAAATTGAGTTTCACTCATCATTGTTACACTTACCATGAACAATTTACCCTAGGAGAAAATTAAGAGCGAATTGTGCATTTAACAGTGAGCTAAGTGTGATTTGCTTCGAGAGAGTAATAGTGATTTAGAGTGATTAAGCATGTTCAAGCTATCCTACAGTGTTCTAATCATGTTCATGGATTTCCTAAGTTGTTTATTTGTAGAGAACCTCTTGTGCCCTTCCTTTCACATCCCTGGTTTTTCAGTAGGTCCTTTTGGTCCTTTCTCTTTCCTTCTTTTTGGTTTGCATTTTATTCCTTTTTTTTTCCTTTTGGGATTTGTTTTCTTCGTGTTTCTATTCTTCTTCATCACCTCTCATTGGTGGTATGGCTCTGTAAGAGGGTTGTCTTCCCTCTGTTCATTTTATATTTCTCTGCATTTGTAGATAGTTGTAAATAGTTGTAAAGTCTTTGTACATTTGTAAGTAGTAGTGGCTTTTAGGTTGCTTGTAAAGTTATTCACGTCTGTATAAATTTTGTTCTTTGGCTTCCTATAAATAGCGTGTCAACCTGTGGTTGTCTGTAAATTCATGTCTGGTCTATACATACTCTCAAAGTCCTACCCATCCTATGGAGAGCTCACAATGCCCTTTGCATCGTTTAACCAAATTCAAGCTCGCCCACCTGGTTTTCGCTGTACTCAAACTCTGCACCTTGCCTATTTAGATTGTGACCCTTTCTCTCTCCTTTGTCACTTAAGTATTGTTGGAAGGATTAATTCCCCCACATGTGAGCATTTTAAATCATCCCAAGTGGTATTCAATCTATTTGTGTTGAGATAGTTGTCACAGTTAATGTCATTACTCCGCTTATTGCATGACCATGTGATAGCCTAAGTCATCCTAGTACGGTTAATTGCTAGGTCATTTAGATAATGGTCCATTTTCCAGACTTTGGGCTCCACATAATCCCCCAGCCTTCATCTCCTTTTTTGCATGAACTAGAAACCCTGGGACTCTTGGGTTTTGATCAAATCCAAGGTAAGTTATTTCATTTATTACATTTCTGGGATTTGATGTTAGCTAACTTCTTTTTGAAAATAGGTGTGAAATGGTGATGAAACCCCCAGAATCTAGGAACTTATTATATTTGATTATTTGTATTAACATTTGTTCGTTCTTGTAGGAAACAACTCATCAATCAAACATGTCTGAGGTATCTTCCCCTCCCAGAAGTCCAGAACTCCCATCTACCTCAATAAGGGCAGCCATCAAGACAAAGGTCAAGAGGGCCCTGGAAAGGCTCCCACTCACCACGAAATATCTAAGGGAGGATGTCATTGTGGGATCTAAGTTGGATTCCAAATTGCAACTTATCACCAACACTAAGGTCATACCATGGGCCGAATTACAGGGCCTGGTTAGGACAATGTTCACTCAACATTCTGTTAGAGACTGTATGGCCAAAAATGTGGCCGCCTCTGGCATAATCAAAGCTTCCTGCTTCCCTTGCTTTGTGTAGTTCCCAGAGCTGATTCTCACCCTAGCCAAACACTACAACACAACTATCTAAGTTGTTATACTTGTTGCTTCCCTTCCAACGGGCTACCCAACGCCCCTAGTGTCTCTCAATGCTACTAATTTTGCTTTGAGGATGGGAATCCCCCAATTCTCCAATTCTATTTTCATCTCTCAAGCCGCATCACTGAAGGAGTTTAACAAAGTCCAATAGGTGGCCCGGCAGCACCTCAACACCCACTGGTTGAAGATGCCAAAGAAAGAATAAAAGAAGATGAAGTTGGAGATCCCCCGCACAGATTTCAAAGAAATCCTTCAGGCGGGGATCATCTTCCTATGCTAGGTCTTTGGGGAGCCACATGCCCAATATTTTTCAGCATGGATGTACTAATTGTACAGCATCTCCACCAACAGGCAAAACTTTGACTAGGCAACTATTATTGCCAACCATGTGGACTTCCAGATGAACAAGGTCAGCAATTCTTTGAAGTTCCACATGACTTCATATGTTCTGTGGGCACTGGCACAAGAAAGACCTGAAATCCAAGGTTTACTTATAGTGGGCATCCTTGGGACACGGCCTGATCAAAATGCTCCATGGGATCATTTCCCCCACATTCAATGGGAAGCTAGCTTCCCCAATTTTTGTTAGGTAAATGATACTTTCATTTACTACAACATTTTGATACCCACTAGGGATGTCGGTTACCATCTATCAAAGGAGGTCATGGCCTTGGTGAGTTCATATGGTCATTATTTATTCTATTTCAAAAAAATTCATACATTCGGGTGACCGGGTTCTCCGAAAATCCCTACCTATTTCCCAAGTATTGTAGGGATAGGATTATTTTGGTGGAGTACTGTAGACAAATTTTGGAGGTCCATACATTTTATGGGGTAAAAAATGTTACCACCATCCCCTTTCTGATCACTTGCAGAAATTATACTTGTAGCCTTGCAATGGCCAAAGAAGTCGATAATGAATTAAAGAGTCTGGGGTTGGCAGAATTCTACTTGGCATGGAAAAATTTTGATCCAATGTGCAAAATAAGTACAGCATTACCCCGGGCATCAGCGCCTCATGAGCCTCACATTGAGGATTTTTGGGTAGATTTCCAAGGTGACTTCAAAGTCCAGAGTTGACACTACAAGAGGATGACAAAAGGAATGATGAAACATATGGGTCTTTGGACCTTTCCAAAAGAGTTCTCAGATACTAGGCCCGTGGAGGACCCAGAGTATAAATCAAAGTGGATCAACAAGATGGATCTCCTTTCGGTGGATTGGGACACACCAAAATTTTTGACAATTGAAGACATCACCCATGATGTGATAGAGCGGAGTCACAAATATTTTTCATGGGTTTGCAAAAAGAGCGCCCATTGAGATGGTCCATTTTTGCGAAGATCCACTTTGGGCTTCAAAATGATAGGGAAGAGTAGGGATAAAGGGAAATCAAAAGAGAGCACCCCGGCCTAGATCCTGTCCTTGATTCCAGCCCCCATAATAGAACAACTTCACACCCAGCTTGAGTCATCTCGATAGTTTGGAAAAATAATCAGCACAAGGCTTTCTCTCGGTCTCCCAGTCATTCCAGTGGGATATGCCCTTCCTGCAGGCTCCCCTTCACTCTCAACACTTATGAGTCAGGCGGTTGAGACAGAGGATGAGAGTGCAGCTATTTTGGATGTCGAGGTCCCGCTAAAAACAAGGAGGAAGAAACCAAGGGTAGATAATCCTCCACCAAGCATAGATGCAAGCCCTGGAGCATCGGGCAATATTCCTGTGCAGCTTATCCCTTCCTCCCCGAAGAAGAAGATCATCCGGAGGCCTCTCCTCCCCATGATAGTTTTGATGATATCTTCCAGACTGAAGACTTTGTAAATTTGTAGGAAGATGTGGAGAGGGAAGTGGGGGAGATCATCGCGCAAGATGCAGAGAATGTCCCCAGGGAGGGGGAAAGGTAAGAAAAATAAATTTCCCCAGAAGAAGAGACTCAGGAGCAGGAGAAAGAAAGCATTGAAACTTTGGGTGTGGAAGAAACACTAGTCCCAAGGACTGAGATAGAAGGAAGGTAGACACAAGACAAGTAGCTAGCTATGGCTGGGAAAACCAAACTCTCAGGAACAATCATACCCCCATTCATCATGCTCAAACACCTCCAGACACCCTAGGTGATCAGTTATCCTAGAATATGACATTCGACAAGGTGGTCTTCGCAGCACAACAGTCAGACCCAGGTCAGATGTCTTTGCCCCCTCCTAAAAATAAGCCCTCAAAGGAGAATGTCCCGGCAGAGAAAGCTAAAGAAAATCAGCAGCACCAAGATGTGGGGGAGAACCTTGGGAATATGGACACAGATGCCACAGATGTGGGAGAAGTGAGAAACCCTGGCGATAAGGAAAAAGAGTCCACAAATACTACAAACACTAGGGAAGCACAAAAAATTCCTGAAGAGGATCGAAGTGTCCAAGATATAGCGATAAGGCCTTCCCCGCCACCATAATGGCTGGTGGAATTGAGGAAGAGAAAGGCCCTGGTGGTAGTGAGAGTCACCCTCTCTCTGGCCGAGATGATGGACCAAGACCAAGAGGCTCAAAATTCTAAAATGGCCCAGACCGGTCCAGGAGGAAATATCATCATAGTGGTCGCAAAACCTCCCCCAACTATAGGGGAGGCGGCGGTAAGAGCCAATTAATACACCATCACAAAGATCCCTCTAGGGAGGATGGATAAGCAGGGAGAATTGGACTTGTTGAGAGAAGCCAGTTGGGTAATTGAGGCCCAATATCACAAGTAGACACAGAAGCTAAAAGAGGAAAAGAAAACAAATGAAAATCTCCTCAGGCTTCTTACATAATTGACGCAGTCATTGGCTACAATTCCTCCAGAGGCCTCCACATCTGGGACACCACTTCCATAGGGTGATATAGACACGCTGAAAACCATGAAGAAGAAAGCATAGGAAGTTGATGATTGGGTGACTGAGAAAGTAGGAGTCGTAAGGCATTTCCTAACAGCCACAGTCTCAGACCTCCACCAGGCCAGTAACACCTTGGGCCAAGTAAACAGCATTATTGTCCAATGGGAGTTGCAGATAGAAAAATACAAAGAATGGAGGAGTGAGATAGAAGAGATTATGAATTTTGGGGAAGATGTCATCATGGTGATGATAATTTTGGGAGATGAATACTTTGGGTGCCTCCGAGCCCAACATTCCAAACTTGGTCTCAAAATCAAGACAAGTAAGCAAATGGTAGCGTACCTGAAGGGTAAAGTCCCGGTACTTGAAAATTCATTAAATTCATACACGGTATTCATTACAAGAGTTTTGGCAGTCAATCCCTTTAGCACCGAGACATGTGTTCCAGTGGATTTTGTTGTGAGAAAATTTGATGAAATAATGGAGTCACGATTCTGAAGTCTTAGAGATTTTGATGGAGTGAAAATGTCATGTCTCACCTGAATGGTGCTCTGGGATCACGATGTAGCGAAGATGAATTTGGAATTAAAACAAGGTGCCAGAGATTTGGTCGATCAGTTGGAGGAAGCCAATGAATGCTAGAATTGTATAAAGGAGATAGATGAAGAGGGAATTCTCTAGATTTTGGAGATATTCCACAAATGTAAAGAACAGTAAATTCTTCCAGTCACTGGATGTTTCTGCTAGCAGGGAAAAGTTTTGAAGATTTATTATTCTTTGGGTGTAAGCTCTCGAACTCCAAAATTTTGAGTCCCAATTTTGTATTCTTTTGCAACAATCTGCGTCAAGGTTCCCTGGAGCCAATCGATTTCTATCAACAATTAATAAGGGTCAGAGTGCAAGTGATCCAAATAGTGACAGGTCTGATGGATGGGATGGTTCTGAAAAATGATTCTCCCAAGGAACCACTCCCGCATTTACTACATGAAGCACCTCAAAGACAGGGTGTCACAATCAACATTGATGAGGCGTGTGGCCTAAGTTACCGAAATAGGCAAATTTCTTCTATAAGTACCACGGCCCTCTTCTCTAGGCCGATTCTTCTAGATTTCTCCCATTTCTTCTTCTTTCATCTTGTCAAAATGTTGTGTATCCTGAGATGATTGTAAGTGGTGCAGATAGTATCGGCCACGGATATTGTATTTTATTCACCAAGTGTGCATGTAGATTAGGTCAATTTTTTCTATAAATAACAAGACCGATGCCTTAACAAGGGTCAACAAAATTGATGATTTCTCTGTCCAAATAGCAATAGAAAATAGCAGTTAGCAGTTTCCTTTCAATCTATAGTTTAATGCTCCCTTGGAGCCATGAATGTACTCACCAGTGATGTTGGAACCATTTCAAGTAAATGAAAGAAGGAAGAACATCTTGTGGTCATCTGTTATGTGTTGCTCTGATTTTCAAAGTTAGTGAATGTCTTTTGTGTTGTATGTTTTCCTATTTCCTTTGCTCTAATGTTTTGTAGTTTAGTTACATAATCTTACTTCTCTTTGCTGCTGAATATATATGAATCGTTGATTCCTTGTGTATTCGGTATTTAGTGTAGTTTTCTTGCATTGGAGCATTGTTGATGTTTGGATACATATTGCATGACTATAAATAGAAATGTACTCTAACTCTGGTCTATCTTTTGTAATTTCTTTGGTTAATCTAAAAATTCTTGCAGGAAACCTCACCCCCTTTTGAATCCCCAGAATTGATGAGTAAAAACCAACTATCCCCTCAGTCAATAGTCACTTGCCTAACTTAGCTCCCTCGCACCGTCGAGACCTGACTACTAGGTGCTTGGAGGCTAGGAGAATTAATTCTTTGGTAAACCTCTATAGACGAAGTTGGCTGGTACCCAGTGACAACTTATCTCTCTTGGCAGAGCCGGTCACAAAGTCTAATCAACAGAAACTAGCGCTAGAGGGAGGGCATGAGCTCATCTCCCCTAGAAGATTTTGATTTTACACCATCTGAGGGATCCCCAAGCAGTAGTTTTAGGAACCAGAATTTCTGTGGTATAGGGTCATTCTCATCCTTACGCTTTGAAATAATCCTTTGATCGACCCCTAACCCTAGAGAGTTTGTAGAACTTGCACCCACTGTCCGAAGAAAGAGGACCCACCAAACTAGGCAGTCTTTGAATTTTCCCTGGGGATCTACTACATACCAGAATACCCAAATCCCTCAGATAATCTCAGGGACTCAAGCTAACCAAATCCAAAACAAAATAGGCCCAATGGCTACCTACTACAACAATACCGGGTCCCCAATGGGGTAGTTCCCCGACGCTACCAATAATCTTCCTCTGCATTCCGAGAAGATCTACCCCAAATATGAGAATCTAGGCCCCTGAACTATAGAAGAACACCTTTAGGCCTACAAGGATTCCATGAATAGACACCATATACAACATCAAGATGTTGTAAGCTAGATGTTCTCATTGGCCCTAGGACCAAATGAGTTGAACTGGTATCTAAACTTGCCCGCCAACTCATCAATAGTTGGCAGGATATGGAAGATGCCTTCTTGGTAGCCTTCCACATTCACATGGTCCCACAGCCAGTTCATTTCCATCAGAAAGGAACCAAACAAGCCTCTGGCTACCTTTAATCATTAGTTCCAATGGGCCTTGAATCGGTGCACTGTCCCTTTCATCCCATCCATCGACGTGACTATCCAAACATACCTCAACGCTATGGACCCCTTTGTCACTACTCTCCTTTGGAGAACTACTATCACTAACGACCAGGATACCTTGGAAAAAGTTTACAACTTAGCCCTGGAGTTGTGCCACAGTTTGAGAAAATCCCCTGGCATAATTGGATAAAGCATGCCCTTCAACATGTTACCCGGTGGAACTTCTTACGCTAGAGGATACAATCCCAATCTGGTGATGGGTTCCCCAACAATGGTCATGGGCCCACCACCGATAGACCAATAGGCCCAGTATGTTTACCCATCTCCAGCCCAGACAATTCCAGGTCTGGAATACATTCCCTGGAGTCAGCCACAAAAAATGCAGCAACCTTTGACACAACCTTTCGGAGTACCTTTCTTCCAGTCGTCCATGGTCAGAGGATTGTCATCCTCAATTCTAGGAGTGACTGTCACTTTCCCAAGTAATCCACCACCTCAACTGTCACACTATGACACCACTACCTAGCTTTCCACCAAGGTTGAATCCCTCTAAAGATTGATGTCCTCCTTGACAATGGACATGGGACAGCTAAAGGTGGGGCCTTTCGCACCCCACAACCCCAATTCCCAGAGAGGGAATGTTTTCTCTGGCCAATGGAATGCCAATTTTGGAGGATCAAACTACAATAATGGGCCTCAGTCCAACCAACAATAATGGAATAATAATACAAATATCGGATGTCCTCCTCTAAATCAAACTACCACTCAGGGTGGTGCTAGACCTAGTCATTCTACACAGCTTGCAGAATTCCACCTCCTGACCACGTGGTGTATATTGCATGACACTGGCTCACATTCTGAGGTGAATTGTTCCATCGTTGATAAGATCATACAGATCTCCCAGTTAGACGAACAATAGCCTACTAATCTAAATCCCCTAGAATCCTCCACATCAGAGCCCCCTCACACTACTTTTACGTGTGAGACCATCTTCTTTAGGACATACAAAGAGGATGAAGAATAACCCAAGTTACAGGGGTTCTTTGATGAATCCATTCTGGCCTTTGAGGTGAATGCCTTCACCAACTTGTGGAATCTGTACAACACTTGGATTTAGGTGGACAAAGTTCTATCCTTCACATAAATTCCTCCCAAGAACACCACTCCCAGGATTCTAACACAAACGATCATTCCTTCCCACCGAAAGGACTTGGACCTAGCCACACTAGGGATCTGGCCAGGGGGAGCCAACTTTACCTAGGGGCGATTTCATGTCACTAAGGCATTGGAGAAAACCACCACCTCCATGACCTTGATGGAGGTTTTACTCAACTATCTCAAGGAAAATAAATCACTCTTACAGCTCTTAGGGAACCCAGAATTCATTAACCGCCCACCAAAGACTGTCACTTTCAATGATGCCAACTTGGCAGTCTTTCAGGGAAGTACAGAGGATCCTCCCTTCCTACTAGGCCTGAACATCCAAGGGAAGAACTTGTACAATTGCCTTGTGGATTTCGGTGCTTTGGGTAATATTATGCCCTTATCCATCTTCCAGAAGCTTGGACTCACTCTCACCCCCTCCAAAGGTGCAGTAGTCCAATTAGACAAAATTGCCTTGAAAATGGTTGGTGAGATTAATAACGTCTAGATTCACCTCATCCAAGATCCCTAGATATCAGGCACCATAGACATCCAAGTGGTGGACATCCCTACAACTTACAGGATGTTATTAAGTCAAAATTGGTCAAAGACCCTCAACGGGTATATCTCGACAGACTTCTCCCACTTGTGGATCCCCTAGAAAGGGAAATCAAATCAGATGTGGGTGGAAAGTGAGCCAAGAATGAAACAAGCCCTTACCAAAGTCGGTAAGGTAAAAAAAATGCTTTTCTCTAAATCTTTGCTTGGGTTATATCGACCCTAGGAGATCCTGACCTTTGATTTCATCCCTGGTGATACCTCCCCTGGGGAGGATCTCATAATCGCTCAGAGGATTCAAGATCTAGACGTAAAGCTGAAGTGTGAGGTAGACACACAAGGGAGCAAGGCAACTCCAGCCACCCTCTTGTCCAGCACTTGGTGTCGGGTACATTATCAAAAACACTCTAAACTGGAGTGTGAGCCTTGTATTGCCACTGCTACCCACCACATCACCAATCTCCAAAAGAAGGAGCATAAATATGGGTTACCTAGACCAAGTAATCCACCCAGCGGTACACTTGAGGTGTCACTCATTCAGGAACCTGAATCAGAATATTCTCTCAGGGAAAGTCTCACCTACACACCATCTGAGCCGGAGGAACTACCTGACAAACCTCCCAACCCTGAACCCAATCCAAATACCACTTTGCCTCCTCAGCCCCATAAAACTAACAATGATCTATGGATCCTAAATTTTGATGGGTCCCGATCCAAACAAGGTTGCGGGGCCAGAGTGGAATTGATCAATCCATGACGAAAATCCTTCCTTGCATCCTACAGGTTCACCCTTTGGGAAAATTGCATTAGAATCAAGGCGGCCCTAGGAACTTCTCCATTTCACCTAGTTTATGGCCAGAGTCCTGTGTTCCCAATAAACTTAAAAATCCCAGTTGTACAATTCATGTAGGAATTCAACACCGGAGATAACATTATGGAGGTTTGCCTCTTGAACCTGGTGAGAATGGAAGAATAAAGAGACGTGACACTGGATCATTTTTCGTGTCACCAAGCACATCAAACATTGGTTTGATAGAAGAGCCCAATACAAAGCCTTTCTGGTTTAAGACCTAGTCCTCTTGTGGGAAAAATCCTGAGAGAAGAAAGGAAAGCATACTAAGTTCCAAAGGCTCTGGCTCAGACCTTACTTAATCTCAGAGATCTACGGGGCCAACACTTATCACCTTAGTACCATGAATGGAGAGGTCATTCCATTTCCCGTCAATGGACAGTTTCTAAAACATTACTTCGAGTAAAGGTGGGAGGGGAGTTTTCCCAAAGATGTATCATATGTATATGTTCCTTCTTGTAAATATTTTCCTGGCACTCCTTGGGAGTGTTTTGTCCTTGTAAATAGTTGGCTGCCATCCAGGACCACTTCCTTTTCTTTCTTTTGTTTTGTCTTTGGTTTCCTTTTTCTTTGTGTGTCTTATTTTTTAGGTTCCTAGCATGTTGCTTTCTTCTTGTAGGCAGGTATGCTTTGCATGACATCTAGTCCCTAGAATGGTGCCTTACGCATTTTTGCTTAGTTTGAAATCTATTGTTAGCATGGTGGGATTTGTCCGCACTCCATAGTTATTTTATACGCATGGTAAAAGGTAATGGGAAATCTTCATCGGATTCACATGTCGAGAGTCTTGACATCAGTTAACAGAAAATCATAGAGAGCAAGTAATTGCATGATCCTTGAGAGCATATCAATTGCACTGGTTATTGGCCATATCCAAAAATTAAAAGAATATCCTGGGCCTAGAACGTCTCTCCCATTCAGTGAATCAAAATGGATGGCAAGGTGAAAGAAGTACCATTGTGAAAATTAGCTAAGCTTAAGGTTCACGACGAAAGGAGTACCGCCTTCCCCATCTTCAAAAAAAAAAGAGAAAAAAGAAAATAGAGAATAGAGAATTTTGAGATCTGAAGAATTATACACGATATAGAAATTTTGTTCTGATGCACTCAGTGTCGTCTCTCTGTTTCTCTTGGAAATCATCGGCTTGATTTTCTTCCAAAGCACACACTTCACAGCTGACAAGAGATTGAAGGATTGAAACATGTTGAGTCATATTTTCTCAAACCCCCGTGCCTTGCAAATGAAAAGATTCAGGTAATAATGAACCCCGGTTTTGCTAACCATAGATTTTGTGATTCTCAAATGCACTAATGTTAGAATTAATCTTTTCTTGGTAACTATGTAATTAAAAGATATACCAAGGACATGTCATATTATTTGTAATTCCTTTAATAAGGAATTTAGATATTCCTCCTTAAGAGGATTCCTACACATGGCACACACCAAATATGAATATGGCACACATAGAGTATGGGAGTTACATCCAAAATTCTCCACTCATCTCTACTTAAGAGATGGTTCTCACACACTTCTTAAGGTTCTAGGGTTCTCACTTGGTTCTAAGTTGGTTCTCACAAGTTAGATTTCTTCTCTCTTCTCTCATTCTCATTCTTGCAATATTGTAATGAGCTATTTCTCTCTCTCTCTCTCTCTCTCTCTCTCTCTCTCTCTCTTGGCTTCTTGCCTCATTCATATTTATGCACAAAGGGTTTTTCTTATTTTTCCCCTTTCAAAAACATTGTCTTGGTATTGAGCTTGGAGCTTCTCATTGCTATTGTTGATTGTTCTTGTTTCAACATCCATCCATTGGTAATACATTTCCTTGCTTCACTCTCTTGGATTCATTCTTGTATTTCATTTCATTTTTTGTATTTTTCTAACATGGTATCAGAGCCACTAATCCTTGTTTGAGTGTTTGCAGGATTTCTTGATCTAACTTTTGTTGCAGGTTTTTTGAAAAAAAAAATTGGGTTTAGCAATGAAGCTAAACCCAATTTCTTTTATTTGATTATCTAGTTTATAGTTTTTTTCCTGATCTATCTTCACCCTCTGTCAAGAGACCGCAAGGGTTTGCATTTTCATCATTCGATCTATATTCTAACATTTTGCAGTTTATTCAAGCAAATTTATCTGCAGGGTTATATATCTCTATTTTTATATTTTTCCTTTTATGCAAACCATTTAAACATTTCTGTGACTGTCATTTTGAAGACAATTTTATATACCCACACTCAGTTATTCATAACTTTTAAAATATATATAATCTGATCAATCTCTTTGGTGGAGTTTTAGATAATTGGGTTTTGTAAAACATATCCAAAATTTGAAAAAAATCCAACGGTGCATTTAAAAGTTATGCCCCCCGTAATTTTTCTATGTTTTTTTCTAAACAGCTTCATCAATCAGCTCATGTTTACTATTTTTCATTATTTATTTAAGTAGCAGTTAGCACCAGTTAGTTTATATCAAAGACCTGTATTATATTGAGAAGAAACTCTTGTTTATATTAAATATAACATTTACCTTCATCTTTGCACATCTTTCTAGTATTTTTACCTCTTTCCATCGCAACTCTTGGTTAGAATCATAATAGCATGAATGTTGATTTTAATGTAACTTTTAATTGATTTAATGTTCTTGGTTTAGCACAGCTTTATATTGGTATGTTCATTGTACAGTTTTTTTATATATCAAAAACTATTTAAACCTTACATCTCCTCATTCCCTTGTTGCGCTCTCTTCCACGCATCAGATATATCAAGAGGAGTAAATCATATCTTTTTGTCTTGTCTCTCTTTGCGCAGCTTTCTAAGTTAGAGCAACTTTCTTAGTTAGTGCAGCATTCTATCCCCTCTCACAGCTCCACATTTATCAGAAGAGTTTTGTATACTTTTAATCATTTGTTTCTCCCTTGCGCAACTTTATAAGTTGTAAAGCTTCTCTCTTCTCTTTCCTACGCAAGAGTTATCTATTGCATACTTTTCATTCAAAGTAATATGTGTGCCTGGATTCATATAATTAGAGACTCTCCTATTTTCTTATAGCTTTTTTTATTTTCATTTCATCATTTCATGGCTGCACATTAACTATTTTTTAATATATTCTGTTGTTGACTGGTTTTTCATCATTTCTTCTACCTTTAACATCATTCTAACTTCCTTTCTTTGCAGGTTATCAGTATTTATCTGCAGATATACAATTATTATTTAGCATTCATTATTCTAACCTCTTTTGCAGGAGGAATCTAATTTTTATTCTGGTTATTGCATTATTTGTTCATCATTCTTCTATTGGTTATCATTAGCATCATTCTAACTTTGTTTTACATTGCAAATTATCAATATTATTCATATTTGTGTCATTTTTTAATTCTCAAAGTTTATTTTTTAAACAAATTACAATTTAATTATTAATATTAATTTTAATTTAATTAACAAAAAAAGTTAAATTGGTTTACATTTTCACTCACTTCATATTTTCTAAATTCGTCTTAAACCCATTTATATTTAATCAATATAATCATTATTCAATAGCTAATTCATTATTTAATTGCTATTAAATTTTGTTTCATCACTTTAACAAAAAATTTAAATTTTTTAATATTTAAAATTTCTAGAATATCGGTATTTACTATTCACGTTAAACTGATTTTTTAGATATATTTTTTGTCTTCTTCATCTTGTATTTAAGTTTCCTTTAATTCATTATGTCGATGTTAATTCCAGAAATTAAATTAACAAGTTCCTATTATCACGCTTGGAAGTCTCATATAACCTTTAGTTTTTGCTTTAAACATATTCTTGATGTGGCGATTAGTGCGACTTTTGTTCCCACTACTAATGCCTCTAAAACATATATTGATGCTTGAAATGAGAAAAATGACAAGGCTTTAGGCCTTATGGGCATTTCTTTACATCCAGATTTATATGTATTAATTGCCCACTGTACTGAAGCACATGCAGCATGGATTATTTTGAAAAACACCTTCGACAGTGCAACTGAATCTCGAAAGATTCAACTCCAAGATCAATTGGAGGATCTCCAGTATACAGATTTCTCAGCTATGGATGATTTTTTACTTAAGTTTGATTCGTTTCAAAGTCAATTAACTAGTTTAGGAGTTACTTTATCTGAAATTCAGTTAATTCATATCATTTTTAAAAAATGCAGTCCTAGGCAATTTCAGCAATTTATAACTAATATACATTCTCAATTAGCTCTTCATTTTTTATCATCTCAATTCACTTATGCTATCTTTCAACAACTTTTACGTCAAGAAGAGGCTAAGTTAATTCAATTTGGCTCAATCAAATCTAATGACCATGCTTTCATGTCTAGATCTCATAATAATAGATCAAATAATCATAATCATAATAGTGGTTATCATAACAATTTTAATAGACCTCATTGTAATTATTGTGGGAAAGATGGTCATGTGATCAATACTTGTTTTAATAAACTTAAACATGAGAAGTCATCTAATCCGAGTACTCAAAATTCTCATAATCATAACACTCGTCAAGCTTTTGCTATTCATTATGGGGTGTCTAATTCTCACTATGATGATACTACTATTTGGGATGAATATTATGATGAAGGCTACTCTTGGAATAACCCTCTTGATTACTATCTTCCTACTCAAAATGATTAGATGCTCTCTCCTTATGATGAAATGCAATTTGATGATCCTTGCTCTCATGTTGATGATATTCTTGAACAAGAAGAGGAAATTATCTCTAACTTTCTTAATGTTACTTTGCAAGATATGTGCATTACTCAAGATGGAATTCATAATGGTGGTACTAATCTTATTAGTGTTTTGGAGGTTAATGATGGTATCTCTCCTCCTCTTGATGTCTCATATTATGATGAATATGTTATAGATTTATTTTATGCAACTGAAGATTGCATTCCTGCTTATATGATTGATGATTCGCAATATGATTTTACTTTCCAAAGTGTTACTGATTTAGCACTAGGCGACCCCAATGATGGGCACTTTACTAGTGTTTCTTTCCTTATTGCAGGCTTAGGTGTTGATCATGCTCCACCTCTATTTTTTATTGGAAGTGAATATATAGAATGCATAAATGCATCTCAAGAATCTCAATGGTCACTTGAAGATTTGGGCCCCCCTCCACAAGCAATTACATCTTTGTATTGTCAAAGTGCTATCCACTTAGCAAACATTCTTATGTAACATTCAAGCTCCACCGATCCAGTTGAAGAAATACATGATGATCAAGTTGTCAACAATCTACTGAAGACTCATTCAAAAGAAACATCTCAAAATCATTGTAAACATTTGGGTGTGATACCTATTTCTCTCATCTCCCCAAGTAAATATTAAAGGGGGATGTTAGAATTAATCTTTCCTTGGTAACTATGTAATTAAAAGATATACCAAGGACATGTCATATTATTTGTAATTCCTTTAATAAGGAATTTAGATATTCCTCCTTAAGAGGATTCTTACACATGGCACACACCAAATGTGAATGTGGCACACATAGAATATGGGAGTTACATACAAACTCCTCCACTCATATCTACTTAAGAGATGGTTCTCACACACTTCTTAAGTTTCTAGGGTTCTCACTTAGTTCTAAGTTGGTTCTCACAAGTTAGATTTCTTCTCTCTTCTCTCATTCTCATTCTTGCAATATTGTAATGAGCTATTGCTCAAGCTCTCTCTTTCTCTCTCTTGGATTCTTGCCTCATTCATATTTATGCACAAGGGGTTTTTCTTAGTTTTCCCCTTTCAAAAACATTGTTTTAGTGTTGAGCTTGGAGTTTCTCATTGTTATTGTTGATTGTTCTTGTTTCAACATTTATCCATTGGTAATACATTTCATTGCTTCACTCTCTTGGATTCATTCTTGTATTTCATTTCATTTTTTGTATTTTTCTAACAACTAAGGCATTTTTCTCAACGAGTCACCATTTTTTATGCCCTGCATACCCATCCCTACATTTTGTTGACAAAATATTGGGTCCCCCTTTTTTGCTTTTGGTTCTTCCTTTGTTTCTTTTTGGCTTATTTTTTTTCTTCGGCCTTTGCCTTTGCGCGGCCATTGTTATCACTTTCTGTTGGTTTTCCTCACTCTGGGACCTATTCCCAGAGTGTTTTGTTCCTTGGTGCCAATTTAATTCTGGACCTCAAGATTCTCATGTCATTGCTTCCTCTTTAGTTGGAGGGTGTGGTTGTACGGGACTCCCAGGCCTGGAGTCTGGAGGCTTGCCTTTTTCTCATAGTTTGCAGAAGGGAATGGTGTGTTTTTAACCTAAAGGGTATAAATTGAGTTTCACTCATTATTATTACACTTACCATAAACAATTTACCCTCAGAGCGAGTCAAGAGCGAATTGTGCATTTAACAACGAGATAAGTGTGATTTGCTTCAAGAGAGTAACAGTGATTTAGAGTGATTAAGTGTGTTCAAGATATCCTGCGTTGTTCTCAGCGTGTTCATGGGTTTCCCAAGTTGTTCATATGCAAAGCACCTCCCGTGCCCTTCCTTTCACATCCCTGGTTGTTTGGTAGGTCCTTCTAGCCCTTTCTCTTTCATTCTTTTTGGTTCGCATTTTGTTCCTTTGTTTTTCCTTTTGGGCTTTATTTTCGTCATGTTTCTAGTCTTCTTTGTCGCCTCCCATTGGTGGGATGGCTCTGCAAGAGGGTTGTCTTCCCTCTGTGCATTTGTAGATATTTGTAAATAGTTGTAAAGTCTCTGTACATTTGTAATTAGTGGTGGCTTGTAGGTTGCTTGTAAAGTTATTTGCGTCTATATAAATTTTGTTCTTCAGCTTCTTGTAAATAGCGTGTTGCCCTGTGGTCGTCTATAAATTCATGTCTGGTCTATACATACTCTCAAATTCCTACCCATCCTATGGAAATCTCACCATGCCCTTTTCATTGTTTAACCAAATTCAAGCTCACCTGCCTGGTTTTCACTGGACTCAAACACCTTGCCTGTTCAGATTGTGACCCTTTCTCTCTCCTCCGTCACTTCAGTATTGATGGCGGGATAAGTTCCCCCATGTGTGAGCATTTTAAATCATCCCAAGTGGCATTCAATCCATACGTGTTGAGATAGTTGTTGCAGTTAATGTCATTACTCTGCTTATTGCATGACTACGTGACAGCCTACGTCAGCCCGGTACAACGAATTGCTGGGTCATTTTGATAACGGTCAGTTTTTTAGACTTCAGGCTCTACGTGATCCCCCAGCCTTCATCTCCTTTGTCACATGAACCAGAATCCCTAGGAATATCGGGTGTTGATTGAATACAAAGTAAGTTATTTTTTTTATTGCATTTCTGGGATTTGATATCAACTAACGTCTTTTTGAAAATAGGTGCAAAATGGTGATGAAACCCCCCAGAATCTGGGAACTTATTATATCTAATTATTTGTATTAATGGTTATCTTCTCTTGCAGGAAAAAACTCATCAATCAAACATGTTTGAGGTATCTTCCCCTCCCAGAAGTCCAGATCTCCTGTCTACCTCAACAAGGGCAGCCACCAAGACAAAGGCCGAGAGGGAACTGGAAAGGCTCCCACTCACCATGAAATATCTAAGGGAGGGTGTCATTGTGGGATCCAAGGTGGATTCCAAATTGCAACTTATCATTGATAATGAGGTCAAACCATGGGCCAAATTGTAGGGCCTAGTCAGGGCAATATTCACTCAACGTTCTGTCAGAGACAATATGGCCAAGAACGTGGCTGCCTCTGGCATAATCAAAGCTGCCTACTTCCCTTGCTCTGTGTAGTCCCTAGAGCTAATTCTCACCCTGGCCGAACACTTCAAAACAACTATCTGAGCTTTTATACTTGTTGTTTCCCTTCCAACGGGCTACCTAATGCCCCTAGTGTCTCTCAACACTGCTACTTTTACTTCGGGGATGGGAATCCCCCAGTTCTCCAATTCTATTGTCATCTCCTAGGCTGCATCACTACAAGATTTTAACAAAGTCCAACAGGCAGCCCCGAAGCACCTCAACACCCACTGGATAAAGACGTCAAAGAAAGATTACAAGAAGATGAAGTTGGAGATCCCTTGCATAAATTTCAAAGAAAGCATTCAGGCGGGGATCATCTTCCTATGTTAGGTCTTCAGAGAGCCACATGCCTGGGATTTTTTAGCATGGATGTACTACTTCTTGTACAACATCTCCATCAATGGGTAGAACTTTGACTGGGAAACTATTATTGTCAACCGTGTGGACTTCCAGTTGAACAAGGTCAATAATTCTTCAAAGTTTCACATGACTTCATATGTTCTGTGGGCACAGGCACAACAAAGACCCAGAATCTAGGGTTTACTTATAGTGGGCATCCTTGGGATAGGGCCTGGTTAGAATGATCCATGGGATCATTTCCCCCACATTCAATGGGAAGCCAGCTTCCCCAATTTTTTTCAGGTAAACAATATTTTTGTTTACTACAACATTTTGATACCCACTAGGGATGTCAGTTACCAGCTTTCAAAGGAGGCCATGGCCTTGGTGAGTTCATACGATCATTATTTTATTCAATTTCAACAATATTCATACATTCAGGTGACCAAGTTCTCCGGCAAGCCCTACCTATTGCCCAAGCATTGCGTGGATAGGATTATTTCAAAGAAGCTGATAATTAATTAAAGAGTCTAGGGTTAGATAAATTTTGCTTGGCATGCAAAAATTTTGATCCAGTGGGAAAAATAAGTACAGCATTACCCTGGGCGTTAGCACCTCATGAGCCTCACATTGAGGATTTTTGGGCAGATTACCAAAATGACTTCAAAGTCCAGAGTCGACACTACAAGAGGATGACAAAAGGAATGATGAAACGTATGGGTCTCCAGACCTTTCCAAAAGACTTCTCAAATACTAAGCCCGTGGAGGACCCAGATTATAAATCAAAGGGGATTGACAAGATGGATCTCCCTCCGGTGGGTTGGGACACCTTGAAATTTTTGATAATTGAGGACATCACCAAGGATGTGATAGGGCAGAGTCACGGATATTTTTCACGGGTTTGCAAAAAGAGTGCCTGTCGAGATGGTCTAGTTTTGCGGGGATCCACTTCGGGCTCTAGACCGGCAGGGTAGAGTAGGGATAAAGGGAAATAAAAAGAGAGCGCCCTGACCTAGATCTCATCATCATTTCTAGCCCCCATAATAGAACAACTTCATGTCCATCTTGAGTCATCTTGACAGTTCGGTGAAACAATCAGTGCAAGGCTTTCTCTTGGTCCCCCAGTCATTCTGGTGGGATTTTCCCTTCCTGCAGGCTCCCCTTCACTAGAAACACTTATGAGCTGGGAAGTTGAGACAAAGGATGAGAGTGCAGTTATTTAGGATGTCGGGGTCCCACTACAAATAAGGAGGAAGAAACCAAGGGCAGATAATCCTCCACCGAGTACAAATGCAAGCCCCGAAACATCAAGCAATATTCCTGTGGAGCTTATCTCTTCCTCCCCCAAAGCAGAAGATCATCCAGAGGCCTCCCCTCCCCATGACAATTTTGATGATATCTTCCATACTGAAGAATTGGTAAATCTCCAAGAAGATGTGGAGAGGGCGGTAGGGGAGATCATCGCGCAAGAGGTAGAGAATGTCCCCTGGGAGGGGGAAAGGCAAGAAAAATAAATTTCCTTGGAAGAAGAGACCCGGGAGCAGGAGAAAGAAAGCACTGAACCTTTGGGTGTGGAAGAAATATCGGTCTTGAGGAAAGAAACAAAAGGAAGGTAGAAAAAAGATGAGCAGCTGGCTATGGCTGGGGAAACTGGACCCTCGGGAACAACTGTACGCCCAGTCATAACGCTCCAAATGCCTCTGGACACCCTGGGTGATCAGTTACCCCAGAATATGACATTCAACAAGGTGGTCTTCGCAACACAATAGTTAGACCCAGGTCATATGCCTTCACCCCATCCATAAAATAGGCCCTCGGAGGAGAATGTCCTGCAGAGAACGTCGAATAAAATTAGCAGTAGCAAGATGTGGGGGAGAACCTCGGGAATATGAACATAGATGCCATAGATGTGGGAGAAGAGGGAAACCCTGACGATAAGGAAAAAGAGTCCATAGAGACTACGAAGGTTTGGGAAGCACAAAAATTTCTTGAAGAGGAACCAAGTTTCCAAGATTTATCGATAAGACCTTCCCCACAGCCATAATGGCTAGTGGAATCTAGGAAGAGAAAGGCCCCAACGGCAGTGAGAGTCCCACTCTCTAGCCGAGATGATGGCCCAGAACCAAGAGGCTCAAAATCCTAAAAGGGCTCCGACCCTCCATACCCTTTGGACTGGTCTGGGAGAAAATATTGTCACAGTGGTCACAACACCTCCCCCAGATGCAGGGGAGGTAGCAATAAGAGCCAAATAATACACCATCACAAAGATCCCTCTAGGGAGGAGGGATAAGAAGGGAAATTTGTACCTGTTGAGAGAAGTCAATCAAGCAATTGAGGCTCTATATGCCAAGAAGGTGCAAAAGATAAAAGAGGCAAAGGAAACAAATAAAAATCTCCTCGGGCTTCTTACAGAATTGACGCTGTCATTGGCTGTGATTCCTTCGAAGGCCTCCACATCTGGGACACTGCTTTTGCAGGGTGATATAGACGTGCTAAGAATGTTGAAGAAGAAAGTGTAGGAAGTTGATGATTGGGTGACTGAGCAGTAGGAGCCATAAAGTATTTCCTGATAGCCACACTCCCGGACCTCCACCAGGCAAGTAACACCTTAGGCTAAGTAAACGGTGTTGTTGTCTAGTGGGAGTTGGAGATAGGAAAATATGAAGAGTGGAGGAGTGAGCTATAAGAGATTATGAATTTAGGGGAAGATGTCATCACAAAGATGGGAATTTTGGGAGATGAAGATTTCGGGTACCTCTGGGCCCAACACTCCAGACTTGGTCTCATGATTGAGACAAGCAAGCAACTGGTAGCAGCCCTGAAGGGTAAAGTCTTGGTAATTGAAAAGTCATTAAATTCATACATGGCATTCGTTACAAGGGTTTTGGCACTCGATCCCTTTAGCACCGAGACATGTGCTCCAGTGGATTTTTTTGTAAGCAAATTTGATGAAATAATGCAGTCGTAGTTCCTTGATGGAGCGAAAATGTCGCGTCTCACCCGAATGGTGCTCCAGGCTCATGATGCAGTGAAAATGGATTTGGAATTCAAATAAGGTATAGCAATCTGCGTCAAGGTTCCCTGGAGTCAACTGATTGCTACCAGCAATTAATAAGGGTTAGAGTGCAAGTGATCTAGAAAGTGACAGGTTCGATGGATGGGATGGTTCTAATATATGGTTCTTCCAAGGCGTTGCTCCCACATTTACTACCTGACGCACCTTGAAGACAGGGCACCATAATCAGCGTTGATGAGGCATGTGGCCTAAGTTACCAAAATAGGAAAAATTCTTCTATAAGTACCACGGCCCTCTTCTCTATGTCGATTCTTCTAGATTTCTCCCCTTTCTTCTTCTTCCATCTTGTCAGAATGTTGTGCATCCCGAGATGATTGTAATTTGTGCAGGTAGTACCGACTGTGGATATTGTATTTTATTCACCAAGTGTACATGTAGATTAGGTCAATTTTGTCTATAAGTAAAAAGACCAATGACTTAACAAGGGTCAGCGAAATTGATGATTTCTCTATCCAAATAGCAATAGAAATAGCATATAGTAGTTTACTTTTAGTCTGTAGCTTAATGCTCCCTTGGAGCCATGAATGTACTCACTAGTGATGTTGCAACCATTTCAAGTTAATGAAAGAAGGAAGAACATCTTGTGGCCATGTGTTATGTGTTGCTCTAATTTCCAAAGTTAGCGAATGTCTTTTGTGCTATATGTTTTCCTATGTCCTTTTCTCTGATGTTTTATAGTTTAGTTACATAATCTTACTTCCCTTTGCTACTGAATATATATGAATCGCTAATTCCTTGTATATTCAGTAATTAGTGTAGTTTTCTTACATTGGAGCATTTTTTATGTTTGTATACATATTGCATAACTATAAGTAGAAATGTACTCTAACTCTGGTCTATCTTTTGTAATTTCTTTGGTTAATCTAAAAATGCTTGCAGGAAACCTCATCGCCTTTTGAAATCCCCAAAATTTATGAGTGAAAACCAGCTATCCCCTTAAACAATAGTCACTTTCCTAACTTAGCTCCCATGCACCATTGAGACCTAACTACCAGGTGCTTGGAGGCTAGGAGAATTCATTCTTCGGTAAACCTCTACAGGAGAAGTTGGTCGGTACCCTGGTACCTGGTGACAACTTGTCTCTGTTGGCGGAGCCAGTCAGAAAGTCCTGTCAATAGAACTCATCCTCAAGCAAGTACTAAAGTATGCGACCCCTCAAATCAGTACTAGAAATCATGAAGGAGAGTGTATGTCACCTCCTACTCAAGGCATCTGCTACAAAATTCTCCTTCCCCTTGATGTAGTAGACATTAAAATCATACTCACAAAGGAACTCCATCCACCTCCTCTATTGAGCATTAAGATTAGGCTGGGTGAAAATGTATTGGAGGCTCTGGTGATCTGAATGGAGCTCAAAATAGTACCCCAAAAGAAAGTGTCACCACCTCACTAATGCATGGACCACTGTAGCTAACTCAAGGTCATGGGTAGGATAATTAAGCTCATGAGTCTTGAGTTTCCTAGACTCGTAGGCAATGGCTCATCCATTCTACATAAGGAATGCTACAATTCCATCTAAGGATGCATTTGTGCATACCATAATGTCTGGTGAAGGATCAGCCACAGCTAGGATAGGTGCTCTAGTAAGGGCTCTCTTGAGCTCCTAAAAATCTCTCTCGCACTTGTCCGTCCATTCAAACCTCTTTCCCTTTATTTTAAGTGATGTGATAGGGTTTGCCACTCTAGAGAAGCCCTCAATAAATTGTCTGTAGTAGCCTGCTAACCCCATAAAGCTCCTGACCTCAGTCATAGTGGTAAGTGTCAGCCAATCCATGATAGCTCTAATATTTGATGGATCGACTATGATCCCATCACCTGATATAACGTGGCCAAGGTACTGGACATTTGATCTAAAGAAAACACACTTCAAAAAATTGCCATATAACTCATTATATCTCAAGCACTGTAAAACCTATCTTAGGTGCTCCTTATGCTCCTCCTCATTACAAGAGTATATCAATATTTTTTCTAGGAACACAATTACAAATCTGTCCAAGAAGTACAAAATACTCCATTCATAAGACTCATAAATATTGTTGGAGCATTCGTGAGGCCAAACGGAACCACAGTAAACACATAGTGGCCATAACTCATGTAGAAAGCTATCTTTTGGATGTCCCTCTCCACAATATTCAACTGATGGTATCTAGATTATGTTGGAGATTTGATTCTGAGCAGTTGATTGTTTGTATGTTTGTCATTGATGACAACATCTAATACACAGTAGTAATTCTATATGAACTTATCTGAATGATGACATGAAGACTTGCATGGATAGATACATGTTTTTGACATGTTTATTATGTTATGTTCATACACACAGACCCAAATATGATGTTTCAGTAAAGTTATGCAATTCTTTTATTAGCAGTAACAGTTCTGGAAGTATAACTGTTTAGGGCCAACGTATATAATGTGTTACATGAGTTGCGCCTATCTTCAGGATATGAATGTGTATATTCATGTTTAGTTATGAGTTGATAATACAAATCCAAAGGTGCCAAATGTGTTTCAAGATGACTACAAAGTTATGGTTAATTTGGTGAGGCCGACTCAGCGAAGCATCGCGTCTGTTCAGCATTGACTTGCGTGGACTTAATATTGTTTGTGTGTTTAGTTAAGCTGACTAAGATATTGATGAAGTGTTTCTAAGAGCCAACATGACCTTCTAATTTGGAGAAGATACTTATAGTAGTTCAAATGTGATATGCCAAGTGTGAATGATACGAAAAGTTAAGAAAGATGTACAGAGCAGATTATCAGAGTTGGTTCATTCATCAAAGGTCTATGTGAAGAAGAAGTAAAATATTGTAATACACTAGAACTGATCAAGATAGTAGGTCTACTCTATAGTTCATCATCAGATATAGTGCATATCTATTATTCAGAAGGTTGTAGCCTTCCCCATCAAGCAGTGATCTTTTGGACAGTGAGTCCACCACCCCTAACAGGGTTATTTGTAAAAGACTCCTAACAGGGTTCATCTTTTAACCAGGTCACTATACTTATTGCATTGTATTGTACAAATCCTAATAGGGTTGAAATATCTTCTAACAGGGATTAATACAAACAAGTATAGTTTATTGTGGGTGCTAATTCCCACCAGGGTTTTTACCATTTGGTTTCCCTGTAATCAAATTGTGTGTTGAGTACTGTGTTATCTGATTATGCATTTACTTTGTTGTACACTA
>MU223146.1:2153725-2183820 GCA_018584345.1 Thuja plicata
GGTTGAAATATCTTCTAACATGGATTACTACAAACAAGTATAGTTTATTGTGGGTGCTAATTCCCACTGGGGTTTTTACCATTTGGTTTCCCCGTAATCAAATTGTGTGTTGAGTACTGTGTTATCTAATTATGCATTTACTTTTTTGTACACTAATGTTAAAGAAGTAAAAAGAGACTGAAGCAACTGATAACTAATTCACCCCCCCCCCTCTCATTTATCCTTTGGGACTATTCTAACAGATTCTAGATCTATCTTAGAGAATACTAGGGCACCCTAAAGCCGATCAAATAAATCATTGATCCTAGGGAGCGGATATCGATTCTTGATGGTTATTTTATTAATCTGATGGTAATCCATGCACAACCTAAGTGATCCATCCTTCTTCTTGATGAAGATGGTGGGTGCTCCCCAAGATGAAACACTAGGGTGAATGTCCCCTTTCTCCAAGAGCTCCTCCAACTGAATCTTGAGCTCATTGAGCTCATGAGTAGTCATCATGTAAGGGGCTCTAAAACCTGGCACAACTCCTAGCACAAGGTCTATATGAAATTCAACTACCCTAGGTGGGGGCATACCAGGTAGCTCTAAGGGAAATACATCTTCATACTCCTATAATATAGGGTAGTCATCAAGGAAGGTTCCTCTCTCCTCCTCCTCTCTATCACTGATGGTGATAGAAAATAACTGACATCCCTTGTGCATATAGCACTTAAGCTACATGGAAAAGATTACACTGAGAGATATGGGTCTCTAGACCCCTTAACTAACCATGGATGAACCTAAACCATCTACACATTTGATCCTCTTTTGTCTACAATCCATCTTGCCATTGTGGGCACAAAGCCAATCCATGCCAAAAACTACATCATAAGAACCAAGAGGTGTGATACGTAGATCAATCATAGAGGTCAAATCTCCTATCTGTAATTGACAATCTCTAACTACATAATCAACTAATACCCTAGCACTTGACGCTAACTTCACTTCCCAATTCACCTCTTGCCTAGCTGCCACTAGCCCACAATGCTCCACTACAAATGGGGAAATGAAAGAATTAGTAGCTCCTAAATCAAAAAGGATAGTGATGATACTACCTCAAATCATACCTACTTCCTTAATCACTGTGGCCTGATGCTCGGCCTAGTAGTTATCAACCGCTGCAAAGACTCTATGGGACTTACCCAAGTCCCCAATCGTGGCCTAGGATGATGCTGAACGCGAACCACCTCCCTAGGGAAAGTCCCTAGCAAAATTCCCTATCGCTCCACAAGTGAAACATGGCCCTCAGGACTACATTTGTATGCCATGTGATCTGCTGTACTGCAATCCTCCTGTCTTACTAGAATTGTTGAACCCACCACAAGAGGTCTACTGAGTCCTTGTTGGAGGTGTGTATGGTTCCTGTGACCTCTGATCTCATCTAGGCCCCTGTGTGTGCCACTATTTGGGCTTAAATCCCTATTGTCCATGTGTCGGTCTAGTCCTCTAACTCTACTAAGTCTGTTGTGGCTAAGGCTGTGGGGCTCTAAAGGTCCCCGATGAGTTCCTATGATTCCCCTTCCAAGGGGTTTTTTGGTATCCTATACTCTGAGGTGCGGGATTCCAATTTTGTGATTGATCTCATGTATCCTATCCTCTTCCCTGCACCTCCTCTACAATAAAATCCTTCTCTATGGCCTCTTGTAGATCCCCTGGTGTTTCCATGTGCACCGGTCTAGAAATAGCTACATTCAACCCCTTAACAAAGTGGTTGACATGGAGCTTCTCATCCTTCATGTACTCTACCTAAGGTAGAAGCTTGAGAAATTTTAATGCTGAGCAACAGATAATCCTCTCTACTATAGATCATGAAACTCATCTATACGATGTTGTCTGTAATGCTCTAAGAGGTAACAGTCACTGAATCTCTATAAAAATGATTCCCAAGCGACGACGTTAATAACTAATTTACTCTTGAACACTTTCTGTCACCACCAAACCGAGGCTCCCCCTCTCAACAAGTGGATGGAAAATCAAGATCTCACATTTCTCTCATATGCACACAAACCAAAGCATCTATCTAAACTCAATAACCATGCCTCAGCCTCGATCTCATCTGTGGCTCCTAAAAAAGGTGGTGGTCTGAGGCAAATAAAATCCTTAATCTGATCCCCCACATCCTAGGGTGCCCCTCTACCTGACTGAGGTACAAACCCTGGTGGTGGACCTACCATGTAAATAGATTCACCCTCTTTCTCTTCCTTCTCCTTGACATGTCAAGGAGGAGGTCTCGTACTCCACTCACGGGCTGTTCCCCTGGCCCTGCTATCTAATCTTCAAGTGGTAACCTATCCATAAGAAAACCTAGAAGATTCTAGAGAGCATTCAGTACTTCCTAATTTGGATTCAGTGGTGGAACATGAGGAGGTTCCTATTCCTCTCATGCATCCACCCTAGCACCCTCTACATCTCGCTCATCACAAGCTGGTGCCACATGGGAATGACCACAACCTCTCCCACATTGGTGAGCCTTCCGAGTAATGGGAGGCATCCTACAAGTTAAAGAAAAGTTTAAAGGTTAAACGTAATGGGTCTAAGGTTCCAAGGTTTGAAACATGCTCTGATACCAAAATGTCATGCCCAAATTTTCATGCAAAAACACAAAAACTTTTTTTTTTGAAAGGCATATCTAAGGGGATGAAGGATCACATAACCCATGCTTACTAAGCGTCCTATGAGTAAACAAATTAGGGAAAAGGGGTTAGGTCAAGGGGGATATATGGTTTGATCTTGACATTAGGGTTGAGGGGAAATCATGACATGAGTCAACGTCCCTCAACCCAAGAGTTTACAAGGTTCTAGCTAATTGAAAGCAATTCTGTAAGTTTTCTAGAGTTAAATTTAAACTTGGATCACAACTACCTCTACACAATGGTTAAAATTAAGACAAGATTTAAATCTTATAGTTATTTATTTGTATCATAACATTATTTTTACACTGGCCACATGTATTGACCATGTAAAAATAGCATTACCTAGTTAGGTGCATATAATAATCTTGACCAATAATTTCCTAATTCAACTTAATGTTTTAATAATCTAAAAGGAGATCCTAAGTTATAACTTTATTTTAATCAAAATAATAATGTTTCCTTAATAAAATAAGATTACATTAAAGTCAAGTATAATAAATTAATATGGTTTATGAAATTTTCAAATTTCATTTTATTATAATAATCTAATATTGGAAAATGAACTTAACGGCTTAGAATCGTCCACTTAAAAAAATTCACCCTATATCACTAGAGAAACTTAATTAAGTTATTCATCAAACTTTATTAAAATTTGTTATTATCTTACTCCAACATTAAATATATTAAATTATTCTAATAGTTTACTATAAATCTTAAAGTGGCATTTATTAAAAAACCACTGGTTTATTCTTATCTCTACCTTTAAGATAATTGTGAAACAAAATTAACCATTTAATTTACAACTTACTATACATAGACTATGTTAATAAAATCATTAATCTTATAAGACCTAATGTAGTCTCATAATTTAAACAACACCTACGATTTAATTCCAAAACCTTTACTAACATATTAAATTAATCATCTAATTGGTGTGTAGGTGATCTTTATAAATTAATAATAATTTATTAACGATCAATAGAATTCCCACCAAATAAAAAGAAAGACACCACCAAGCATTACCATAAACATTAAAGAAACAAACCTCTCACAACGGCCAACCCTAACCCTAATTTAAAATTAGGGTCAGGGCTGAAGATTTTACTCAAACAATACTCTATCCTATTCTTCTCCCCTTTTCTCATTCTAGCCCTCTTTTTGTTTCTAACCCTAGATATCTTTCTCTCTTATTGTTATGTGCAGGTCTATTGGTTGCAGCAATGGAGGAGAAATTTTTTAAGTATGAGTATACATATAAATATGTATATACCCATGAGGTATATATATTTATAAGTATTTAACATGATAATGAAATAAGAGTTAATAAAGGAGGGTTTTTTTCCAAAAACTTGGAGGCATTGTTGGTTCTGTATTGCTTAGTGCCATGGCGGCTTTTTATTTTTTATTGCAGAGGAGAGTGAGGAGTGGGAGTGGTCGTGGCTCCCTCCCACTGCCACTGTGCTGGTTCCCCCACCATGGACACCACATAGTCGGTGGCTTACACCATTTTTGTGTGGTGTCCATGGTTGTCGTGACCACCACAGTGGTGGGGGAGTGGCCCCACACCTCCCCCTCCACACTCATACAAACACCGCGGGAGGGGTGGCTTCTCCACCCTCCCTTAACCTAATTTTTATTTCTTTATTTTGTTTTGTGTGTGTGTGTGTGTGTGTGTGTGTGTGTGTGTGTGTGTGTGNTTTTTTTTTGTGTGTGTGTGTGTGTGTGTGTGTGTGTGTGTGTGTGTGTGTGTGTGTGTGTGTGTGTGTGTGTGTGTGTGTGTGTGTGTGTGTGTGTGTGTGTGTGTGTGTGTGTGTTATAAAAATAGTTATATCAGGCTACAAGTTGTAAAAAGAATGTTGTGTTAGAATAACTGAGAGGGGGTGTGAATCAGTGGCCTCAAAAATTAATCCAATAATCCAACCAAAACTTTATCTCACAAATATAAAACCTCTATTTATCTTCAGTCCTACAATATGTATGCCTTGTGTAAATCTAACATATATATGTTGCTCGGTGAATATACTATTTATCCTTTTCTTAAGCTTTACCGAATAGCAGTTTATCTTTTCTTAACCTTTACCGAATATTAGTAAATAAACTTAGTGTTTGCCGATCAATCCTATTTTAGTAATGTGTAAAGAAAAACATCAAATCAATGAACCATATACACATTTGACACATGTATTTTTAACGAGGAAACCCTATTAAGGGAAAAACCACTTGGGACCGGTAACCCAAAATTTTCACTCTTCTGAAGTGAGCTTGGTGAAGAGCCAACCCTTTTAAAGGTTATAAACACACTATTAAGTGCAACCTTGTTAGAGGATTTAAAACTAAAATTTTATCACTTGACCTAGCATTCACTATGCTATCAACATGAAAACATTTTGATACTCCTTAGGATGTATCTCAATATATTAAGGATGGTTAAATCCCACTCTGTTAAGAGATTTTTTGAATCAATGGTTAAACTGAAACAGTAAATGATCTCTTCATTAATAAAAATTTGAATTACGGATTTTCAGATCTATTATAATTCCATAATACCTCTTCTAATCAATGTTCTCTTTAATTCCTTTGCTCCCCTTATTTCTTCTCGATGAATGGTTTTGCCTCTTTGTTGCTCATTTTTTGCAGAATTGTTGGCTCTGTTCCTCAGCCTGTATGATCAGATCTGCATGAAGACTTCTGTCTTCACCTAAATTATACTCAGTATTCATCCTTTCATAATGAATTACTTGTCTCTTTATATAGACATGATTTCACCGTTCATTCTTCTTGTTTTCTTTGTTGATCACTTCTTGACCCATAAAGATTGTCATGCTTGCTTTAGTTTTAATCTGTAAATCTCTCCTTGTTTTCTAGAATAAAACATGCTTTAAATATCCTTCTTATCTTTATCTTTTAACTGATTGATATAAATAAATCAAACAATGAGTTAACTCTAAATATAGCTCCTACCAGCTAAGTAGTTTTTGTCATTTTCTAACTTCAGTTCTTGTTGGTCAACACTTCAGTTGTGCTCAGTGACTACTGCAGATAGCTCGAGCATCAAATTTAGTTATGTTCAGTGACAACTACAGTTAGCTCGGTAATGCTTTCTCAGGTATCACTTTCTCGGGTAACACTGTCTCTTGGTTAACACTATGAACTTCTATGCTCAGGGTTCATTGTTCGTTGGGGTTTACTGTCACTCGGTGTATATTATTACCGATGACAAAAACTTTGTCTCTTCGTATCTTTAAGTGTTGTGATAATATGTGTATGAGCAATCATACCATATCAAGTTGACATCAATGAAAATACAATAAATTAACTAATTTAATGTCTTGCATTTACTTTCTGTAACTTGGTGATCATCAACTTGTCATCTTCAAATATTCAATTAGTTATAGTTCATCAATCTCTCCCATTGGCATTGATGGCAACATATTACTAACACAATATGAAATATATCAGTTGTAGTTCATCAATCTCTCCCAAACTTATTGTTCTCTAACCAATTCAAATATTTGACTCTTGGTAAGCTCTTCTAGCTTAGGCTTGATACTTGCAGAGTACTTTTCTTCATTCCCTTATTCCCTTCAATGGATAGGTGTAGCAATTCTATCTCTCCCTTTGTTGTAGAGTCTCTTCTCCAATTTTCTCCCTTGGATGGATAGTTGTTTCTTTGAATCTTTCTATGATGTTTTCTCTCCCTTTGATTGTTCCTCTTTTTTATGAATATTTCTTTTCTCTCCCTTTGGATCTTATCTCCCTTATCTCTAGATATTTCATATGGATATATTCTCTCCCTTTGATAGCAATGCCAAACTTAAATATATCATTGAATTCCTCTGTCTATCATAAATACAATTTCTCTGGGGTTTGGTGCAGATGATTACCTTTTTGTATTGATGTATCAATGTAGTCCATATCTTTTCTTGCATCAACATGAATGATCTTCTGATAATGTTTAGGTTGATGCACCCTTCTAGTTAGCTTAGTGATCAGTAGACAATGGTCGGACCCCTAGTCTCTTTCTTAGGTACTCAAATGTATCTTTTGGCAATGGCTTTGTGAATATGTCTGCTAATTTTTCTTTGGATTGAACATATTTGAGTATCACCTCTTTCTCTTTCACTTGTTCTCTTAAGTAATGATACTTGATAGAAATGTGTTTTGTCTTAGCATGCATGATAGGGTTCTTTGAAATGTTAATAGCACTTGTATTATCACAATAAATAATTACTGGATCAAGGATTTCCATATTCATACCTTTCAGCAATTGCTTGATCCATGAAATGTTAGAGAAATTTGCAGCAGCAGCCACATATTCTGCTTCTGCAGTGGATTGTGAGATGCATCCTTGCTTTTTTCTTATCCATGTGACAAGTCTGTCACCCATAAAGAATGCTCCTCATGTTGTGCTCTTTCTATCATCTATGTTTCCATCCTAATCAACATATGTATAGACTTGAAGCTCAAATTTTCATTCTTTATTATACCACAAGCCATAGTCTTTGGTATTATTTAGGTATCTCATAATTCTTTTGACAAAATTCATGTGTGATTCCTTAGGATTAATAGAGAATCTTGCAACTATTCCAATTGCATATGCTATATCTAGTCTAGTATGTACAACATACATGATTTTTCCAATCATAGATCTATATAAGGTCTGATTTAACTCTATTGACTTGTCTCCTTTTTCAGTTTGCATCTGGTTTCCATAGGTGTTCCAACTAGTTTGGAGTCCTCCATTTTGAATATCTTCATAACTTCCTTGATGTATTTGGATTGTGTGATGTAGATCCTTGCATCCTGTTGAAGAATCTATAGACCAAGAAATAATTTGATCTCTCCAAACATTGACATCTCAAACTGTTTGCTCATTTCATCAGAAAATTATTTGCATAACATATCATTACCTCCAAATATGATATCATCAACAAATATCTCACCAATCAGAATGTTATCATCGGTATCTTCTTTTAAATATAGATTATTGTTATCACGTGTTCTTACAAATCCAATACTTATGAGATAAGAGTGAAGTTTTTCATACCAAGCTCTTGATGCTTGTTTTAATCCATAAAAGGCTTTATGTATTCTAGAAACCATGTTCCTCTTGTTAGGATCAACAAACCCTTATGGTTGTTCAATGTATACTTCTTCTAGTATTCCATTTAGAAATGCAGATTTGACATCCATTTGGTATACTTTGAATCCTTTGAATGCAGCATAAGCAAGTAGAATTCTTACTCCTAGTCTAGAAATGGGTGCAAAGGTTTCTACATAGTCAATACCTTCTTCTTGTGCATACCCCTTGTATACTAATATTTCTTTGTTCCTTTTGACTTCTCCATTCTCATTCAGCTTGTTTCTGAATATCCATTTGGTACCTATGACATTCTTGTCATTCGGTCTAGGTACTAATGTCCATGTTTTGTTCTTTTCAATATGTTCTATCTCTTCATTCATTGCACTGACCCATTCTTGATTCTCAAGTGCACTATTGACAAATTTAGGCTCAAAATCACAAATCAAACATCTAGTGTTCAGTGACTTACTTCTTGTTCTCATTCCAGCCTTTTTGTCTCCTATGATCTGGTCCTCTCGATGGTGTCTTGTGACATACTTGGCATGTACCGATTCAGATCTCTATTCATCATTTTGAACATCATCTTGACCTTCATTCTAATCTCCATTTCTCAGTACATCATTGTGAGAACTTTCCTGATTTTTGGTGTGTTCATCCTGATGGTCGGGTGCATTGTTCTATTGCTTGGTAGAAATACATTGTTTCTTGGGAAGAGTGTTAGGTTCTTCACTATAGACAAATATTTTGTAGTCTTTCGGTTCCTTTATGCTTTCCTCATCATTTTTCTCAGCAAATTCATCCACTTTGACATTTGCACTTTTAATGATTTTGTTAGAGGATTTGTTAAGACATTTATAAGCTTTGCTTTTGGTAGAATAACCTAGAAATATTCATTCATCACATTTGGAGTCAAGCTTTCCATTTCTATCATCTTATAAAATATAACATTGACTTCCAAAAATTCTAAAGTAACTTACATTACGTGTGTATCCATACCATAGCTCATAAGGTGTCTTATTGGTGTCTTTCTTCAATTGAACTCGGTTTAATGTGTAGACAGCAGTACTGACAGCTTCTCTCCAGAATGTTTGTGTGATGCCTTTCTAAATCATCAGTGTTCTGGCACAATTAATGGTTGATCTATTCCTTCTCTCAGCAATCCCATCTTTTGTGGTGTTCTTTGTGCAGAAACCTGTCTTTGATTTCCATGCTCATTACAAATTTAGTGAATTCATCAAAAATAAATTCTCCTCCTCTATCTGATCTTAAGCATTTCAGTTCCTTTTCACTTTGTTTTTCAACTATAGCTTTATACCATTTAAACTTCTTGAATGCTTTTTATTTCTCTTTTAAGAACATAACAGTCATTATTCTAGAGTAATCATCAACAAATAGATGAAGTATCTATCACCATAGTAGCTCTTTGTTCTCATTGGTCCATATAAGTCAGTATGAACTAGCTCTAGAATAGCATTAGATGTGTAGGTTTTTCTCTTGAAACTATACTTTTTCATTTCAGATTTTGGAAAATTCTTACACATGACATGGTTTGGTTTTGACATGCTCAGTAAGCCTCTTACTTTCCTTGTATTGCTTATCCCAACCATGTTGTCAAAATTCACATGACATAACCTTTTATGCCACAACCAAATGTCTTCATTTCTAGCCAATAAACAAGTGGTCTTAATATCATCATGATAGAATAGGTTACCTTTTGTTTGTTCACCAGTACTAATCAACCTTCATGATTCATTGTAGATATTTTCCTTTTTTTTCTCAAATAAAATTTGGTGACCTATGTTATTCAGTTGTGAAGCACTCAATAGATTATAGTTAAGTCCTTTCACCCAATATGCATTTTCACATCTGATCAGAATATTCAACATGATGGTTCCTTTACCTTCAACTGGACAAGGTGATTCATTACCCATTCTTATTGATCCACCATTATAATATTCAAAAGTTTCAAAATTGTCCTTATCTCTAGTCATGTGGTGAGTACAACCACTATCAATAATCTAGACATCATTTTTACTAACCTTAGATATGAGTGCAGTCTCAACATACCTTTCTTCTTTGTCTGAATCATCCTTCATAGCAACAAATACCACCTCAATATCTTCATCAGACTCAGTGTTAGCATTTTTAGCATTGTTCTCAACCAGGTAACAAGCCTTCTTTCCTTTGTCCTTGTAGTCTTGGTTATCTCTTCTGTCAGATTGTCGGTTACTTCGGTAATCTATGTCGTCACCTCTGTCAAACCTATTTTCATAAGATCTATCATTGTTTATGTCTTCTTTTCTCTTGTTAGGACATCTAGTAGCAAAGTGTCCAATCTCTTTACAATTAAAACATACCAGTGGTAATTTACCTTTGTATCTACCTTTGCCTCTCTGCAATCTTCTAGCCATTAGTGCTTCAATCTCATCAAGTTCTTGTTCATCACTATCACTTTCACTATCATTTCTCATAGTGTGTTTATGACTTGATTTACTTATTTTTAAAGAAGATTTGAATGCAGAATCAATAGTTGGTTAGACACTGTTGTCAAAGTTATTCATCTCAAATGAAATAAGTCTACCAATCAAACTATCTAGAGTAACATTGTTATTTGCTACTTCTCTCATTTCTTGTATTGCAGATACTCTAATAGCATAAATAGGTAGTAAGGTTCTCATACTTTTACTTTACATTGTTTCTTCTTCAAGTACACCTCCTACTCCTTGGATAGCGTTAACAACCTCTTTGATTATGCAACTATACTGAGTAATGTTTTCTCCTTCTTTCATTCTTAGGTCATCGAAATTTACTCTTAGGCTTTCATTTTTAGTCCTTAGCACATTTTTATCTCCTCCATGTACTAGCTTAAGTTTTTCCCACATTTTCTTTGCAGTGGTGCATGATTTGACATCTTCAAATTCAGCATCAGAGAGTGAGAAAGAAAGTTCTATCATCATATAGTTGTTTTCATGTTTCTCTCTCAATTGATCAACTATCAGAGGTCCAGTAGGTAACACAAATTCAGTATCCAAGTGTTGTGTGACATCATTTCCAATACCTGATAGGTGGAGTCTTATCTTTCTTTTCCATGATGCAAAGTTGTCCTTGTTCAACTTAGGCACATCCCTTTGTCTCATCTTGTGATCTTTATCTTGAGTCTTTAAAATCTTTTCCAAGCACACAAGCTCTGAAACCAATTGTTAGAATAACTGAGAGGGGGGGTGAATCAGTGGCCTCAAAAATTAATCCAATAATCCAACCAAAACTTTATCTCACAAATATTAAACCTCTAGTTATCTTTAGTCCTACAAGATGTATTCCTTGTGTAAATCTAACATATATGTGCTGCTTGGTGAATATACTATTTATCCTTTTCTTAAGCTTTATAGAATAGTAGTTTATCTTTTCTTAACCTTTACCGAATATCAGCAAATAAACTTAGTGTTTACCGATCAATCCTATTTTAGTAATGTGTAAACCAAAACATCAAAGCAATGAACCGTATACACATTTGACACATGGATTTTTAATGTGGAAACCCTGTTGGGGGAAAAACCACTTGGAATTGGTAACCCAAAATTTTCACTCTTCTGAAGTGAGCTCGGTGAAGAGCTAGCCGTATTAAAGGTTACAAACACATTGTTAAGTGTGACCTTGTTAGAGGATTTAAAACTAAAATTTTATCACTTGACCTAGAATTCACTATATTTTCAACATGAAAACATTTTGATACTCCTTAGGATGTATCTCAATATATTAAGGATGGTTAAATCCCACTCTGTTAAGAGATTTTCTGAATCAATGCTTAAACTGAAATAGAAAATGGTATGTTCATTAATACAACTTTGAATTATAGATTTTCAGATCTATTGTAATTCCATAATACCTCTTCTAATCAATGTTCTCTTCAATTCCTTTTCTCCCCTTCTTTCTTCTCGATGAATGTTGTTGCTTCTCTGTTGCTCGGTTTCTACAGAATTATTGGCTCTATTCCTCAGCTTGTATGATCAGATCTCCATGAAGACTTCTATCTTCACTATAATTATACTCAATATTCCTTCTTTCATAATGAATTACTTGTCTCTTTATATAGACATGATTTCATCGTTAATTCTTCTTGTTTTCTTCGTTGATCACTTCTTGATCCGTAAATCTTGCTATGCTTGCTTTAGTTTTAATCTATAAATCTCTCCTTGTTTTCTGTAATAAAACATGCTTTAAATCTCCTTCTTATCTTTAGCTTTTAATTGATCGATAGAAATAAAGAAAACAATCAGTTAACTCTAAATATAACTCCTACCAGCTAAGTAGTTTTGTCATTTTATAACTTCAGTTCTCATCAGTCAACATTTTAGTTATGCCCAGTGACTACTACAAATAGCTCAGGCATCAACTTCAGTTCTATTGGGTGACAACTGTAGTTAGCTCAGTAATGCTTGCTTGGGTATCACCTGCTCGGGTAACACTGTCCATCGGTTAACACTATGAAGTTTTGTTCTCAAGGTTCACTTTCCATCGGGGTTTACTATCACTCGATGTATATGATTACCAATGACAAAAAAAAATTCTCTTCAGATCTTTAAGTGTTGTGACAATATGTGTATGAGTAATCATACTATATCAAGTTGACATCACTGATAATACAACACACTAACTGATTTAATGTCTTGCATTTACTTTCTGTATCTCGGTGATCATCAACTTGTCATCTTCAAACATTTAATCAGTTATAGTTCATCATGTTGAGATAAATATAACTTATCTTTGCAAATATATGTTGTAATGCAAATTTAGAAAAGACGGACATAAAGGATGTAACAGAGTTTTATGGAATTATAGACATGGAAATATATATATATATATATATATATATATATTTTTATGCATGTACAATTATGGCAACCATTAAAGATGAATCATATTCTTGTTTGTTCATGTGCATTCACATCACTCTTTATGTTGAAAATTTAAATGATTGAATGCATAAAAGAAAGAACTATTAAAATCTTCTATATATTTTTATTTTTATTTTTTTTACATGAATTGAAATATTTGCAACATGAAAGAAAATAGAGCTATTCTGTGTGTGTGTTTTTTTAAAACAAAGTTGAAGTCTACTAGAGTAAGTTGTATTTTATGCTTTTCTGTACATATGCTTAATCAAGAACAGATTTTAAAGGACTACTATTAAAAATATAGTACTTTTTAAAATCTAGAACTAATATAGGAAACATATACATATTGCTAAATATTTCGTACATACACACAGATATGGACCAAATTTTATACCTCTTTAATGCAGATTTTTTAAAAAAATAGAGTTTACATAAAGAGAAATAATTTCCTTTTTTTTAATGAATTTATAAATTAAGTACACATATAATACAGAGATATTTTATTTATTAATTTCATTAAAACAGAATAAACTCTTCTTGAATAAAACATAATCTATACATTTCTCTTCTCTTTAAAACAAATAACCAGCAACCTTAATAAGATTTCCTTACAGAATTTAAACAAAATTTTAGAAGTTTAATATTACAAAGATTCAGACCTATGGCTTGAGATAAAATTTATATTCAGAAAATACAATAATAAAATAACCATCTTCTTCTCTCCAAGATTTGAGCATACCCTCCCAACAAAATCAGATAGCTACAAATCTGCAACAGCAAGGTTTTGGAAATAAACCATGGGAACTCACCTCCCATCCTAGGTCTCTATGATACCACCCCCAAGCTAGGGGAAACAAGAGGTTGGGTGACATATAAGAAATCTACCACACATACAAAACAAGCTCTAAAAAAACAACTCCCTCCCAAGCTTATACACAATTGGGTCACAATGGACTCAATTAGGGGTGAAGTTGGAAACAACCAAGCAGGAGAACGCCAAACTAGAATTCCACATAATTGAGATAAATTCACATGCCTTCCCAAGGATTTTACTACAACCAAAATAACTCCATAAACCACATACATTTACCCTTATCAACCCCATGAGAAAATCACAAATAATTGGCACATGGAGCCCATGACATCCATGAAATATCCCTCTTCTTCCCAAGAAGTGACTCTACACTATAATGGTTTCCAACTAATCCCTTCACCAACAATGACTCTCTTCCCTCCCAACGGTGAGATTTGCCATTCACTCCCATGAACACCACAAAACATAAAACAACAAGAATGGAAAAACAATGTAAATCTTTCAACAACACTTCTACCACAAGAAAACCATTTACACAACAAGAATTCACAATAACTGAATTCAAACAAGATTTGGAAACAAGAATACAAAAGGAATCCACACATGGATTTAGGAGTACCAACCTTACTCCTATAAAATGGATTGAATTTGAGATGAGCCATTCCTTTCCTAGATTTCCTTTTCTTAGCTTGCAACTATCAAATCCTTCTAAGCACAACTACAAGTCTCCCAAAATGGAGAGTGGGAAAATCAACCCCAACTCTCCTCTCCATCCTCTCTAAAAGGATCCCTCCCCAACTCTTACCTCTTCCCAACAAGATGAGAGGTTACATTAGTCCTCTTCCCTAACACTTGTCCAATTTCATGCATGGAAGAGACTCCACTATCTTGAAGAAGGATATGGTCTTCCCTCTTCCCAATTTTCGCCACTAACCAAGAAAGGTACTTTAGAAGGGCCATAAATGAGATTGAGACACTAAAATCATTAAAAATTAACCCCTAACCCACATTATAACTAAAGGAGTAGATATTTTTAACCCTAACTACCTTTTTGGGCTCATTCTAACCCTTCTAAAACTCACTTAGAGTTTACCTACGAATATCTATGATGGAACTCTTGATTTGGATTTCTAAGGCAAGTAACCCCCACATGGGAACACTATAAGAAAACCCAGGGTGACAACTTAACCTCTCAATCCCCATGGGCATGCCAAATCACAAATACATGTGCCAATTGGCACTACAAAGCACATCACATTTACACATTGGCATGCCTAAATGGAAATAACAAAAAATAGAAGAAATTAAATTTACAACATGCATAATTACATTTACAAACATATACTACATTACAATTAGGTTATTTCCCTCTTTAGGATTAACCTTGGCTTCACAGGGATTTTAACATTAACCAAATCTTGTTTCCTCGGTTGCATCCATGGTTTATTTACCTGCACACTTGAACAGAGCATCAATAGTCCAAGGAATAAATTATACATACATGATATTATACATTATTATATATTTATCTAACCACAATTTATACATTGCTTTTTAGTATTAGGTCATTCATATACGTATAACTGATAAATCACAAAAGTCCTTTAAATCACTTAACTAACATACAAAATTAACCAATATAGATCATTTGCAGAATTCAAATCCGTAATCCACATTTATATGTCACATGATCCAATTAAAAATTAAGAACATAAAATGGTAAACTATTAAAGCATTTCATCAAGATATGAGAATCATATATATAAAACAATACATCTAAACATCATCAAAATAGAGTCATCAAATGATATCTATGTGATGGAATCTCTGTCCAATACGTCAATGTATCAAAAACAATGTATCATCTAGATAAACATAATATAAAAGTATCAGCTCTAAAGGATGATCGGGGTAGGACCTTACAAATTATTTTTGAAAACAGTATAGAGATGAATATAAAATGACCATCAAATAGAAATTCAAAGTAGTGCTACTCGATAAAATGAAATAGTGAAGGGCATGGATCAAATAAATATTGAAGGAGATGGTCAAAACCAAGCCAAAAAGAGTAAAAACAATGCACAAAACCAAAAAAGAGGTCATCACTCCTAAAGTATAAAAAAAATGGTAATTGTATTCATTGTTCAAAGACCAAAAAATAATGAGCCAAAGTGGAAAAAATATTGATTATCAAATGTGGAGATGGAAGACCATTAGGGATAGCAAACATGAATGTCCAAAATATGGGAAGATGGTAGCTTGACAGCCAAAATCAATGATATCCAACCATTGCAGAAGTTTGGACCTTCATTATGATGGTAAGAAAAAATAATGTGGAGATCAAAAAGATAGTAGCATGAATGGAAAAAAGTAAAAGCATAGGAAATGTGTAGGAATTGTTTCAGATAATGTCTCAAATGATTATGGTCACGTGGACTATAATTATTGCAGGATATGCACAAAATAGATTAGTTGAAAAGGTTGTACAAAAAATCAGTCAAATTCAATTGGTAGGTGTAAATCTTAATTCCACAGCCATTCCCAACATTCTCTCTACTTGTGCTAAAATGGGAGCTTCAAAACAGGGTATGGACATCTAGTAAACCATAATAGAAGGGATTGTCTTTCAGACATTATGTTTGGAAATGCTCTAGTAGACATGTATGAAAAATCTATATGGATAGACAAGGTGCATTAATTTTTTAATATAATGTCTCAAATAAATGTGATCTCATGTACTGCAATGATTGCAGTATATACACAAAATGCATTGATAGAAAATTCTTTAGAAAATTTCATACAAATGCAATTGGAAGATGTATCCAAGGAAGGCTGGGAAAATTTATTTAAACTACGACATACCAGTGATAGAAGTATTTGGTTATGTTGGGTCCATCCAATCATGTTGTCACATGAGTTAGGGGATTGGGAACGTTTAGTAACATTATATGATGTGTCCAAGAGAATTAGGGAAGATAGGGAACTCATTTAAGGTGTCTAAAGGTGATTTTCTTAAAGGTTGGGAATGACTATCATAGGGACAGTAAATGCGGCATTGTTTGCTTTGTAAAGTAAGAAGAATGAGCTTGCAATATAAGATTAGAACCTGCTGACAATGGATGAGAGAAACCTCTCCAAATACCTATGAATAGAGTAAAAAATCATCGCCCACAACAAACAGGCTGAATTAATTTAGCTTTAAGAGAAACTTCAACCACACCAACATTATGAATATTGTCCACCAAAATAGAAACTTGAAATTAGATGAAATTGAAATTCATAGTTGAAGTCATGGCATGTATAGTTGAAGTCTGGATGTAGTTTTGGCATATTTATGAATTCATTCATGGACTCAGGATGTGGATGGACCCAATAACCTACCTATATATTTGACATTTACATGTGAAAGAAGTGGTTCAAGGGTGAAGATGTGAAACTGAAACTGACTTGATGTGAACCATCCAAGATCATAGAACATATTACTAAGAATCCCTATTAACTAGATGCGTCAAATTACATGGTAATAAATATAGTAGTTAACACAAAAATTGGACCATTCTAGAAATTTATGTTGAATTATGAAGATAGTCTGATAGAGTACCAGTTTTTCTGGCCATGGACAACTTAGTTCCAGATTATCATGTGATGTTACAGAATCTATCTTGTGGCACCAGATAGCTATATTCATGCTTTTTTTTGTAAAAAAATTATAGAAAACTTCAATTATGAAATAAATAGTACTATTGCACATGAAAAACACTTGGTTGATGTTGAAACAATGAACCAATATCTAGATATGAAATCCATGTGTCTCTGGGCAACTTCAGTTTTAGCCCCAAAAGTAGTTCTAATTGATTATTTTCTCATTGTCCTAGTCAGCCATAACTGAACCATATATGAAATGCACTCTACAAAAATAAACATTACATTCTAAAATGTTAGTAAAATGGATCACAAAGGAATGTAACAAAAAAAATTCAGGTTTATAGATCATGAAATATAATCTCACTTGTATAGATTGTGTAGCCATGAGTTATGTAAGTCTTTGTTTCCATAAGGGATGATATCATAATTCCTTCACTATCATACACCGTCCCTTTATTTATTACCCTAAGCTTTGGCATTACTGAGAATAAATTTTTGCTAAGGTAATATGCTAATAGATTAGCAACTGATACAAAGAAAAAATAAGTTTATCAACAGTCCCTTGTTACCATAAATAAATATTATACTTGAACAATCAAATATAATGGAACATCTCATAAAAATGACACTAACCCAAGAAACCTTAACACAAGTTGAAAGGCCTTGATTTGGTTCAATCCATATAACAAAATGTACTTACCACCTCAGTAGCCTGACTTGAGACAACATGAGTTGGAGCATCAGAACCTAACCAAGCCACTGTACCACCCTGCTTTGATAAAACATAGTAAATATTCAAATTAATAATAAGATATACCACAAATGTCTATTAAACATCTAACCTAAAATTCACATGTCACTTGCAAACCAGCACAAAATTCCAGTAGAAATTTCTTGCAAACTCTTTCTCTTAAAAAACCAAAAGGTTTGGTGAATAGATGTGAATTCATACTAGGTAAAAATAGAGAAAGCTTATTAAATGCATCTCAAACACTAACTTCTTGAAAATAAACTTAAAATAAAATATATCTCAAAAGCAAACCTCTTTAGTTCTGAAAGCCATTTGACCTGGCGGTGGAGTAGGAAGAGCCTGAGATGGAAGTGACATGGATTTACCCCAACCAATCCTTAGTTCATAATTGTATATTACTGTATTGTCTTAAAATGGAAGAACTTCCATGTTAAGAACATTTATCCCTCCTTATGGGGTGTTTTTTACCACCATTACACTTTCCCCTCATTTCTACATCCTCTCCTACTTCTTTTCCTGTTTAGGACCCTGATTGGGCCTCTCCAGGCACCTTCCATCCCAACTGGCATGTTTTCCAGGGGTCCTGACCCCTTGGGTAAAGGTCAACCTTGACCTTGACCTAGGTTAAGGATGACCTCAACCTTGACCTAGGTCAAGGATGACCTCGACCTTGACCTGGATCCCCCTTTCAAATCTGGAAGTCTATCGGCTGTCGAAGGTCATCAAAAATTCATTTCCCACTTCCGGGTTGGCTATTTTGGGTTCTGAAGTGGAAAATCTTAAATTATATTTAACATAAGTCCTCTTATATGGGAATGGGTCTAATTTTAATTTAATTCTTCTATGTCGGCCTCTTTAGAGTATTGTGCCCTAGTGTCATATAAAAGGAAGTTTTCTTCTCTCATTTTCTCTAAGTCTCCTAAGTGAATATCAAGAAAAAAGTTCAAGCATCCATTATTATACATGTTCTCAAGCTTTCAAAGTGTTCAATTCTTCCTCTCAAGCATTCAAGTTCTCCATTGAGGATCAAGGATTCAAGATTTCAAGCCTTTGAAGGGATTTGGTTCAAGCTTTCAAGATTCATCATTCAAACCCTAGATATAGCCATCATGGTGGTGTGATCTTCCTTCAAGATCCTTTGTGCATCCTAAAGACTCATTCATTCTCCCTTCAAGGTGGATTCCAAGGATACAATCATGGAGGTTTATGGTTTCTAATTGAGTCCAAGATTTCATACTTACATACTTGTTTTCATTCAAAATACAATTGCATATCTATTGAATATCATAGCTTCATTGTTAGATTTACTTCTACTACTTGCTAGCATTCTCTATTTCAATTATTAATTTCAAGGTTAATTCCTAAGTTGGGGTTTGACTAAGGCAAACCCCTCCCCCCAAAAAACAAAACCATTTTTCTGGCGGGTACAGGTTCAGAACAGTAGATCGGGACGGAGATTTGGATACCCTTTTCAGTAAACTTCCAGGATCTAAAAGCAGAATTTTAGTCTGAGACTTTTGAGGTTGATTGTGACCTAGGTCACAATCGTAAATTCTGGCAAATGGTGATATTAACTTGAGGGTACAAATTGGAATTATCTCATAACAGAAAAAGATTTCTGGGTTTTGTCTGTCTCTACGTTTCTATTCCAGATCCTATAGAATCTTTGCAAGATAGGTACACTACCGAATATACCATGGTGGATAAACAAGGCTATAATGATTTAGGGCTTGGTATCAATGAACAAGGCATTAAAAAATTGATTCATTCATCTCCTAAACAAGATATGCATGGTATAGGTTTCCCACCTCCTCCAATCAAGGTAGTGGATCTTAACCATCATCCTCCTCTTCATGTTCTTCTTCCAACACCTTCTTTAGATCACCCTGATACTCCTCAAGATGTGGCTAAAAAAGTGTATATCCAATTAATGAATTATAAGAAAGAAATATTTAAACCTATATCAAAAAATTCTCTCTCTAAATACAGATGTCCCTTTCATTATAGTAATAAAAATTTACTTGTTGATTGTGTGCATTTCAAATTATATGTTCGAGAAAGGGCTGCATTGGGAATTATATCTCATTCCCGTGCAGTATTACAATTTCTTCAAAATTTTGATATAGGGCATTCCCCTCATTCTTCTATAAGTTTTATCATATTTTTCCTCTTGTCTCTTCACTGGGGGGCAAGAGGTATTTCATTCTAGTCTTCTAGGATCCATTTTTCTCTTAGCATATATTTTGTTTTGAGTTTAATTGGTTATTCTTTCTATATTCTATCCCTATAAAATTTTCATGATATCTTTTCTAGGACATTTGTTTTGTAAAGATATCTCTTTGTTAAAATATATCTTGATATAATTTGATATATCCCTTTATTTCACCACTGGGAGGCAAGGTATTTTTCCTTCTTCCTCTATCTAAGGATCTACTTTCCTTTTCTTAGTGGTAGTTGTTTATCATATAACATTATTTCCTTATAAAGATGTATGTTTCTGACTATGGGTACCCTCTTATATGAGAGGTGATTGTCCTAGGTCATCACCTCTTCTTTATTTTTTCAAACTATTATTTTGATAAACTCTTTCCCTTTCTTTGGTTAGAGTTTGACTCCTTCATTTTGAGATTCCTCTTCCTCTTCATCGCAAGGGGCTTGATGATTGAATCTTTGGTCCCTCTTTCTTTTGAAGATGATATTTTATCCCAAGCACTCCTCTATGGTGGGGGTCTTGATGATAATATCTCTTCCTCTTTGAGGATCCTTTTTCCATATGCGATATATCCATTTCACAATTATCTATATTCTTAGAGATAAGGGTCAATACTCTTTGCTAAGGATATAGTGTATATTGTTGTTAAGTTGGATATCTCCTTACTTTGTGAAGTAGGTATTCTCTTTTATCTTCCTTATCCTGCCTAGTGGGTAGTCATGATAAGGAGGGGGGCATATATAGGGTCTCCAATGTACTATATTTTACATTAGTTTACATTTTACAACATGCTAAATCCTCGGAAGGTAACACACATAAGTTGCTAAATCCTGAAGAGGCATGCATTTTTATTTTTTATTTTTTATTTTTGCTAAATCCTCGGAAGGTAATGCACATAAGTTTCTAAATCCTGAAGAGATACAGATTTTACATTTTACAATATGCTAAATCCTTGGAAGTAAATGCACATAAGTTTCTAAATCTTGAAAAGACACACATTTTTATATTTCCATAGTAATAAAGAATGTGGATCTATGGATATTTCAAAAGCCGTCAGAAGACACATTACAATTACAAAGCACAGTTTATGGGTGAACCTATTGGGCTCTCCCTCCTTGGTGATTCATGGTAAGGTGGGTATCTTACTAGGTGAGGTAATCACTATCTCTTTTCTCTCGTTCACTTTGATGCTAGTAGGATTAAATCATGAAGCTATTTTATCTATAGTGTTGCTCTTGTCTTTCTTATGTAATCATGTATGTTTCTATGATTGATTTCTCTTTATTTTTCATATCTTTATTCATGTATTTTGAGTTATAATCCTTGGCCTAGGGACTCATTTCCTTGACTTAGTGATGTTCTACCTCAATGCGATCCACCAGAGTCTTTCTTCTAACTTTACCGCAAGCATGTTCGATTTCCATACTTCTGCTAAAGTGGGGGCTTAATGTATCATCTTAAAATGGAAGCACTTCCATGTTAATAATGTTTATCCCTCCTTAGAGGGTTTTTTTTACCACCATTACACTTTCCCCTCATTTATGCATCCTCTCCTGCTTCTCTTCCTGTTTAGGACCCTGACTGGGCCTCTCCAGCCACCTTCCATCCTAACTGGCATATTTTATAGGGGTCCTAACCCCCTAGGTCAAGGTCAACCTCAACCTTGACCTAGGTCAATAATTATCTTGACCTTGACCTGGGTCCCCCTTTCAAATCTAGAAGTCTGTCGGTTGACAGAGGTCATCAAAAATTCATTTCCCACTTCCGGGTCGACTGTTTTGGGTTCTGAAGCGGAAAATCTTAAATTATATTTAACATATTTCCTCTTCTAGGGGAATGGATCTAATTATAATTTAATTCTCCTATGTCGGCCTCTTTAGAAGATTGTGCCCTGGTTTCATATAAAAGGAAGTTTTCTTCTCTCATTTTCTCTAAATCTCCTAAGTGAATAACTATTATCAAGAAAAAAGTTCAAGAATCCATTATTCTAAATGTTCTCAAGCTTTCAAAGTGTTCAAGTCTTCCTCTCAAGCATTCAAGTTCTCCATTTAAGATCAAGGATTCAAGCTTTCAAGCCTTTGAAGGGATTTGGTTCAAGCTTTCAAGATTCATCATTCAAACCCTAGATCTAGCCATCATGGTGGTGTGATCTTCCTTCAAGATCCTTTGTGCATCCTCAAGACTCATTCATTCTCCCTTCAAGGTGGATTCCAATCATAAAATCATGGAGGTTTATGGTTTCTAATTTATTCCAAGCTTTCATACTTACATACTTGTTTTCATTCAAAATACAATTGCATATCTATTGAATATCATAGCTTCATTGTTAGATTTACTTCTACTACTTGCTAGCATTCTCTATTTCAATTATTGATTTCAAGTTTAATTCCTAAATCAAGGTTTGACTAAGGAAAACCCCTCCCCCCAACAAAAAAAGTCATTTTTCTTGTAGGTACAGGTTCAGAACAGCAGATCGGGACGGAGATTCGGATACCCTTTTCAGCAAACTTTTGGGTTTTGAAAGCATAATTTTAGTCTGAGACTTTTGATGTCGATTGTGACCTAGGGAAAAATTGTAAATTATAGAAAATGGTGAGATTGACTTGAGGGTACAAATCAGAACTGTCTCAGAATAGAAAAATATTTTTGGGTTTTGTCCGTCTCTGCATTTCTGTTCTAGATCCGGTCTCAGTTTTTTAGAAACTCAACACCTTCAAAAAATAGCATTCTTTGGATCTGCAATATTTTAAGGTTAGTACATTTCTCCTATTCAATTCAATTAAAATATACACATATTCTCTTCTATAAAATAGAAATTAGGGTTTCTCTCTTTAATCCATATCCTTAATAGGTTGATCCAATTATGCATTGATCCTTTCTTTAGGGTTAATCAATTTGGATCTTCCCTTTAGGAAATTTGGGATTAAAATAACAATCCTACTCTCCTCACACACACACATCTATAATTGTCCATAAATAAACAAATACAACAAAAAAATTATTAAATGTAAGATCTCTTATGTTACATTTTTAGATCTTAATGTTTTAGTCACTTACATTTTTAGATCTTACAATTACAACACCTGAATTCTTATGAGGTCCAAATGATATAATCAACTGAATATTAAGAACACAAGGTGCAATACGTCTATGACTATTATTTTGAAAATCTCACATAGCATTTGTATTAAATATGCTAAATGACACAAGCTACCAGATATTATAGCTCTTCAATATAAATACAATTGACCCAAAAAGAAACAAAATTATGTTAGAGAAGTATAGATGTATAGGAATGAATATAACTTCCATGGATTTAATAACCTTTAAAAACAACATTACATGGCCTATAGATATCATTCTATTAATGAGCATGGGAATCTTCCCAACTCCTTAGATGAATGTGATAAAAATTTGAAACAAAGAATGCATAGCAAAGTGATGGTAATGCTCAAAGAGGCTGGACTCACAAGGCCTCTTCTTTCATTATAAAATATTCCTAGTATGAAATCCACCAATTTCATGTACATAAACAACTCCTAATGCCAAAAGAAAGACTTGTAATTTATTTTGGGTTTTACCTAATTTTAATTTTTTTCATATCTATAGAGTACATCCCAAGTTCTACTAGCTGCATGGATGCAATGTATCTAAAATAGCATCCTAGGAGGCAAGACGGATGTACCAAAGGCATGTTGAATATTTGATTCAATTTAGATTTAAGTTTTGGGCATTAAAAGCATTCAATAAAGTGTAATTGAACTGTGCAACTCATTTAAAACTCACATTTAGAAATAACAAATTTATAAAAATAGAGGAATAATACTTTAGAATGTATAATGAATGTGAATGGTCATGATGGTTGGTTTTCTATGTATTACAATCATCATGCAATGCAATATTTCAAAATGAGTGAACTGCCAATGGAACCCCTTCGTGATTTATTCTTCTAATTAATAAAAAATTTCTCGCCAACTGGAGCTTGGAAGAATTATAACATTCTAGTCACATGATATTTGACATGTTTGGATTGAACTATTGGAGCTAGGAGAATGAAGAAAAAAAATCTTTAAAAAATCACTTTGAAGATGGTAGCTTAGTGTTTTTCTTTTTCTTTCTCAAAATTAGTTTGAATCACATATTTTTTAAGTTGTCCACATTGCACCTAAGCATGTTTGGAAAGTTTGCACTCCCTGGGGAAAAAAGATTAAAATTTTGTTCAAAAAGTTTAGAAAGCACCAAAAGCCAAAAGACGGCCCATATTTGTTAAAAGAAGATGCAAGGAAGATAGTCAGCACCATGAAGAAGAGAAAAACATGAAAAAGTTGGTAGACTCTATACTCTATAGACCACAGGAGAGAGCCATATGAAGCAATACGAGAGAGAGAGAGAGAGAGAGAGAGAGAGAGAGAGATTGGTTGCATGGCCAACAATGGAAAGAGTGAGTGAAGCACAGTGGAGAAGACAAACCATATTCAACAAAGTGGGATGCTGAAAAGAACACAAGGAGCAACACGTAAATTTAAAAAACTAAAAGACCCCAAAAATTTTGATCTTCTTTTCAAAATCACCCATTTCTGAAGTCAATTTCTCTACCCCTGCACTTGTGCAATTGCTGCCAATATGAATTTCATTTGACTAGGTAATTTTTAATGTAAAAGAATTCTCTTTTTGGCATACAAAACTTTTAGGGATGATAACCTCTGAAAATTTATCATTTTGAAGAGAACATTCATTTCTCTTAATCTAAGAAGGACATATACAATATCCCATGTTGGAATTAAAGGGTACATGCAAGTTGGGAAAATAATTTTTACTATAAAGAGGTTTATTTACAATTTGAAAATGTACTTTAAACATTTTGTAAAGGATATTTTTGATATTACTGGTTTGCGTTCAAGTATGCCAAAACAAAAAAATGGGGTTGGGTTTGGTTTGGGTACATTCACACTGAAATCATATAAAAAACATAAATATATACAATAAATCACAGCATGTGCTGCAACAACAAGATTGCAAAAAAAATGATGCAGAAAATAGTAAACTTCCACAAAAATAATGATAACTTTCACAAAAATGGATCAAATTGCGTGAGAGTTGGATTCAAAAAACTAGATTCAAAACCCTAAGAAACCATATGGATTATACATCACAAAGTTACTGTATGGATAAGAATAATTGTCTGCAACATTAAAAATCAGAAAAAAAATACAAGAAAGCAATTAAATTTTTATTAAAAAACTTCTCCAAAAAATCCAACCCCCTTATCTCAAGATGGAATTATGTTTAAATAAACATTATAAACCATTATGATCATTTTAAAGAGATAAAAACCAACCCAAGACCTCCAAACTACCTTTCGACAACAATTTTTACACCTATGCAATTTTTGCATTGTGACAACATTACAACTTTTTTGACAACTTTTTCCAAAATTGACCAAATAGCCTCAAAATCTTTCCAATAGAATCCAAATCGCCTAATTTGAACTTAGACACTTAATTAAAACCTTATTGCATCATGATTCATAATTTTAGTTACTTTGACCTTCAATGTCTGCATAGGCCGATATGACCTTGATAGCACAAAGTGTCTTACAAATTGAACTTAATGGATTGTAATGGGTCCATAGGACCTTATTCAACAACAAAAAACCAAAATGGCCTTAACAATGGCCTTATTACATGTTTTCAAAAAATGAACCAAGAATGGCCCATGGTTACCTCAAGAGCAACTTAGTGCTCCTACACCAATTTCTCTTTGGTACAAGAGTATAGATTCACTCCAAATATACAAGTACTTGATGTGTAATGTAATTTGACCTTGGGAATAGATTCACTCCAAATAAATAAGCACTTGTTGTGTATTTCTATTTGGTACATCTGTTTAAGAGTATAGAGTCACTCTAAATATATAAGCACTCGACATGTATTTCTATTTGACCTAGTATTTCAAATACATAAGAACTTATCTTTCCAAATACTTAATGTGTATTTCTATATGACTAGAGGCATACATATACTCCAAATGTGTAAGATGTTTCCTCTCTACTTATAATTTCCATATGACAAGGCTCAAGTTGAACCACATGGGCTCAAGTCAATTCACTTTATTTCATTTTCAGCCTCAATTGAAGTTGAGTTGGAAGGAAAAATTTCACATAGATTGGAGTGAGGGGTGAGCCTTCACAATAATTGCATGAGATGGAAGTTGAAAATTTTAATTGTAAAGCTTAAAGAACTAGTGCTTGGATTTTTTGAATGTTATTTATATAAGCATTCAACAATTTGTAATCATGCTTAAATTGCATATTACATTTCAAATTAAGATTGATAAGTCCCAAGCATCTTTCAAGCACCTAATTCAATTTATAAATAGAATCTTATTACATAACTGAGTACTAAGTGTTAGTTTTTGATTATTAAAGTATATCAAGATGCTCCAACATATTGATGATAAAGAGAAACATATTCATTACGAAATGAGTGCCCTTACAGGTGTAGAAGAGACTTCTTTCTAGGCTTTCTATATGCTTAAGAATTTTTTGGAAACTTTGGGGTCTGAAGTATTTTGGCACAAGGATATTATAAGGATATTATCCTTCTAGACACTCTTTTCAAACACTATTGGCCTTGACTATAGTAATTATGTTCTTATTGTCTTCCAAGATATCTAGAAAGAAGTCTTATTATCCATTTTGCAATGTGGCAGGTCCTTGCCCCTTTTCCCCTAAGGAATTCTTAGCGAATATTTAACTAATTATAGTTTTGATAGAAGAAAAAGAGGATGAAATGTAAGGATATTGTTGGCAATTTGAATACATCCATCATAAAAATAAATTTTTCTGAACAAAATTATAGTTTGACTTTAAGTTTAGTAATATGCCACTTCCACAGTCAGACAATGACTCATATCCCAAAGGGGATGCATATAAATGATGAAATTTCACCATTTTTTAGTATTACCATTGTGGGGGTATACATCGAGGAGGCAAGCCAACAAAATTTAGCATAAATTAAATATTATGAAGAGGGTTGGAAAGTAGTTGCTAGGAAAAATAACTTCAACACATCGAGAGTGTTGTTCATCTCTTCTTGGTAATTCCAAATGAGTACTAAACTGTCATGAACAAAGTGAGGATTAAGAGCCACTTCATTAATAAGAAGAAAAATATTGTAGATTAGATTCTAATTTTTAACATGTTTGAATAAATATTCAAGAGCATTGGAAGTGAGAATATAAAGGAATGGGGCCAATGGATAGTATTGTCTTATTGACATTTGAAGAGAAAAATGGAGCCATTAATAACCATGCAACCATTAATATTAGAAAAGAGGGGTTGAATGTGACAAATGATCTTGGGAAAAGGGCATAGTTATGAGTTTATAGTTATCAAATTCGTTGGTATATTTATGAGTATCAAACTCATAGATAGGAGCTTTCTAATTTTTCGTAGGTTGAGAAGGTAGAGCTCTAATTTTTTATTTCTATTAAGAGACTATTTATTTCAGTTTCTCAACTTATTTCTTTAGACAAAAATATCCTCAAAGGCCATACTAGGAGCTTGTCCATTATCAACAAGGGGTGCAAAAGAAGGTCAAAGAGAGAATAAGATTTACACATAGAAAAAACAATGTACTCTTTCAGGATGGAGAGAACCTAAAAATCAATTTGATTTCATTGTCAATGAAATTCTTGACATTCAACCAATTTTCCCATAATCTTCCTACTATCGAGGCTTACCTAAAAAAGTAATGGTAATCCATAATAGCATTGTTAAAATTGAGCATGCTTTCCCAAGGTGTTTGTGGGGTCAAAATATATCAGGACGGTGAGCATAGGGCTTGCGTTAAAGGTTTTAGAATAGAACTTCATGAATCCTTAAGAAAACCAAGAACATCCATGATTTTGAAACCTTGTTGCTAGTTAATGCAGAGGAATGATGGGATTCTATCTAAACATGAAATCAATCATTGGTATCAAGTTTGATCTTTTTACCAAGTCTAGAAACAAGGCTTAGGTGCCAAGTATAGAGGCTTGGATTAAGAAAAATTAGGTCCCTTCCAATCTCAAACACTAGCCTTTCTCTCTATTGAAATGTAGAAAATGTTGGAAGAGCTAATGTAGCTATATATGTACCAGAAAGATGTGTAGGTCCTAAATCCAAAAAAGAACAAAATAAAATGAGAGTGAGGTAGAAAATAATCAGAAACAAACCTGAGTATCTTTGTAGCCATGGAAATTAGAGCTCAACATCAACTGGTGCAGTCAGGAGAGTAGCTAGGGAGGACGAATGAATGCCATGAGAGATGTCATAATGAAGCGCATAGGAGGCTTCAAAATAGGCTTTCCAGAGCGAGCGAGAAAGTGCATATTGGCTTGGAAAATGATTAAAGTTCCCTCCAACTCTTTTCATGCTAAAAACAAATTGGCTAAAATTCCCTCCAAATGTGAATTAAGGCATTTACAATTTTTATTAAAAAAATTAACATTTACATTGTTTAATGTTGTTAATTATATTTTTAATTATTAATAAATTGTCAATATTTTTAACTATGTTTTAAATTACAAGCTATAAATTATTAATTCTTTAACTATATTTTTAATTATTTTGGATTTACATTCTTTAACTTATAAATGGTCTTTTATCTTTAATTTCTCAATTTAAGTCTATTTAAATAGTTGTATATGCTAAGTATGAGATATTTTCTAGAGAAGGTTAAATTATGATATAACTGTGTGGTTTGTGAGTCTAACTCATTGACCCATGTTTCATGAGTAGCGGTTCACAAGAACGAATCTCTCATGAGAATGAATATAACACTTAGCACTCATTGCATGAAAGAAATTGGCAAATAGTGACCAGAATAATGTTCACATAATAAGTCTATTGAAGAACACACATTATTGGTGAAATGCAACTTCTAAGAATATAAGTATATGATATTATCAAATGTGTAAAGGAGTATTAACCATTCATTTAGTCATTTTTATTACAAGGGTGACTAATTGTTTAGTCATTTATTTAGTCATTTTATCCCATGACCAAATTGGTCATTTATTTAGTCATTTAATTTGTCATTTATTTAGTCATTTTACCCGGTGACCAAATTGGTCATTTATTTAGTCATTTTAGTTGTGATTTTACTTGATGACCAAATTGGTCAGTTATTTAGTCATTTATATTTGTGAATTGCAAAAAAATAGTAGAACATGATCAATTTTAGTCACGTGACTAAACTTTTTAGTCACCTAGTCATTTATTTGCCCAAATTCTACTAGTGCCCCCACCCTCACCACCAGGCTGACGAGGGGGTGGCATCTCAGGTCCTACCCTCTGCTGCTATGAAGGAGTTGTCACACCACTACTCTATAACCGTTGGGCTCTACTAGATCTCTATGAGGCAGTATAGCGGGGAACCCACTGAGAAAAAGGAACAATGCCCTCATAGTGGCACCGCCAGTACTCAATCCCTCTCTGGGCCTCACGCCCTGATCTCTAGAATCAGTCAAGAACCTCCTTATGGGATAGATCTTGTACACCATCTATAAAGGCTTGATAGCATATGTACAATCATATATCTCCTTGATCTCAACTGTTGTAGCCCTTCTCTCAGATGTTATAACCTTTCCCTCGATTGTTGTAACATGTAGCTTGGCGGTCTCTATTTGACAGGTAAGGTCTGCAACCTCCTGAGATAGATGCTAGAACTCTAAGAAATTATCCTCGTACCCACCCATAGCCACATCCATTTCCCCCTCCTCCCCAGTGCCTCTCAACCCCTCACCCCACACAACCCATGATTCCTCCTCACTGCTATCACTATCACTCTCACTTCCACTACTACTGCTCAATGTAGAGGAGTTGGATCCTAACTCCTCCACCTCCACCTCCACCATCTTCACATCTCTCTCCACATCTCTCTCCTCTCCTCTCTCATCCCCTCTCTCTGCTGCATCCTCACTAATCCTTCTCTACACCATCCTCACAAGCTCAAGGACATCCTCCTCATCCCCTCC
>MU223146.1:2209965-2227780 GCA_018584345.1 Thuja plicata
AAGCCTTGTCAAACTTTGAAATAAAACATTTTACAGAATATGCAAAAGAATACATTTCAAATCCTTTTAATCTTTTAACTTTATGCATTTTCTGTCTTTGAAAATCTTCACTTTACTTTAATATGCCAAGACTTCACCAGTTTTTGACAAGTGGCACATGTTGATTCACTGTTATAAACTAGTCTTTTAACTGTGCCTTTAACCCTAGTTAGCTTTTCTTCTTGGTCTCTAAGTCTCTGAATATTTTTACTAACCACGGTTAAATCCGGCGACCATGCGACCAACATCAGTCTCCAAGTCGCCAGCAAATTTCAACTCAACTGTCAACCTTGGGCGACCTGGCGACTAGCATCTGGCGGCTAACTCCATCTGGCGACCATGCGACCGGCGGCTAACTCCTCATTGTGACAGTCATCATCTCCTTCTGGCTACTTCACGACTAACCGCTAGCGGTCAGTCGCCAAGTCTCGACGGTTTATCCTTGGCATCTCCTGACTGCGCGACTAACTGCTAGCGATCAGTCGCCAAGTCTCCATGGTTATCTCCCTTGACGGTCAGCTTCTAGCAACTTTGCGACAGCCTGCCACGTGTCCATTTTTGCCACATCATCACCGCCATCTCAGCATCAACTGTTCTGCAAAATTTACTTACCTTCAAATTTTGGGCACAAAAACTGAGGCATCGGATGACTGGGCACGCGCGTGGATAGCCTCCTCACCTTTCTTCAAATTTATATGTTTGTGTTTTAGCTTATAAGGATTCCGAAATCCTTCTGAGGCATGAATGTGGGATAATTAGTTTTGTAGTTTCAAAGGCATTTTTGAAATTTAGCCTAAAATTAGGGGTTTGCCCATGCATCCATTCCTCCAGCCCTCAAGAGCCCACCAAGAGCCTCTGGGATCTCTTATTTACTTATAGAGATAGTGTTTTAGTATATAAATACTAAAAAAAGCCACTGCAAAATGAATGTGGGACATTTCATTTTCATTGTTTTCCACTTTTCTGGGACTTTACTGAGTAAATTGCTAATCAATGGTGACAATTCTTTGCAAATGGAGACCATGAATTTGTTCCACAGGTCAAAATGCCCCTCTCCATGGAGTTACATTTGTAGATTTAACTTTAAAAACCTTTCAAAAAACTTACATCTATTACAATATTCTGTGCAAATTCCTCTATAAATACATTTCAAATGTATTGGAAACTTTAAAATATCCTTCTAAAAGTATGTGTAGCTTGTCTGAAGATCACACTAGTTTCCAAAATCATAGACTTTTCCTCCTGCGTAGCCCATAGCTTAGTGATTTCAACATTGCAAACAAAACATCTTTAAAAACCTCAAATTATTATACTCTGCGCAGATTTATATCCCTCAATGTTTGCAGTTTGTAATGTGAAAAACACTTAATACTTCCCCTCCCAACCTAGGGATTGGCACCTCTCATGGAAAACATTTTGTCCTCTTAATGTTGAAAAAGCTCCCCCAAAAATGGTTCGCAACCTACTGGGAATGCCTTTGCAATGTAAATTTGGGTTTAATGTTTAAAAAATCTGAAACTTTACTCCACCAAATTGGGCGCATCATCTTATGGTTTTGCACAAGGTAACAACTTATTTATATTGCATGAGAAATCTATGTTCATTCTACATGCCACATACTGATTTCAGCGTGTTCATTATATCATGCAAGAGATTTCATTTATACTCAATCTACATTTGCAAAGTGCCCAATCAATTTTGAGACTGCCATACATATTGGCCATATCCCCTTTGTTTATGCCTTAATGTAAAAAGGGTGTGTTCATCCATTTAGAACATAGGAGATACCTAGAATGTTCTCTGAATTTGTAGTTGCAAGTGATCCCCATGAGAATGCAACTGGCATTAAAGTACAATTCTGACAATGTGAACTATTTTGACAATAAGTTGAAAAGAAGATATCTCGGTGGACTGCATCGATTGTCATTTTGCATTATTTAAAAACCTTCTTGCAATGTTGCCTCTTGTCTATACCTCCATATTTAAAATTTTGAACATTAAGTACAAACCGGTGGCCTTTATAATCATGTTAGCACTTATGCAGATTGACCACAATTATGGCAACTGGCCCTCAGAAAGAGCTCTGAAAACTGACAAAAACAAACCATCTGACTTTGGCACTTGGAAAAATGATTTAAACATCATCAATAACTACATGTGCAGAAGGGCTTCACCAGATTCATCCTCAGGCACAAGATATAACAGTGCACACTTAGATTTTCAGAAAACTTGTGTAGGTGCCAATACTGAAACACCATAAATTTCATCCGGATATGCCATTGCAAAAAATCAATGAATCATGCACTGAAGTCTCACCATTAGGTCAAATAGTAGATTCATATGCAATGAGAATGATCCCATAATCAGATCTTGAAAATAACATTCAGACAAAAAGATATCATTCTTGCAAAATGGCCATTCTGAAAACTTAATTCTGTTTTGCACTGCAGACTGAATAAAATGCCTCTGAAACTGAATTCACAAACCCATCAAAATGATCCTTCAGAAATTCAACCTCTGGAGCCTGATTGAAAGGCATATGTAGAACATGAATCCTTAATTAGCTTCCTCTAAAAGAAAACTATTCAACCGATACCAATATGCAAATGTTAGCATCAGACACCTTTCTGAACTTTAACATGCAAATATGCAGAAAATTGATTTGGATTTAATTTGGAAAAGTGATCAACTAGATTGATCAAAATCTGGAAATCTTCAAAGGGGCTCATTTCTAGGTCTATAATGTAGAACAAATTTCAATTATGTTTGACCTCGAATTGGGTGCACATAGGGAAACCACAGTATGCCATTTAATTCTGAATTCAACATTTTCAGCGAAACTTCAATAAATCAAGAATGGAAAGGCTCTGGAAAAGTGGATAAATGGATTGGAAAGAATCTATAAATCTTCAAATAGGTGCACTCTCATGTTTACAATATGAGGGACAACTCAATTATCAAAAATGTTCACCCAGGTATAGATTTTCAAGACCTCAAAGTGGACAACTTAGCAATTCTGTACTTGAAAACACAGGAAATCAGAATTATTCACCAATGGAATGGTTCTAAAAAACTTGTCATCTGATTTCATAGGGATTTGCAAACTAGAAATATTGATTCCTTGTCATGCCTACAATATCTGGGAACACACCATGATGTCATACCTATCCATCTGATCAAAGATGCAGGCCTTCAAAGTGAGGTATTCAGAAATCTGCATTCAACAACTTCTGGAAACTTAACAAAGTGCCAACGTAATCAGACTGGCAAATTTCTCAAATGGATTCATCATGATCTAGGATTTAAAACATAATCTCTCTGATATACATGTAACACATTCCCAAAGTGATGGCTTATGAAACTCAATAGGGTGCAAGACTGACACTTAAGCAAAATGCAGATTTAGGTGACCCCCTCAAAATGACTACTCCCTAAACATGTCAAAATTGGAAATTAGGAGTTGGAACCCACTGCATATGTCAAATGAAAGGCATTGAAGCCTTTTCCCAATTTGTACCTCATGAAAATCATCCGGGTACCCTTTTCAAGCATTCTAACTGAGCCTTCTCACACAAAATTTTTAAGGGTACTTACTTTGCTTATCTGAAAATTTAACATGTTCACTCCAAATTTGAGAGGACCAACAGGACATACAACCAACCACCATAGGATATAAAGGACTTTGGGTATGGTTTTGATGTGTAAGACTGCATAATATAGCCCAAAACCAATCAAACATGTATCTCAATAGAATCTACTAATCCTTGATCAGTGCCTTATGCATTGCGAAATGTCTCAAATACAGGTATAGAAAACATGAACCAACTATTGTCAAAAACTCAAATCCATAAACACAATCAATCCAGACCATCCACTATTTATAAGATCCTTCTATATACAAACATAGAGAGTCTATGTCTTATCCAAAGCTGATTTAATTTGATCCTAGATCAAAACTAGGAAATAAAATAAATACATAGAGAAGTTCTATGGAGTGAACCAGAAGATTTAAAACTCAAAAGATAAATACCAAGGAGAGACTTGAAACTGGAAAAATTGTATTAAGTATGATGAATCATGTTCATATTCTAATCTGATCTAAAACATACACCACTTCAATACAGTGCAAAACATATTAAAGTTTATATTCTATCTAGATACAATATGATAGTCTACTATATCCCCTTGGGACTAAAGCGTGGGACCAACACTTGGAATCCAAAACTTTTGAACCCCTACAATAGAGAAAAGAAGGCCTTATGTAGAAGGAGTAAACCCTAGGAGAGGGTTATCAGACAATTTTCCTTCTATGAAATTAATGCAGTCCTTCCTCTCGTCGGCTGATCTTTCTCCAAAAGATCATTAAAAGATCTGATCTGATGCATCACCCACCAAGACACAATAAAATTAACAATCATAATGGTAAAATAGAAATAGAAAAAGTAGATAGTCTCCTCAAAAAGAAGACAAACCAAGAACCTATTCCACCACCATGCTACAATTAATGCATCCAGGATCACAAGAATGTCCTCAACCACAAATTGGCACCATCAATGTCAAGCCAAGGATGAAAAGAACCTTGACCCACTCCCCTGCATGTTTGAAACATGCAACAAAATCTAGAAACCCTCACAATAGATTTGAAAATCCATAATTTAGTTACAACAGATATTCTTGGTGTGGAATCCCCATCAATGATCCGGATTGAAAACTTTCTCATCTTTAAAACATGGTCGTTGATCTTCCTCTTAATCACCTGAGCATCAAGTAAAAAGATTACTTACCTAAGCCTGGTCAACCTCCATTGACCTCCAAGTAAAAACTCCCCATTGAGCCTTGGAACCACCTATTCCTTACCTCTCCTACATAGACCCCACACTTCTTACCGTCGACCTGGACGCGTGGAAAGATATCGCCATCGCGTAATGCATATCCATTGCGCATCCTTCCTTTGCACGATGACAAAAATAGTTGGATTTGATCTCCCTTTTACCACCTTCATCTTTTCCAATGCTTCCATGCCTCACCCTTTCATTTGATCCACCTTACTGGTCTCACCATTCATCTCGCCACCTATGCCACATGGCACAACCTGATTCACTAGGACCTCTACCACCTCATCATCCTACTTGGACCTGTCACTTGTCAGTCTACCACATTTTGGTACTCACACCATTGTTCTATCTGACTAGACCTATAATGACTTGAATTGCACCATAATTCCATGCCAACACCTGTCACTACATCAACCATGTCACCTGAGCACAGGCCCACAAAATTATCCTTCATATCCGCCAGCTAGCCGCCACTTAACAGCTTGACCTACAAACCACTGGCCAAAAGTTTGTGTGCCTTTTGGAACTTAATCACTATAGGTTAGGATATAAAAACACTAATTAACCTCACCACACAACCAATGTGGGATAAAGGACTTAGACCATTTCAAAAAAAAGCAAACCAGCGAAGGCACCATGGATAATCTGACCATTTTCAACACTTTCTGACTACATAAAGACCATCCAAAGGCCGAAAAACATGATTTCCTTGTCCCTGTGCAACATTCTCATTCAAGATAAAGAGGAAAACTCTCTACAACTAAAGACTTATGTCATTGACGCTATGCAAAAAGCTCAAAATAGTATTCTTAGAAATGAGTACTAACAGTGGATTCGATTGAGGAATGTTGAATGCAAGATTAATGCTAGATTCTAGAATCTTAGGGACAATCAGACCACCTACAGGAAAAGAAAATAACCTACAACAGAAAAAAGGAATAGAAAGAAAAACTATTGCAACAAGCAAAGATCTGCAACTCTACAACTTTATTCGTTGATTTGAAGGAGTCAAACCAGGCTTGACAGCCTAAAGCCATCACATTTTTTCTGGTCCAGTGTGCCTCTGTCATAAACAAAATTTTCTTCTCCCAACATTGGAAACAAGCTGACAAAACCACTTTTATTTGCCTAATCATCCCTATTTTCATGTATCATTAGCTCAACACATAAAAAATTATCACAATATCCATCACTTGAGCCTATAAGAAGATCAGACAAGCCTTGAAAATGTAAATAATGTGGCACATGCATGTTACATTCATTAGAGAAAAAGAGATTAAACCCAATGCAATATGTATCAGTAATAAACCCAATGCCACATCTAGGGGAAACAACATCCAGCTGAAAAGAAAAGCACTTGTATTCTACCATGTAGTTGGTGTCATCATTAACATCTTCATCAAAGGAAAACTAATAAAAATTTGAAAAGGAGGAACGTTCATCGTCATCATCATCATAACATGAAAGATCCACATCATGATCCCTATTCTCCTCTATAGAGTAACCATCTTGTATCATGTCAGTGGTTTGCATACAAATAATAGAGCTCCCTAAAGAACTCTCTTGAAAAATATCAACATTATACAAACTACAATCCTTTTGGTGGGAGGGAGGGCACACATTAGTATACTCATCATGAACATGCACAACTTGAGAAAAATAAGGACCATTCTAAAATGACTCCATGAATGACTAAGAATCTAAAATAGATTCACAATCCATATAACTATCCCAATCAATACTCAAGATCAAACCAGGAACATCTTCATCCTTTGAATCTAAAAAAACATTGATGCCTTCACCATCTTATACATCATATTCAATCTTTTTGTATCCAAATGATACAGAAGCACAAAGAAAATCAGAAACACACATATCAAAATTAGGATCTCCTAACTCATATTCTCTGTCAAAATCAATGTGTGTTGGGTGCAAGAACTTAGAACTATCCCTCCCTAAATATATGTGATATTCACAAGTCATGAACTCTAAAATTTGTTCACTATGAAGTGAACCACTGTCATCATCTTCAACCACTTATGATATGTAGTCATAAGAATAATTTTCACTTATCCAATCACCATTCCCCTTCTGACCACACATATCCTCTACCTCATATTAAGAAAGAGCATCACTTTCATCATTATAAGAGAGAGCATCCATACTAGACACATTTGCTTCATAAGTTCCATCATTCTCAATATTAGCATCACTAGGTACAACCTCATGTGTAACCCCAAGCTCAATATCTTCCTCATTATTTATCCAATTATTGATATGCACATAATGTTCTTCCCTCAAGGAGGTTGGCCAATGGGTTTATTTAGGAAAACAAAGTTCCAAAAATAAACCAATGAAAATAGACTCTTGAAACTCAACTCCCCCAGAAGCTCGTCATATGCATCACAAAAATTTTCATAAAATAAAGGTATTGATACATCCCCTCTCCTTCCGACCTTTTTTTCTTATAATCAATATTAAATCCATTTGGATGTCTTGATCTAACAATGCAATGCTCCTATTCAATTTCTCCATTTCAACTAGTGCAATACTTCCATATGATTTTGCAAAATGCAACTATAATGTTGAAGCAGCAAACCTCTATCCACACCTTGTTCCTTCTCTTAGTACTTAACCACTCAATAAGGAAACATTTACAACTTTGAAAAATGAAATACCTGGATGTGTTGTATCAGCTGCAATAATAGAGATCTGAAGTCACCTCCAAATCACCCTTTAAAACTCTGGTAGAGTCACCACCCCTTTCCAGAGGAAAATATTTGAATCAGTTGAGAAATCCTTCCCAACTATAACCTTCTTTAAATTGGAAAACTCACAAAACACCCCCAAAAGGGTCTCATATTGACTCCTCTCTTGACTATGCTCATAGTTACAGGAGTCCAAACATCTACTACATCTTCAGTGCAAGTCCACCTCTTTGATTTGTCATTCTCCAAACAATGTACACTGGTGCAAAATAAAGAACTCAAATTCGCCATTCACCACTATGAGATAGTATATGTAGATCTTTAAGAACTTGGAATTTGAAACACTTTGCAATGATAGACAGAAAAAACTTGACTCAGTTTACAAAACATGAGTAATATCTTCTTTGTAGCACATGATTCTATAACCAAACTCTTGGATTGACTCAATAGAGTAAGGAAACAACTCACTTACACCTCACTGATCAGTTTTGCTTCTGTATCCCCAGTAGAGATTCCATTTTTTTGGTGACTCGGATGGATCAAATGATATGAAAATAGAACACCAAAGATTCTTTGAAAGGTTTAACAAGACTGTTACATCTCTTTCCCCAGCAGAGTCACCATTTTATTGGTGACTCGAATGGGTCAAATGATTTGAACAATAGAACACCAGAGATTATTTGAAAGGTTTAATAACTCTGTTACATCTCTTTCCCTAGGAGAGTTTCCATTGTGTTGGTGTTTTAAAATGTTTATGCTTTGAAAGCCACCAATATACCTTGAGACTGATTTTAGGAGTGCTAAGCTCCAAGTATGAAAGCTCTGCAAGGTAACTGGGCCAACTATAGGGACAAGACTACCCTCTGCACTTCTGGCTCTGTTAAACCAAGGTAGGTACACCTAGTCTAGATAAACATTCAACTCTTTACAACTCCTTATTACACTCGATTACAACAATAGATAATGGTAAAAAAGTATTGAATGCTAACCAAACATTCATTGACTCTCTATTACCATGTAGGACATACAACCAACCAACATAGGATATAAAGGAATTTGGGAATGGTTTTTATGTGTAAAACTAAATAATATAGCCCAAAACCAATCAAACATGTATCTCAAAAGAATCTACTAATCCCTAATTAGTGCCTTATCCATTGGGCAATGTCTCAAATGCAGATACAAAAAACATGAACCAATTATTGTCAAAAACTCAAAGCCATAAACACAATCAATCCAAACGAACCACTACTTATAAGATCCTTCTGTAGACAAACCTAGAGATTTTATATCTTATCCAAATTTGATTTAATTTGATCCTAGATCAAAACTAGGGAATAAAACATATACATAGTAAATTTCTATGCAGTGAACCAGAAGATTCAAAACTCAAAAGATAAACACCAAGGAGAGACTTGAAACAGGAAAAATTTATATTAAGTATGATGAATCATGTTCATATTCAAATTTGATCTAAAACATACATCACTTCAATAATTTGCAAAAGATCTTAAAGTTTCTATTCTATCTAGATACAATATGATACAGTCTGCTATATCCCCTTGGGACTAAAGCTTGGAACCATCACTTGGAATCCAAAACTTCTGAACCCCTACAACAGAGAAAAGAAGGCCTTATATAGAAGGAGGAAACCCTAGGTGAGGGTTATAAAACAACTATCCTTCTATGAAATTAATGCATTCCTTCCTCTCATTAGCTGATCTTTCTCCAAAAGATCATCAAAAGATCTGATCTGATGCATCACCCACCAAGACACAAGAAAATGACCAATCATAATGGTAAAACAAACATGGAAAGGGAAGAAAGACTCCTCAAAAATAAAATAGACCAGGAGCCCATTCCACCACCATGCTACAATTAATGCATTCAGGATCACAAGAATGTCCTCAGCCACTAATAGGCACCATCAATGTCAAGTCAAGGATGAAAATAACCTCAAGCCACTACCCTGCACATCTGAAACACGCAACCAAAGCTAAAAAACCTTAGAATAGAATTGAAAATTCATAATTCATTTACAACGGCTATTCTTGGCACAGAATCCCCATCAATGGTCCAGATTGAAAACTTTCTCATCTTTAAAACATGGTCATCAATCTTCCTCTTAATCACCTAAGCATCAAGTAAAAATATTACTTAAGCTTGGTCAACCTACATTGACCTCCAAGTGACAACTCCCCATTGGGCCTTGGAACCACCCATTCCTTACCCCTCTTGCACAGGCCCTGCACTTCTTATTTCCAACCTAGACGCGTGGAAAGATCTCACCATCGCATTATTCATATTCATCATGCATCCTTCCTTTGTGTAATGGAGGAAACCATTGGAATTGATCTCCCTTTTACCACCTTCATATTTGGCAATGCTTCCATGTGTCACCCTTTCATTTGATCCACCTTACCAGTCCCACCATTTATCTCACCGCCTGTTCCACATGGCACCACCTAATTTTTTGGGACCTCTGCCACTTCATCATCCTACTTGGACCTACCACTTGTCATTCTACCACATGTCAGCACTTTTTCCATCACGCTATCTGACTGGACCTATCATGACTCAGATCGCGCCATAATGCCATGTCGATACCTGTTACTGCATCGACCCCAAAATTATCCTTCATGTCTGCCATCTTGCCACCACTTAACATCTTGACCTACAAACCACTAGCCAAAAGGCTACGTGCCTTTTGGAACTTAACCACTACAGGTTAGGATATAAAAACACTAAGTACCCTCACTGCACAGCCAATGTGGGATAAAGGACTTAGACCATTTCAAACAAAAGAAAACCAGCGAAGGCACCATGGATCCGACTGTTTCCAACAATTTTTGAGTGCATAAAGACTATCCAAAGGTAGAAAAACAAAACGTCCTCATCCCTCTGCAACATTCTCACGTGAGATAAAGAGGAAAAATCTCTTCAACTTAAGACTTCCACCATTGAAGCTCTGCAAAAAGCTCAAAATAGTACTCTCAGAAATGAGTACTAACAGATTATAGGGATGACTAGTAAAAGAGGATTGCAAACTTAATGGAGTTACAGAGTCTATTGATTCCTAAGTTGGAGATTTTTCAAAAAGATGTTAAATAGGCCACAATAGTGTTAGTCTCACCTGCTCTGTGCACTTTAGAAGGATTGGAGGAGCTTGCATTTTTGTTGCGTGGGTAGATACTTATCATGGAGAACCTACTAAACACTTGAGTTAATGACTTATAGGTTTTGAAGGCTAATTTTGCACATGTATTAAGTAGATTTTAAATAGGTATATTCTAATTTTTATAAATAAAATTATGTCTTTGGTTATCCATTGTATTACCTTTGTCATTGTTGTCAAAGGGGGAGTAGTATAGAGTGAACAATTGGCTAAGTATTTGTAAAGGGGAATAGTGTAGGTAGAGTAATGAAATTTGTTACATGACATTACATGATCTATTTGTAATTACCTTAGGGGGATTAATCCTAAGGGGGAATTATTATTTCTTGAATATTTGTACTTGATTGATTTCATTTTTCATAGTTAGACACTTAGCAATTTTTCCTAAGTGTTGCCATCAATGCCAAAGGGAGAGATTGTGGGCATATGATGAAGATAATCATATCCTAGATCATGTAGGGGATGTTGTAGTGTTGTCATTTCTAGAAAAAAAAAAAAAGGTCTTCTAGGTTGATTGAATCCATTATACCAGTGATAAAGGTGATTGCACGAGGATTTTCTATGTGTTCATTCAATCGGTGATAGGCACAGTCATTCATGGTAAACATGTTGTCCGGTGATTATATCGACTATTTAGATGGTGCGATCGATTAGGTAGTATCTACAGAGTCATGTCTACCTACATTGATCTCTAAAGAATATTTAATGTACATATGAAGATTTGAAGGAAACATCAGTGTTATCAGTTAGAACAGTCAATCGGTCAAGTCAAGGTGACGAAATCGAGGTAGTGGTCAATTATTCATCAATGTTTGATTCATTTTTTAATTATATTATTGAGGTTCAACCTGAAGAATTCAAATTTCCTATGTTGTCATGATTGCTTATGAATTTTGATTGGGATTTTGAGGTTGACTCAAGTAACACATTTTACAATTATTCCACTGACCTAAATATGTGTATAAGAGATGGAATTGTAAAGAAAAGAGGAGTTGTTGATGTTGTGATGATTGTGATTGTTGAAGACAAATTTTGTATGGTCAAAGCAGCAATTTGAGTAGTACTAAAGTGGATCTACCAGGAAGAGTGTGCTACATTCAAATCACTTTATTTGAGTTCATTCTCAAGGCAATTTCTAACAAGATTGTGATCACAATCCTCAAACAAGGTTACTCCTAATAGGGTATGCAAGATCCTAACAGGTTTGAACTTTAAATCCTCTAAGACGGTGACTCTCAAAAGGAGTTTTAAATCCTTTAACAGGTTAGTTCCTAATAGGACTTTGTAATAGCTCCTAACCGTGCTATAGATACTCTTAACCGGATATATCCTTAAGCAGGATGTTGTAATGTTCCTAATAGGGAAGAATTTATTGGTGCACTAGTGATATTTGTGGGTGATAATTCTCACCATGGTTTTTCCCTCTAACAAGGGTTTCCATGCAAAAATTTTGGTGTCTTTGTGTTAATTTTTTGGATGCATGTTTTGTTATGCTTTTATGTTATATTTAGCTTTGCATGTTGGTTACCTTGGAAGTTTATGAAAATATTTTGTAGATCTCTTGTTGTACTGATTCACCCCCCACCCCGCTCAGTGCCTTATAAAATTAATAACATAAGTAATTAATCAAAAAATAATGAAGATGAGTGTTTTATAGATTTTTCATATATATAAAATTTTAAACCTACATTAGAAAATGTTAGAGCATGCATATTTGTTGCATTGGGTGTATTTGCATAGTGTTGCATAATTAATTGTGTACATGTTCAAGGATATTCTCATGCATATTATTATGTATAATTGAGTGCATGTTTCTACATTCATGCTCTAGCTTAAGTTAACTTAGTTGAGCCTAAATTTAGGTTATTCTAGTCTAGTTCAGCTCCAATTTGCATATTGTCATATCATGCACTCTTAATTTGCATATCTAACTCTAGTTTGTTATTTTTAGTTTGAGTTAACTTATGCATATTTTTAGTAAAAGTAAATTTTTAGTGCTATTACTTTATATAAAATAAATAGATCTCTTCATTGTAATTCATCTTGTAATCATTCATCTTGCATATTGCATTCTTTCACACTTGAGGAATCTAGCAATTTTTTCTTACTACCATTTTTGTTGTGAATTTCAACATGCCTCCATAACTTTAACATGGTATCAGAACATGGATTTAGCAAACCACTTCTGAAGTTTTGAGGATTTATTTTTTTAAAGCCCCATCAAGGAACCCTCAAAACATAGGGTTAAATATGTACTAAACAAAAAAGTATTTAAAGTCAAGATATACATTAAGTACATGAGTGTAATATAACCATGAAGCATAAATAAATATTGATAAACCATAATAAGAAGTAAATAATGATTGTGCACAAGCCTCAACATACTTCAAAGGGTTCCAAGATAACCCCAATCACTCAGCAAGAATAGACAAATATGTTCAAGCCACCACATGAGAGTTCAAACCACATCCATGAGCCTCATGGGATAAGACCATACCAACAGTCACCAATCGAGGAGACAAGTTCATCTTTGGTGCAATCAGAAAAAAGGTTCATTTTAAACCCAAATAAAAAAGTGATCATACTCATCCCATACTGAATCAGAAACCAAAATGTAAATACATAAAAACCATCCTAAAAAAACTAGAAATTGACATATAAAATACATTTTTTAACAGACCCTTGGGAACTACCAATTTTCACAAATGCACTAATATGGTAAAACAAATGTGTCAGAACATAGTGCAAATGCGCTACTTTTTTTCATTTGTGCTACACTATTTTGCATATATGCCACATTGTTCTACATATGTGCTAAAATAAATGATAAATGCACTAGAATAACTATCGGATGTGCTAAAAGAAGTAACAAATGCACTGCACTGCCCCTATCAAAACACAAAATGATCTAGAAACCAATCAGGATGAGGTTCTCTCAATCTGATAATAGGGTAGGCTTGTCGACACCAACATATAGTTAAAAAAAAAGGATTTCTCCACACCAGAGAGTACCATATAGCATAATTTGGGGTCATACATACCCAATACAATGAAAGACATAAGAATTAAAGCTAAGCTAATGAGCATAAGAACGTGAAAGCATAATAAATTGAAATAAAAGGCAATGGATAGAATGAGCATATCATTCTCGGAACTCCACAATTGAAATAAGTTTGTTACCTATACACTGGTCCCCGGCTGTGGTCAAGTGTAACACCACCCTACCATGTGGAACCCTCGAGCCCACCCCACCATGCTTGTGGAGATAGTCACCTGACCACAAACACAAGGTAAACACACACTAAAGATGGATAACACACACGTCAATCAATGCTTAAACTCAAAGGATAGTACAGTGAACCAATGCATACACCAAGATGTAGGATGCAATACACACAAATATCACTCAACAAGTGGACCAAGGTCTGAAGTGTGATACAATATAATAACATCACATAGAATAGGGTATTACTCACTGCTATTGGACCTAGACACAAGAGTACAAATCATAGGAATTGATTATGCCCGCATGGGTCAATACTGACATATGGGGCTCAAGTACCATATACCACCAGCATGATTCACACATGACATACAGAGATTCAACGATTTCCACTACCCGCATGGGTCAATCTTTGACAATCAGAGATTCAAGTAACATACCAAATGCATGGCTCACTCGTGACATCTGGGGATTCAATGTTCTCCACAACACCAATTTATAATGTTTATTTTTTACACCTAGTTTATTTTATTATTTTTTCACTTTTTAAGAATCTCCTTGACGTAGCCAATGTGGCCACTCTGGGTCGGGGTCCATGTAAGGAGATACTCCCCATGCCTACTCAACATACCTAGTCATATGGCTCAACATCAAAGACAAAGATCAATACAAATATTTTCCACTCATTCTTCACCAAGGACATAAACAAAACACGTCATCCACTTGGTCTACACCAAGGATGAGAAATAGGGACTTCATCCACTTAGTCTACACTCAGGACGGGATAAAAAAAAACTTGTCCACTCAGTCTACACCAAGGAAAAAAGAAAAATATGCACCGTCTACTTGGTCTACACCAAGGATGTAGAAAAAATAAGCATCAACAAGCGAGCAAGAAATAATCTAAGGAAAATCACTCCCAACACTCCAGACAAGAAACCAACTATATGCAAAAAATGCACAAATGCCAACTGCTTAATTGAAAACTAATCCAAGTGCTTGGATTCTGATAGAATCCATCAAACATCTCATGATGATGGGAGGAAATTTCACAAACCAATAAATGTACTAAAATCCCAAATTTGGACAAAAATTGACAAAGTGGGAAAATCATCATTTTAACATCAAAATGGTAAATTCAGATTGCGATGGGCTATTATCCAAAATGTCCTCAATGCATTTTTATAGAATGATCCTACTAAAATCATGGAGTACTAAAAGGTCCAACAAACCAATTGCACCTAACATGGAAACTGACAAAACTGGGAGGCATGCAAAATGAGACAAGCTCAAAAACACCCAAAAATGAAACTTGGAATTAATTCATGAAATTAAAACCCATTTTCTTAAACTCACCCAAAATCAAAAATATCCAATAAAATTCTTGTTTCATTCACACACAAAAAAATGGAAAACATAACTCCACAAAATTCATAATTTCCAATTTACAAAATGAGAATTGCTTATAAAAACCCAATCGGGTGAAAGAAAGCAATAAAAATGTGGGGTAATGCTAATTATCAGCCCATGAAGCTAAATAAATTTACTTCATCCAAAAATACAGAGCGAAATAGAAGATAGAGAAAGCCCTATGTCACACAAAGTGGCAATTACAAAAATGGGTGAAAGAAATTGAATTCTTTGTGGAAACAAAAATGGTTTCACATAGAGATTAGCAACAATTACATGAATCCAATGAGCCACTACCCACAAGTATCTGACAAATAGATCAATCACAACAAGTAATTTAGTGATTTTATCCAAAACAATTTGGAGCAAAATCCAAATTCTCAACAAGCAAAAGTGAGGAATAAACTCTTTTCCGCCAATATAAAGTCACTTTTTGCCAAAGGGCCAAAAGGACTAAAAAATAAATGACTTAAATAAATTAAGCAACTTTAGACTTCCCAAAAATAAATTAAATCAATTTCAACCAAATGGAATTCAACTATATATAATTAGCTGGTAAATAAAATTAAATCCCCAAAAAATTAAAATTAGCATTTAATCCTAACTCAATCGTGACAACTGCGATAACTCTAATGCACAAACACATTTACTATTCTATCACAATATGCATATGAAATACAGATTTATCAAAATGGAAAAGAGGGATGACATAACAGTTATAGATACATCATCCATATAGGGACAATATTGGATAAATCATGACTCCAATGCCATTGTCGGGGATAAAGACATGCTAAAATCTATAGCTTAGGTGGAACAGTGTCTAGAACCTGCTCATTGAAACACACAAACATCAAGTGCAATTGCTCACGGTAAAAATAGTTGAAGAACATATAATAACGATAAAATATGCCTAATGAAACATTGATTCTGTAGGGATGTGATCATTCGTATGTATTAGATGCCACATCACTGGTCGTTCCATATTTTAATCCACAATGCACATATCATTTAAATTAAACATTTCATTTAAATATAAAGCATTGAAATAATCATTTACAATAATATGTGCATATATCAGTGAAAGTTGGCAATGAAATATCCAACAACATATACAACACAATGTAACAAGGAATCATATATAATCATCAAAATATATTAATCCAATGTTCTCGAATGCAAAATACACTTGATATCGTCATAAAGAATAATTTCACATCAAATACCATCATCAAGTAGATATGATCAAAATGGTAAACAACAACATAATCTAACCATCTAAATTAGCAATGATAATGGTAACCAAAATAATGTACTATCAGCAAATGCATCTCATCATGTGGATAAGCACAAAATAATAAGAGTCTAATTTGAATAAAAATAACATGGCACAAAATAAACGAAGAAAACTACTACATCCTCCCCCTAAGCATAGGCTTACTCCTAGAAGCCTGCAAAAGGTAGGGGTACAAATATCTCAACCACAAAGCATCCTCCCAAGTAGCAGAACTGTCATTGCTCGAGTCCCATTGGACCCTTACCTTCTCAATGTCTCAGCTCCTGAGAGTTAGCCTATGATGCTAAAGAATGTGATTGTCTACAAAGAAAGCTACTCATCCTCTATCTATAAAGCACTCTAATTAAAAACATGGGTCACATCGATAATATAGTGTCTCAACATAGAAACATGAAAAACATCACGAATATATGATACACTAGGTGGAAATGCCAAGTGATAGGAAAAAATACCAATCGTCTCAAGAATCTCAAAAGATCTAACAAAATGTGGTGCGAACTTAGAGCCTTTCTCATAATGGATAGGGTTCTTTCATGGATGAGCTCACAAAAACACATAGTCACCCACCAAGAAGTGACGATCCAACTTATGGGTATTGTATGCACCCTAAAATGGTCGCCTAGACTTTGGGCCCCATTTATCATTTTATCAATTTATCAATTTTCTGAATCAATGCTTTGGAACATTTTCAATTCAAATCAATTTCCTTGATCAAATTGTAATTAATTCAATTAATTCAATTATTTCAATATTTCCTAAGGTTTGATCATTTTTATCTAATTAAAAGATTTAATTTCCTTTTAATTAAATAAAATTCCTCTTATTTAATTAAATTCAATTTCTCCCATTTAATTAAATAAAATTCTTCTAATTTATTTAATTGAAAGAAAATCCCTCTTTTAATTAAATAAATAAAGATCCCCACTTAAAGCACTTTATTTGTTGAAAAAGGAAATAAATTAAATAAAAATCCCTTTTTCTTCACATCCTTCTAAATGGTAGACTTTTTGCCTCTTAATCATAGCCTTTGATTTTTGCCTCTTAATCTCAACCATTCACTTTTCTTTAAAAGGAAATCTCTCCTTCTCATTTTCATATTAGGTTTTCATAGTATTGTTATGCTGCAGG